>JAXQQM020081861.1:0-187907 GCA_034641835.2 Pinus albicaulis
AATCCATCAAGGAAAGTGACTTCTTCTAACATGGGAAAGCATGGAGACTTAAATTTTACAACCTTTTCGAGTCCTTCCACACTCTTTCCATCAATAGTTATAAAAATCCATGACATGACCTTCATTGTAAATTATGGATGAAATACGGTGGGAAAGAATTTGTCATCAAATAATTATGTTAGAAGGTAACCATAAAATCATTGATTTACTATAGTAATTGTAATTATTTATCCATCGTTATGTCATTATTTGTAACACCTCTAGCTATTTTTTTTTATTTTTTTTTATACTCATTTATCATCTCTTACCAACTTCACGAGTTCTTTCCCACTATCTCTTACTGGTATCATGGAATGTTCCTCCTGCTGTCCATTTCAACCATGTATATAATTTCCATACCCCTTTGTATTAACATAGGGTAGTTCTCCCTAACCATAATATAAGCTGAGATTCTATGGTCATTCCTACCTCTCGGTAACCTCCCATACCACATATATCTGTAATCCATACATATATCACATATCCTTTGGCCATATTCTTGAATATATATGCATACCACCTATATATGACATATACATATAATACATATAGAATTCATATATATCGATTTAAACCCTTTAATGCTATGCGTTGAATGTACACATATATATGTATATATGTTACCAATTGAATAATATGTATGATTACTTTTCCTTATTCACTAAGGTCGAACGGCATAACCATGGGTGGAATTATGGTGGTGGAATCTACCTTGTATAACAATATGGTTTTCGATTTTCCCTCCTGGCATATATATTTCAAAGCTCAGATTTGTAATTTGATACGCCACGCAAAGCCTACGGTTGAATCTATCCCATCCGTACTCGGGTGCATACAAATTTATTGGTGATCGTTCGATTGATTGTAGATGGTTGCCAACTAAATCACGAGGTCGATTTACCAGTACAGAGTTAAATGCTAGGGTTTCATGTTAATTTTTGTCGGCGATGGGATACCGACTTGGTTCGAGAGTAGCCGAGTGGCTCAGACCTCAACTGTCCACAAGATGCCACACGAGTACCTCCTGTCAGTGATGCGCTGCAACCATAATTACTCGACCCTCGGGTGAAACGCCTCCACCAATCCCTTTGTTGAATTTACGTTTTGGTTGTGTACCCATCTCATGAGTACTGATGCACTATGTGCAGAGGGTTTCAAAGTTCATAGGGATTCCTTCGACTTTCCTAGTTGACATATGGACGATGATGGCGTTGAGTGTTCTTAGAATTCTTCAGGAGTGGTTTATATAAGATCGGTTCACTCCGAACCTTGCTACGTTCTGGCGCTTAAGGATAGGGTTTATTTCGTTTCTGTGTTGAATTTCGCAGCCACTACCGGCCAGGTAAATCAATCCTACAGTTATGGTAACCGAGGATACGAAATCCCTTTTTTTTTGTCTGTTTGCACCTTTGTTAATTTCAGTGGTTGTATTTTGCGGTTCAGTTAGGTAAATACCGATTTGAACCAGAGAATTTAATAGATTGACTATGTAGAGGTTTAACTTGTTAACTTGGTGTATGGTAGACACATTATGCCAGATGTCTGTTTTTCCGACTACATAGAACAACCATCAATATAAGAAGAATGCAGAAGGTAAGCATGTTCTAGTTTTTGAAAGGTTCCCTCTGTTGATTTCGTTTATCCTATTTTATCTTGGGTACTATGGTTCGTATCCTTGTATACTTCTTCTGATCTCTTTTGTTTTTGATTTCCAGAACTATGATGCTAGAAGGTCAGTAATCCCACTTAGTCTGCTGAAACCCACTTAGTGTCCCGCCTTCTGGGCGCAGATTTGCTTGTGTTCGAAGGCGTCCAAGTAAGGGTTTCAATCTCTTTTGGCCCGCTTCGTTCTTAACTGGTTATGATTGTCTTTTGGTAACTGTACCATTTCTTCATACAGGGAACAAAAGAGATTCTGCAGTTGGGTTTATCGATCTTACCAGAACTCGTTATGCTGATATTTTTCGGCATGAGTGAGCCAACTCTACTCAGCCGTGAAGGTTTCCTGAGCCTTAGAGATGTCCCATCACATTTCTATCGTGACGTTAACATTTTGTTGTTTTTTTTTTTTCGTTAACCCCTGTGGGTAGCTGGCATATACATTTACATTGGGGTTTGCATCGTGTGATAATGGCGATAACTTCGGCAGCCATTGTACTATCCTTCCGGATCTAGTGGATTTTTCCCTTTTGGTTTAAGAAGGGTTTTTACGCACGCTTTTCTACTATTTGCACGGCTTATGATAACTATCCAGCGTAACTCTTCCTATTCTTCTTGTTTACAAGTTTGTTCATCTATCTATTGAGTATTCGTAACTCTGTGTTTAAATGTTGGGCTCGTTTTTTTTTTGAAGCTAAATGTTCATTTCATCATATACGATTAGAGTGAAAGAGCTCCTTTATTTCTCTGGCTCGAATTTTCGATGCATGGTGTACTCTCTAAATCATCTAAGTTGAATAATGCTAATTTCCGGATTAGTAGGAAAATACGATGTCAGTTTCGTTTTCCTGGTTTATTATTTTAGCCACTGTAATTTCTAACTCGCGGCTTATGCAGTTACCTATCCAATTTTTCATTGGCTGTTTCAATCCTTACTGAAATTCGACATGACTTCTCATGCTAAGTGAATTTCTTTGTTGGGTCTGCTAGCTCGCTTCAACGCGAGACGTCACTGACAATGAAAGGTCATGTGTGACGGTTTACTTGTTTCGTTTATATGAGAACCAGAATTTATTTGCAGGGATGGGCAGAGTATCCTAATTGTTTCAAGTGTTTTCTCCAAATTTCTTACGCTTAAAACCCAACTGTTATACTGGCTGGTATAGTGCTATGCGCGTTTATCTACCAGTAGACATTTGTTTTTTTTTTTTTGTACTGCTAAGTAGTAGCATAAGTAGAATACTGATATTTAAAACGTGAATCATAAATGACAGAACGTTGATGCCTTATGTTGTATGAGCATCCTGGGCAGAAGACCATTCCCCCATCTGGTTTGACATAGGCACAACACTTATTAGATTAAATAACAACTATGACGTCGTACTAATCATAGTGGCTATATGATTCATATATATATTTCTTTCGGCCCACTACTCATTTACAATGGTGCTTACAATTAGTCATGGTTTTTGCTCACAGCGCTTCTATCCTAATCTATTTTTTTTTATACATATATGTTTGCAATGTTATTATTTTTGCTTACAGCATTTGTATTCTATTTCGGATTTTTACTTGATGCATATATCGATGTATTCGATAGCGCTTGGGTAGAGCACCTTAATGATAGATTGAGTTTTTTTGGCTATGATACTTAATTCAAGGATTAAAGGTAGATGTAGGAATGTCATATATATACACTGCTAAATGCTATAACTGCTATAAATGATGTAGATGATATAACACATCGACAGAGTAGAAGTTATTCTTACGTTAGAGAATTTCGAATTACATATTCTAACGTCCATGCTTCTCTTGTATTGTACCATGTAAGGATCAAATCTGCTACCATAGTTTTCTAACATATGGTCTTAAAATTTTACCTTTGTATATAGATATGAATCCATTTAATATTTAATTATCTATGGGGACTAAGTACCTTCAGATTTAGACCTTCTTGGGTTTAGAGTTTCTGTGGGTTTCTACTCTATGGATTACTGGTCTACAACTAAACAGAATCTGAGAGGTGAATGCCTTAAGATGGATTCTGTTAAATGTAGTACTAAATCAATTATATCATTCCCTAAAGTTTTGTTTTTATATGTAGCCAATTCATACCATAGCAAATCAAAATAAACAAGAATTTCAGAAGCATACCACTATTGCAAATGACCAACCTCCCAACCTTAGAGTCCTCTTTGTCTCCCAGACCTCACCCCCGAGCTGAGATCACCTCCACCACAGATCAACCTCTAATCTGCTTAGGAGCAGCTTATTTAAGCTCATATTTCCCCAAAGCATGTTTCTAATTCTGCGTCCAGAATAGCAGGATTCTTTCTTTCCTGTTTAGCCTAGGCTTCCCATTTTGGGACTCTTTAAAGCTGTTTTATGCTTTTCCTCAGCTTTTCCAGCTTTTTCTCACCTCTTCCCAACTACTTTCCTCTTCATTGGGGAAATTGAGATTCCTCCTCAAAATCCAAAGTAATTTCTTTCAAGGATTTTTGAAAGATTGTGGGGATTTGTTGCCTTATCCATCCTCATGGATTTGGCAAGTGATCTCTAATTCTCATCTTGGTCAAAATGCACAATCAATTTATTTATTTCCTCAAATTAAATATTCAAATACATTCACACCATACTTATCCTTTGGGGTCCACTCCCCTTAGGATTTAAAGTTCACATGTCTAATTTTTCAAATTCAACACAGAAATTGGGGGTGTTACATATTCCCCCTCTGAAAATAAACACCGTCCTCGGTGTTGTTATTCAACTAATAGAGTTCATTTAAACAAAAATGGATATTTCTCCATCATTTGAGCTTCCCTTTCCCAGGTAGCTTCTTCAGCAGTAAAGTGCTTCCACTGCACTTTTACTCTGGCCACTGTTCTGTTTCTCAATTCAATTTCTTCCCGCTCCAATATTTGAAGCGGTTCTGGCAGAAACTCCCCTTCTGGTTCCACCTATACAACATTCCAATCAACTATGTGAAAAGCATCATGCACATATGTTTTTAGTAATGAAATATGAAACACATCATGCACTTTAACATGGGGGGGTAAGGCCAGCTTGTAAGCCACTGGTCCCACCCTTTCTAAAATTTCAAAAGGTCCACAATATCTAGGAGCAATTTTTGCACAACTTCCCGCATAAAGTGTGCTCTTTTTGGGTTTGATGCGCAAATACACATGATCCCCCACTTTGAATTCTCGGTGCACTATTTTCTTATCAGCATAGCTTTTCTGGCGATCTTGTGCTGTCTTGATATTTCTATGTATTTGTTTAACAATTCTTTCCATCTCTTGTAGTGCATCTGGTCCCAACACCAGTTTATCCTCTGGTTGACTCCAGCTCAAAGGAATACGGCACTTTCTCCCATAGAGTGCCTCAAACAGACTCATCTTAATAGAGGATTGGTAGCTATTATTATAGGCAAACTCAACTAGATGTAGATACTCTTCCCAATTTGATGGCCTATCCATCACATACATTCTCAACATATCCTCCAGAATTTGATTTGTCCTTTCTGTTTGCCCGTCAGTTTGAGGGTGGTAGGCAGTACTGAAATTCAGCTTAGTACCCATTCCTCCAAACAATCCTTTCCGAAATGCTACTGTAAACTTAGCATCTCGATCTAAAACAATTACTTTGGGAACTCCATGAAGCCTTACTATCTCCTTCAGAAAAACATTTGTTACTTGAGCTGTTCCGAAAGTAGATTTAACTGGTATAAAGTGAGCAGCCTTGGTTAAAGTGTCTACTACCACCATTACTGAATCATGTTGGTATTTGGTTTTAGGTAGTCCTGTTATAAAATCCATGGAAACTGTGTCCCATTTCCATTCTGCAATTGGCAGGGGATTTAAAAGCCCTCTGGGTGTTGATGCTCAACTTTGACTAATTGACACTCCATACATCTACTTAAATATTCTGCCACATCTCTCTTCATTCCTGGCCAGAACAACTTCTTCTTCAAGGCTGTTAACATCTTTTGGTATCCTGGATGTCCTGCATAGGGCTATTTGTGGTATTCATCTAAAATTTCTCTTTTCAATGACTCTATATTTGGAATATACAACCTGTTTTTGTAATAGAGAAGCCCTTTTTGGTTTTTAGTGAAATCAGTTTTATCCCTTGTCTGTAGTTTCACCAAGAGTGCTTCATAGTTGGGATCTTGATTTTCTACTTTTCCCACCAATTCCTCTACCTCCATATGGGCACTACTCCCCATGCTGTTTAAATTTTGACAAGCATTTCTACTTAATGCATCAGCAACTTTATTCTCCTTCCCCTTGATATGCTTTATGTCCATATCAAATTCACTTAAAAAAGACAGCCATCTGGCTTGTCTTGCATTCAGGTCAGTTTGGGAAAAGAAGTATTTGAGGCTAATATGATCAGTCATCAATGTGAATTTTTTCCCAAGAAGATGGTGCCGCCACATTTTCAAAGCATGGATAACAGCTGCAAATTCTAAATCATATGCACTATAATTCTATTCATGTATTTTCAGTTTCCTAGATTCATATGCAATAACTGAATTTTCCTACAACAGGACTCCTCCCAGCCCTTCTCTACAAGCATCTGTACATACAACAAACTCTTTATCAGGATCAGCAATTTTTAATATAGGGGCTGAAATAAGTTTTTGTTTTAACTGCTCGAAACTATGTTGACATTTTTCAGTCCACACAAACTTGACACCCTTTCTTTGCAATGAAGTGATGGGATGTGCTATGGTAGAAAATCTTTCCACAAATCTACGATAGTCGCCTGCCATCCCCATGAATGACCTTACTACTGAAACATCAGTTGGGATTGGCCATTCCTTAATTGCTTTTATCTTTTCAGGGTCAACTGCAAGCCCTTTTTCAGAAATAATATGACCCAAATATTGAATCTTATCCTTGTAAAATTCACATTTACTGAACTTGGCATATAGCTGATTTTCTTTCAGAGTTTGCAACACTATCCACAGATGTTCCTTGTGTTCCTCTTTGTTTTTGGAGTAGACTAAAATATCATCTATGAACACTAGAACAAACTTATCCAAATACTTATTTAACACACTGTTCATCAGGCACATAAAGGTGGCAGGGGCATTTGTCAGACCAAAAGGTAGGACTACAAATTCGTAGTGTCCATACCGGGTTCGGAAAGTTGTTTTGCTAATGTATTCTTCTTTGATTCTGAGCTGGTGATACCTAGTCCTTAAGTCAATCTTTGAAAAGACTGAGGCCCCTCTCACTTGATCAAAAAGATCATCAATTCTAGGAAGTGGATATCTATTCTTAATGGTCAACTTGTTCAGTTGACAATAATCAATGCACATCCTAAAAGTTCCATCCTTCTTTTTAACAAATAAAACAGGTGCTCCCCACGGAGACACACTTGGTCTAATGTAACCTTTATCCAATAATTCTTGCAGCTGCATCTTCAGCTCGATAAGTTCTGGTGGACTCATTCGATAGGGGGCTTGGGAAACAGGTGTGGCTCCCGGCACCAGATCTATGGAAAAATCAATTTCTCTTTTGGGGGGAAGATGAGGAATCTCATCTAGACAAACTTCTTTAAATTCTCTTACCACAAGTAATTCACTCAGCAGATTTTCTTCAGTTCTCTGTTCCACTTCTTCCACATGTACCGCATAGACTTGGTATCCTTTTCTAGCTGTTCTTTTCAATTGTAAGGCTGATATTTGTCTTACTGAAATGGATTTTGGTTTCCCTTTTAGTGTAAAAGGTTTCCCTTCTTCATCCACACAATGCAGTGTTTTATCCCAGCAGTTCATCAGAGCTTTTTTCTTTTCCAGCCAGTCCATTCCTATCAGCAAGTCATAGGATCCTAATGGTAATATGTTCAAATTTACTTCTGTTGGAAAGCCATTTAATTGTATTGCTATTTTGGGCAATTTATGTGTGACTTTTCTCTTAGTTCCAGTGGCCAGCTATACCAACCATGACTCCTGAAACTTTTCAGGTTTTATTTTACATTTTTCTACAATTCCAGGACTAATGTAACTTAAAGAAGCACCTGGATCAATCAAAACAGTAGCAGGTAGGTCAGAAATCTTACCCTCCATTTCCACCATGGTTGCTTGATGTTCTGCTTGTCGATTTTCCAATGCTGCACTGATGGTTGGTATATTTCTGGCTATGTCATTTACTGTGGTTGCTTCTCGCTCTCTGCTGATCATATGAATATTTCTATGGAGGCAGTCTCTCATCATATGGGGTTCTCCACAGCCCCAACATTTCAAAGGTTCCTTCATTTTGACTTTCCCTTCCTTTTTATTGTTCCCTTCTACCGGTTTTGAAGCCACTTGGGACTGAGCAGTTTGGATTTCTTTTGGTTTATTGAATTTTTTACGCTGATGATCTCTACCAAAATTTCTTAGACATGCTGGTTTTCGTCTTTTACCTTTGAACTCACCCTTATTCAGCCAGCTCTTTCCTTGTTCAGCTTTACCTTTAAACTGCTGATAGCATAATCTTGATTTTCTAACAGCTTCATCCATTGTCTTTGGGTTGTCAAACTCAATTTTCTCCTTGTACACAGTAGGCAAGCAATTTAAAAACCTTTGTACCTTTGCCTTTTCTTCCCTAATGTAAGGGACATATCTCAATAAATTTGTAAACTTAGTGACAAACTCATCGATAGTGAGCTGCCCTAGTCTAAGTTCATGAAATTCTTTAGCTTTATCATCATAATAACGTTCGTTCAAATAAAGATTTTTGAACTTAAACTGGAAATCTTCCCAAGTAACTGTCTTTTCATCAATGGCATGCACCATTTTTGTCTCTTCCCACCACAGTGTAGCTTTTCCTTGTAGCTAGTACACAACTAATCTAGCCTTCAGATTGCTTTCATATTCATAAACTTGGAAATACTTGATCATGTTCAGCAACCAAGCTTCAGCATCCTCCTCCTTCTCCCCATCATAGGAGGGAGGTTTGATCTTTCGGAACTCCCCCTGCAGTTCTCTTTTCTGTTTATGTTGATGTCTAGCAGCATCCTCATCATCAAACTCATCGATCTTTCTTTTTTCGGAACCTTTGCCTTCCTGGCTGTTCTGGGAAGTTAGCTCTCTGATGAGCTTTTCCTACTCCTTACTGGCTGACGACAACATGTCATTCTGGCTTCTTAGTTCAGCCAGTTCTCGTTGCAACCGGTGCAACATAGCCATTACCGGGGCATTGGGATCTGGAGTAGCAAATTCATCACGCAGATCCACATAAATTCCTCCCTCTTCAGCCATGTTTGCACCACTGTACACACTCATAATATTGGTCAGTGAAAAAAAAAATATATATAACAACAATTTCTACAATGTTCATTTATAAGACTGTTATTCAGAATTCAGTGAGCACAACAACAACAGCCCAGTTTTTGCACTTGGGCTCTGATACCATTTGTAACACCTCTAGCTAATTTTTTTTTTTTTTTAATACTCATTTTTCATCTCTTACCAACTTCACGAGTTCTTTCCCACTATCTCTTACTGGTATCATGGAATGTTCCTCCTGCTGTCCATTTCAACCATGTATATAATTTCCATAACCCTTTGTATTAACATAGGGTAGTTCTCCCTAACCATAATATAAGCTGAGATTCTATGGTCATTCCTACCTCTCGGTAACCTCCCATACCACATATATCTGTAAGCCATACATATATCACATATCCTTTGGCCATATTCTTGAATATATATGTATACCACCTATATATGACATATACATATAATACCTATAGAATTCATATATATCTATTTAAACCCTTTAATGATATGTGTTGAATGTACACATATATATGTATATATTTTAACAATTGAATAATATGTATGATTACTTTTCCTTATTCATTAAGGTCGAACGGCGTAACCATGGGTGAATTTATGGTGGCGGAAATCTACCTTGTATAGCAACACGGTTTTGAGTTTCACTCATGGCATATATATTTCAAAGTTCAGATTTTTTATTTGATATGCCACGCAAAGCCTACGGGTGAATCTGTCCCATCCGTACTCGGGTGTATACAAGTCTATTTGTGATCGTTCGATTGACTGTAGATAGTTGTCAACTAAATCACGAGGTCGATTTACCAGTACAGATTTTAATGCTAGGGTTTTCATGTTATTTTTCGTCGGCTATGGGATGAAGACTTGGCTTCAGAGTAGCTGAATGGCTCAGACCTCCGCTGTCCACAAGATGCCACGCGAGTACTTCCTGTCAGTGAGGCGCTGCAACCGTAATTACTCGACTCTCGGGTGAGACGCCTCCACCGATCCCTTTGCTGAATTTACATTTTGCTTGTGTACCCATCTCATGAGTACTGATGCGCTATGTGCAGAGGGTTTCAGAGTTCATAGGGATTCCTTCGAATTTCCTGGTTGACAGATGGACGATGATGGCGTTGAGTGTGCTTAGAATTCTTCGAGTGGTTTATGTGAGATCGGTTCACTCAGACCCTACTAGTTAAATTGCTTAAGGATACAGGGTTTATTTCATTCTGTGTTGAATTTATGACCACTTCGTGGGGTAATCAATCCTACGGATTATCGTAACCAAGGATACGAAATCCCTTTTTTTTTGTCTGTTTTTGTTAATTTTTGTGGGTTGTATTTTGCGGTTCAGTTAGGTAAATGCCGTTGAACCAGAGGAATTTAATAGATTGACTATGTGGGGCCTTTCGTTAACTTGGTGTATAGCGGTCATTATGCAGGATGTCTGTTTGTCAGGCTACATCGAGATCAGTAGTAATATCAAGAGATTTGAAGACGTGTTCTAGTTTTTGAAGGTTCCTACGTTGCTACGTTTATCCTATTTTATCTTGGGTATATTAGTTGTGTCATATACATGTAGTCTCTTTTGTTTTTGATTTCCAGAACTATGATGCTGGAAGGTCGGTAATCCCACTTAGTCTGCCGAAACCCACTCAGTTTCCCGCCTCCTGGGCGCAGATTTGCTCGTGTTCAAAGGCGTCCAGGTAAGGGTTTCAATCTCCTTTGGCCCGCTTCGTTCTTCACGCTGGTTGGAATTTGTCTAATGTCATTGTCTATTTTCTTCATACGGGAACAAAAAAGGTCTGTAGTTGAGTTTATCGATCTTACTAGAACTCGTTATCTTGCACAGTCTTTTCGGCATGAGTGAGCCAACTCAACTCAGCTAGTGAAGGTTTCACGAGCCCCTTCTGAGATGTCCGTCACATTTCTATCAACGACGTTAACATTTGTTTGTTTTTTTGAGTTAACCCCACAATAGATCATTTCATATACATTTACATTGGGGTTTGCATCGTGTGATAATGGCGATAACTTCGGCAGCCATTGTACTATCCTTCCGGATCTAGTGGATTTTTCCCTTTTCGTTTAAGAAGGGTTTTTACGCACGCTTTTCTACTATTTCCAGGGCTTATGATAACTATCCAGCGTAACTCTTCCTATTCTTCTTGTTTACGAGTTTGTTCATCTATCTATTGAGTATTCGTAACTCTGTGTTTAAATGTTGGGCTTGTTCTTTTTTTGAAGCTAAATGTTCATTTCATCATATACGATTAGAGTGAAATAGCTCCTTTATTTCTCTGGCTCGAATTTTCGATGCATGGTGTACTCTCTAAATCATCTAAGTTGAATAATGATAATTTCCGGATTAGTAGGAAAATACGATGTCAGTTTCGTTTTCCTAGTTTATTATTTTAGCCACTGTAATTTCTAACTCGCGGCTTATGCAGTTACCTATCCAATTTTTCATTGGTTGTTTCAATCCTTACTGAAATTCGACATGACTTCTCATGCTAAGTGAATTTCTCTGTTAGGTCTGCTAGCTCGCTTCAACGCGAGACGTCACTGACAATGAAAGGTCATGTGTGACGGTTTACTTGTTTCGTTTATATGAGAACCGGAATTTATTTGCAGGGATGGGCAGAGTATCCTAATTGTTTCAATTTTTTTCTCCAAATTTCTTACGCTTAAAACCCAACTGTTATAACTGGTTAGTATAGCGCTATGCGCATTTATCTACCAGTAGACATTTGTTTTTTTTTTTTGTTGTACTGCTAAGTAGTAGCATAAGTAGAATACTGATATTTAAAACGTGAATCATAAATGATAGAACGTTGATGCCTTATGTTGTATGAGCATCTTGGGCAGAAGACCATTCCCCCATCTGGTTTGACATAGGCACAACGCTTATTAGATTAAATAACAACTATGATGTCGTACTAATCATAGTGGCTATATGATTTATATATATATTTCTTTCGGCCCACTACTCATTTACAATGGTGCTTACAATTAGTCATGGTTTTTGCTCACGGCGCTTATATCCTAATCTATTTTTTTTTATACATATATGTTTGCAATGTTATTATTTTTGCTTACAGCATTTGTATTCTGTTTCGGATTTTTACTTGATGCATATATCGATGTATTCGATAGCGCTTGGGCAGAGCACCTTAATGATAGATTGAGTTTTTTTGGCTATGATACTTAATTCAAGGATTAAAGGTAGATGTAGGAATGTCATATATATACACTGCTAAATGCTATAACTGCTATAAATGATGTAGATGATATAACACCTCCATAGAGTAGAAGTTATTCTTACGTTAGAGAATTTCGAATTACATATTCTAACGTCCATGCTTCTCTTGTATTGTACCATGTAAGGATCAAATCTGCTACCATAGTTTTCTAACATATGGCCTTAAAATTTTACCTTTGTATATACATATGAATCCATTTAATATTTAATTATCTATGGGGACTAAGTACCTTCAGATTTAGACCTTCTTGGGTTTAGAGTTTCTGTGGGTTTCTACTCTATGGATTAATGGTCTACAACTAAACAGAATCTGAGAGGTGAATGCCTTAAGATGGATTCTGTTAAATGTAGTACTAAATCAATTATATCATTCCCTAAAGTTTTGTTTTTATATGTAGCCAATTCATACCATAGCAAATCAAAATAAACAAGAATTTCAGAAGCATACCACTATTGCAAATGACCAACCTCCCAACCTTAGAGTCCTTTTTGTCTCCCAGAACTCACCCCCGAGCTGAGATCACCTCCATCACAGATCCACCTCTGATCTGCCTAGGAGCAGCTTATTTAAGCTCATATTTCCCCAAAGCATGTTTCTAATTCTGCGTCCAGAATAGCAGGATGCTTTCTTTCTTGTTTAGCCTAGGCTTCCCATTTTGGGACTCTTTAAAGCTGCTTTAAGCTTTTCCTCAGCTTTTCCAGCTTTTTCTCACCTCTTCCCAACTACTCCTCTTCATTGGGGAAATTTAGATTCCTCCTCAAATCTAAATTAATTTTCTTTCAAGGATTTTTGAAAGATTTTTGGGGATTTGTTGCCTTATCCATCCTCATGGATTTGGCAAGTGATCTCTAATTCTCATCTTGGTCAAAATGCACAATCATTTTATTTATTTCATCAATTTAAATATTAAATTACATTCACACCATACTTATCCTTTGGGGTCCACTCCACTTAGGATTAAAGTTCAAATGTCTAACTTTTCAAATTCAACACATAAAATCAGTGTTACAAATGAATAAAATACTGGTGTGCATATTGACCAAAAATGAGATTATGAGATCACTTGCTAAATCCATGAGGATGGATAAGGCAACTATTCCCCACAATCCTTCAAAAATCCTTGAAAAGAATTATTTCTAATTTAGATTTTTGAGGAAGAATCTAAATTTCCCCCATGATGAGGAAAGTAGTTGGGAAGAGGTAAAAAGCTGGAAAAGCTGAGGAAAATCATAAAACAGCTTTAAAGAATCCCAAAAATGGGAAGCCTAGGCAAACAGGAAGAAAATCATCCTACTATTCTGGACGCAGAATTAGAAATAGGCTTTGGGGAACTATTAGCTTAAATAAGCTTCTCCTAAACAGATCAGGGGTTGATCTATGGTGGAGGTGGTCTCAGCTCGGGGGTGAGTTCTAGGAGAAAAAGGAACTCTACGGTTGGGAGGTTGGTCTACTACATGAGTGGTATGTATTTAAACCACCCTGGGATTTTATTTCTTGCAGTATGAATTGGCTACATATAATTAACTACTTATGTATTAAAAGTTTAAATGGTTCCTTCCACAGAAATTGTTATAAAGAATTTACCTTCAATATTCTGTGTACTTGTAGACAAGAAATTCAGTTGTAGGTAATTCTGGCCTATCAGTCTTTATTATGTAAGAGTAATTATATTAAGAAAAATTTTAACTGTAACTTTAATCTGCTTCAAAAAGAAGAGAAGAATAGTAAGAAATGAATTATTCAACACTAAGGACAGAGAAAAGAGCAATGGTTGAAGTCTGTGGTGTTGTTACTTTTAACAGAAGTAGATAGAAGAAGACAATCTTCTACTCTCTGTATGGTAGTAAGAACAGTAGCTTAGGAACATTATCCACCAGAATGTCTAAACCCAACCTGGGTCTCAATCTGGAGATACTATAAAAAAATTCCCAAGAGTGACTCAAGTGAAATTTTAAGCAGTTGCTGAAATGAAATATTTTAGGTCCTAAAGAAAAAATATATATAAATATGGTGCTGCCTGTACAATTTAGGGATATTGAGATATCTCGAAATAGATTCTTCAATTGAGATAAATCTACTCAACCTTTATTATGGATGTATTTAAAATGAACCATGTAATGAGCAAGGAGATAGTTCTGTAAATACATGGAAGAGTATTGACATAATAAAATTACCCTGAAACTTCTTCTATTAAATCAGTAGTAGAACCATTTGAAAACTTAACCAATATAGAAATATATTCCATACGTGTGTTATAAGGCAGAAAGCACAAACCCTATGAGGTAGACAACTGTCCCATGAAATTCTGGTTATAAATGGAAATTGATGATAAATCTGAACAACATTTATATAAAAAATACAAAAAAAAAAACAAATTGGGTTCGTTATGGAAGAGTCATAACCAGCTGCCCATCAATTTCACTTTTTTATCTTTTCCGCATGTGGTTGGTTTAATGTTAACCATAAAGAAGTTGAGACATAAAAAAATTAAGCAGGCATAAAATGACTAGATAGACATTGAATATTGTTAAAGGCGGGAGATGACAAATTTAAGCCCCGCAGTAGGAATTAAGTATGCTAACTCAACAGTATAGTCATATACTTTCCTATAGTTAAGACTGGAAATATTGAAAATTTCGTTATATAATCCCACGAGATGGGAACATTATTTTATAGAACAAGTCTAAAAATGACATGATGAATAACTGAAGGCTTTAACATAGTCAATCACTATCCTTCGGTATCACGATAAAATCAGTATATTATGCTGAGAACTAATTCAAATCAAATTAACCCGAAAATGCAATACATATATCTATATCAATCCGGAATATATGTTCAATGTTTCCACGACACAACAGTAGCATCAGAAGCATAACGTGTCTCGGCATAAATGCCGAATAAAACCACTGTTAAACACAACAGAACTTAGAACTCAGGGATGACTATCGCCGATGATAAAAACCGTTCTCAGTGCGAATTAGAAGCAAATTTTTATCCATTATATGTCTGAAATTGACAAAACCAAATGTCTATAGCAAGTAATGATGGAATCGTTCCATCACGAAAATTTCAGGAACCGAATTCCTACCATCAAGCATTTCATCTGGAAGTTATCTGAGTTATGTAAATACCACGAATACCGACCTGTAAGTATAAGTAGAAGTTTTAAATTAGTACATGAAGCAACCTGTGCGAGAATTCCGCGTAGTTGAGGCTAGGATATACACAAGGAAGGAAGTGAACAGATGAAAGACTTCACCTCTGTAATACGACCTGGCACCTGAACATAGAAGAGAAGATGTATTATAAATCTGCGAAAATGTGATGGCAGGAAAATTCAAGTGCGTATATCAATTCAAGAAAATGAAAAAAGGTAAAAGTTCAAGTATCACTAACCAGAAACCAACACAAGTTAAAGCCGTCCCCCAACTTAAAAATTACAGCCATTAACATACAATAAAGGATATGTAACTAAATAAGAAGGAACGAAAAATCGAACCGCAAGGGTAGTACCTGAACGCCGAGATATTGCGGAGCGAAAGCTCTTCTGCAAGACGCTCCCAGGAACCGGGGTTATACCACGTAAAGGAGAAATTTTAGTTCACTGTAAACGAAATTGTTATACTCTTAAAATTTCCTAGACACTGGAAAAAACGTCTGATGAAAAGATTGAAAGAAATTTCGTAATAGTAAAATGATTTCAGTTAAATGACTATCGAACTAAATAAAAACCCTGAACAAACAAGTTACCTGTGTTTGAAGCCAGAAGTACCCACGATTTCCGAGTTCAACAGACTGTGGGAGATAATGACCTCAACAGGCCAAGAGACGGCGTGGGGAGAATAGAACATAGGAACCCTCTCTCGAAAAAAAACTCCACTCCTGCATCAAATTGCCGAGCCAAGGAATGGCCGTAGAGCTTGTTCGGAGGGAGAGAAAAGAATAGAGTTATGCAATGTATGTATTAAAGAACAACTGTAACCATAATCAACCAAAACCCTAACATGCCAACGCCATACACTTGTCGTGATCACAACGATGGTCATGGGGATCGATAAACTCGGCAAACCTGAAACAATTAAATTCCGAGCATACTTTCTCCATAGCTGTCAACAAGAGTAGGTAACGTACTGATGAAAAATTTAATAGGCAACAGTCTCAAAAATGCTTGGGTGGGAATGGCATATCGTTCAAAACGTATAGACATGTGAACCAAAGCCGATGTGGCATAACATTTATTAAATTTTTACCCCAGACTTTTAACGCCAAGATCTGGCCAAGCCAACGTACATAAAACGAAATGATGAACCTCGAAAATGATACCAGAGTTCAGACCGAAATAAATGAAAACCCTTATGGTCTTAAACGAAGATCTATTTGTGTACTATGCTGTCCGAGTTGTATGATCGTTGTGTACAAACGTTACAATTATATTATGCCTTACGTTTTATATAACGTGGTTAGGAAGCCATACCATAATGCTTGTCACTGTTATGGTTAGTGCATTGTACACTTTTATGGTTAGTACATTGTATACGAGGTTAAGTTATAGACATATGTATATATATAAGAAATATATATATCATATGCCTATATATAAATTATATGGGAATGATCGTTATCATATGTGAAAATTATATCATATATCATATTCATATGCATATATATCATATGCAAAAACCAAGCATATAAATTGCGAAGTCAATTATACCTCAAGATAAAGGTTAGGAGCAGATTTGAGACATAGTGTTGGAAATACATCCTAGTCAATAAGATATTAATGCCATGAAGAAAAAAAAAATAGTGCTAATAGAGGTACATTACACATACACACATGAAGAATACATTAATACACATAAAAATAATACAATTAAACAAGATACATAGCAATGTAGCAAAAAATAGATTCATACACACGAAGAATACATTCATACAAATACAAAGAATACAACTAAATAACACACATTGGAATGTGGCAAAGAACATATTCATACACACATGAACAAGACATTCATACACATAGAGGGAATACAAGTATAAAAGACACACTACCAAAGAATATATTCATACACATGAAGAAGAAATTCATAGACATACAAAAATACAAGTAAAGAATAGATTCATACAAACACAAAAAAATACAAGTAAACAACACACATCAATTGCAACAAAGAATAGATCCATATACATACAAGTAAACAATTCTCATACAAATGAAACCACCACTTTAACACTCAAGGCATACACAAACAACATATGCATATACATACAAATAAACAATGAAAGGATACTCAAAAGCATGCATAATGAGATATTCATAAACATAGAAGAATAAACACTCCAAAAAAGTACATGCAACTAATGCAAACCTCTAGATAATACATTCACACATATCATAGAGAAATAGATATCCTATTCATTAATGCATACCAAACCAAAAATGTCAACAAATAAATTCTAACTATCTAAATGCAACTAATAAAAACACCATTTCAATTCCCAAAACAATACATCCATATACATACAAAATAAAGAATCTAAAGCATACATTATAACTCAGATACATTAATATATAAATATATAAGCATTCAAGAATATATTTATAGTATATAAATAATAAAACCAATACATACACATTCAATATAATAAATTTATAAAAATATTTAAATATTTAATAAAACACTTAAATATATTGAATAAATTCATAAAAATAAATTTATAAAAATATTTAAATATTTAATATATTAGTATTTAATTTAAACCTATAAAAATAGAAATATGTAAATATTAAAAAATATTTATTTATATATATGAAAAGGAGGAAAAAATATAATATAAATATCTTAATAACATACTTATAATAAAAATATATAATTAAAAAAAAATCAAAATCAAAACGAAAAAAAATATAAATTAAAAAATATAAATAAATTTAAGTTATAATTTTTCTATAATGTATGTGAATAAGAGTGATTTTGTCATTTTTGTGCAATGTGATGGGAAGATGTTTAAAACATTGTAAAAATGTTAAATGATTTATGTGAATAAGAGTGATTTTGTAATTTGTGTGCAATGTTTTTGGAAGATGTTTAAAGAATTGTAAAAATGTTAAATGACTTATGTGAATAAGAGTGATTTTTCCATTTAGGTGTATGTGGGGGAATGTTTAAAACCTGTTTCTTATGGATGGGGTGGACACATTAAGAAAAAAATTATATCTATTGAATCCATATCTAAGAGAGAATAGTTAACATAAAAATACACCTTGTGATCCCAATATAAGCATAAGGTTCAAAAACACATTGATTCCCTCCATTATATCATATATTGTATGAAATGTGATGTTTTTTTTTTCAATCTTTTCATATATATATTTGTTTGCTAGTTTGTTCACAAATCGACATGACAAACTAGTGGCTTGAGAAAATTTGACCTAAGGGAATCTAAACTATAGAAAAACAAACCAATGAGAACACCTATCCTTGGCCACACCAACCCATACTTATATATTGATTTGTTCCTGTGTGGCATCAAATGAGTGGCCTTTTCACCATGAAGTGCCTTACCAAAACACCTTATCACATATTGCTCCATGGTCCATGGGATCATATGAAATGTGAGTTATATTTTCTCACCTATGTTTCTTTAAATAATATTCTTACCGGTACATATAAGAATTCTAATCCATCACACCAAATGTACACCTTTCAACCTCACATTGCAATTTCTACTAAAATGGGGTTAGAAATGACCACCCTTGACATTATAATGTAGTTTCAGAAGATGAAATGAGAAAGATACAATATGCAATATATTATATATAATATGATGTTTTTGTGGGTTTAAAATGTCTACAACGTATATTTCAATGGAATCTATATGATATTTACATGTGTACTTACAATCCCAACTTAGATTGAAAAAGTAAACTATCATAGTCACTCACTTAGGATCCCTAGGCTTTTAATGTTTTATAAAACTTACTTTATTTAATTGTTTCAGGAGCTAAATTTACTTCCCCCTCACCATGATTTAACCTAAATATTGTTGTAAAGGGTTTAAAGAAATGGTGTAAGGGACTATAAGGAGAAATGATTATAAATATGAAATTTAATATTTGTTCAATATTCAATTACACACATTAGCACACCATGTGTAGTGTCAGGGTGCATTTGAATAAGGTTTGTCTTTAAAATTTCAAGACTTCATATAATTAAGGATATTCATCCAAGAAAAAAAATCCATGGAACTTGATAATTATCATGATGAAGAGGACACGACAAAAATGCTGAATGAGACATTAATAATAATATTTTTTGCATGGATGGTATTAGGAGTATCCATAGCAAATGGAAAATGAAATATACCTACCATAAATAAATAACTGCCCCACTGAATTTGACTGAATCTCCTCATAACAACATTCAGAGAGTAGGAGGCTTCACTGAACCTTTTGGTAATATGACTAAGCCTCTGGATGAAATCATTGCTAAAACTAAAACTTCCCTCTTACCCAAATTCAACCTACTTGACAAAAGGATATGAAAAGAAACACTTTCATGTGAGGAATTTAAAAAATCCCAATGATGACTTCTTTACCAATACAACTTCACATTAAAAAATGTTGCATCCAACTCTCCCAGGTTCCTTTCGACCTTCACTTCCCCAAGAACCATAAGGACCCAAAGGACACTTCTTGCATCATAGCTTGGTATGAATATGTGGGAAAAATGAAACAAACAATCGACTTCATCGCAAGCTCATCGCTGACACTTGGATATGAAAAAATATTTGTCTCCATCAATTGTCAATTTAATCTCATAACTTCATTTTATTTTAAAATTTTGGTTTGAGAATATCTCATCCTTCCTTTAATTTTAAAAATTATATTGAAGAACATATATCTCGTAGTGTAGAGATTTACACTATCATAGAAAGAAACAAATAACTTGTTTATAGAGTTAATCTTGAAAATAATTTTTTTGACACTTCACAATATTACAATTTTTATCTTATGATATATGTGGATTGATCCACTATCATAATTGCAAGCTTCTCATTGTTTTAGTAGTCACTCATTCGTACAGAATAATAGGTTATTGAATTATTTTTAGAATCCATAGGCTTCCAAGTTGTTATTTTCCACGTTAAAGGTATTCATCCACATTGATTAATCATAATTCTTCCCTTCAGGTGAGGAGGATGTAGGGAAAAACTGTAAATTATTATTTTGGAAGAATGTTGTTGATGGATGGTACTGGAAATAGGCATGGCACAAAAGGAGCAGCCCTTGGCTAGTTTCTACTTGTTATTAGGAGCCCTTACAGTGAAACCCTAGTTACATTTTAATATTTTATGGATGTTACATTATAATATTTCAAAAAATACATGTGGGTTCTGTAAAGCAAAGCCACGTACATACGTGAGTATAGAGAAGAGAAAGCATATACAATTTCCACACCATCGTATTCTAAATACGAGGGGTCCTTAAAATGGTATTGGACCTTAATATTGTTTCCAAAAACAAATATTTTATTCCTTCAAATAATAACATCAACATTAGTTTCATTTTGACCCATGGTATTGGCTAAGGCCTAAGCTATACAAGGAGATGAATATCAAAGTGTTTTGAGTGTAAGTGATGAGTATTTGTTGAATAGTTTAATCTAAAGCAATTGTGCATGGTACATGTTATTGATGAGTATTTTATCTGAAATAAGTGTGCACCCAGGAATATGATGATGGATCATATCCAATAGATATGAAATGATTATACATTGATAATTTACATGTGGATTGTTTTGGTTTGTGATATTAATGTTTGATCCATGTTTTATTATGTATGCTCAGATATGGGTTCTTTTTTGAAGGTCTGATGTGCAACGAAGGTATAAGTCAATAATTGTAGATCTCTATGTAGGTTTGATAAATAAAAGGTGCATACATATGCACGTTTGATAACTGAAAGGTTCTTGCATAAGCGGGTCTCATTCTAGTAAGTTGCATGTCGATTCTGTAGTTTGGACAGATCTGTACACAGGTTTGATTACTGAAGGGAGTGTGTACACACGGAAGTGCGTATATAAAATAATGTTTTCCTAAATATGATATCTAATCATCTTAACTAGTCTTGCAAAGTTTTTTGTTGTATGTCAATGAATTAATACTTGATGATCTCATTTTAACTATGATGATTGAAGTTATTGTGGATTCATATATTAAAGAGTGTTGATGCTGCTATTTGTATGTGATTGAGGATTTGTGATGGCTCTGTGATTATTTCATAATGATTCAGTGGTTATGTAACTTAGTATCTATTTCATAATGACAATGATTCAGTTTCAAGGTTCAATTCTTTGAGATCTATACGTAGGTATACTTCAAGGAAGTCACATATACACACATGTATGCTAAATAATAGTAGCATATATATTCTGACATTTTTTTATCATGATTTTAAGTTGGTTCAATGGATCCAATGTGACAATTTATGAAGCTTGGTCCATGGAGGTGTCGAGGGTTGGATACTTCAATAAAGAGGTTGAAGCTTCCTTCCAGTAGTAGCTGGTACTCATATCAGGGTTTGGAGCTCTTTTATAGTGGTTTTTGGAGAACGAGCGAAGGTTGTAGAATTATGGAGATGGGTACTTGCGTGATGGTATGAGTCTATGTCAATACAAGATTGTAAGAATTATTTGATCATAATAAAAATAAAACAAAGACGACAACAAGGGTGGTTTTCTCCCACATTGGGTTCCCCCCTAAAAATACAGGTGTTCATATGTTTTTCTTATGTGTGATGTTTTATTCTGTTCTTATTACACATGATTACTATTTATCTAATGTTGATGAAATAATGCATACTAGTTCAAGATAAATAGATGTTGAATTAATTGAAAAACTAAGTTGATTGGACATACGATAGTGTTCTACATAGAAGTAGTGTACATAGACATTTTTTCCTCACAATAGTCACGTGCATACATAGGTTTAATTCATAATAGTCACATACAAAAATCAAAATAGGAAAAATAAATAAAGTTTTAAAATACTGATTCACCTCCCCTCTCATTATTTTTCCTAACAATAGGAATAAGAGCTCGGCTCTTTGGAAGGAGCTTTATCGCTTGAAGGAATATTCATAAAGATGAGAAATCAAGAGGGGACAACATCTATCAAGTCACCATTATTCAACGAAACCAATCTAATTTTCTAGAAGGTAAGAATAAGATATTACCTACAATCACTTCGAGAAAATGTATGGGGAATCATTGAAGGATGCTTACAATATGCGTTCTACATTCCCACAGATGAAGCAGAAAAGAATAACTATGATACCAATGCAAAGGTTTTCAATGATCTATTCGGAAGGTTGGCAGAATCATAATTTTTCAAATTCATCCAGCTAAATATGACATAATCTATATGGGACAAGATCATCCAAAGCTATGAAGTTGACACCAAGGTAAAAGGTGCCAAACTTCAAACTCTTAGAATCCAATATGAAACTCTGAGAGTGCACAATTATGAAAGTATCACAAGTTTCTTTCTTAGGGTAGATAAAATCATGAATCCTATGAGAAATATTGGTGAAGAAATAAAAGAATCATCACTCATTGAAAAAATATTAAGGTCTCCGGCTCATATATTCAATTCGAAATTTTCTACCATAGAATAAATGGAGGTCATGAAGAATATTGATGTTGAAAAAATTCATGGTATTTTAATAGCCTATGGAATGGGAGAATAGGGTCCCTTAGATATCAGAGAAGTTTCATTCAAATTTACTTCAAAAGGAAAATAAAAATAAGAAATAAGATGTATCAGAAGAAGAAGAGGAAAACTTCGTAAAGAGACTCCATGTGGGTACTAGTGAGCCTTGGTATTGCACCAAGAGTGCTGCAACTCCCAGGGGCTACCCTACTTTAATTTATCAACGCGAGGTTCATACAAAATTTTAGGTGACAGTGCTATATCCACAGCAGATGCATTCTGTTCATGTCATCCTCTTCTGCTTTATGAAAGGGTGCTACTTCTAGGGGTTCTCAATTAAGTCTGTCACACTTTAATGAAACTAAACTAAATCGCAGAAAGGAAATGAAAGAAATGGAACTAATTTAATGTGCAGAAAGGAAATGACTCTAAGAAACTAAATTAAATTGCTAAAAAGAAATGATATGAAGGAAACTAATTTACTTTTCAGAAAAGAAATAGCAGAAAGGAAACTAATCTTAAACCACACTTAACTTGGCCAAATGGCTAAATGCACTCTACTTATCCTATGATCTATCTAGCATGCTTCTATCCATGCAACTAGGCTATCCATGACTTAATTATAATTAAAAAGAGTTAATTTGCAGCTTGGAGGGAAGAAATGGGCTAAAAGAGGCTAATGGGGGGTTTAACACATGAAACGAGGTTTGGAAGTGGAAACAGGGGGCTTAAAACCTTATAAAACATTATGATAGTGCGATAAATGACTTTGGAGCAGACGAAACTAAAAAATGAGATAGCGGAGTGTGATGGAGAACAAAAGTTGCGATGTGCAATGTCGCAATCGCAACTTTGTAAGATTAAATGGATATCAGTAAGAATTAATAAGAATGAATTAAGTTATGCAAAGCGCGAAGTGAAATGGAAAGTTGTGAATCACAATATCGCAAGTTTAGATGGATAGCGGTAAAGATCAAGAGGAATGAACTAAAATGTACGAAGTGCGATTTGCAATGCGGTAAATCTTGCGGGTTATGATCTACGATGTGGCAAGTTTTGCGAATTGCAAAGTGCGATGAGTGACATGGCAGAGTTATCGCATCGGCGGAATGAACGATAAGCATTATGCACAAAGTTAAATTGTGTGATTTGCGATTTCCGATTTCTCAATATCACAGTCACAAGAATCGAGTGGTAAGTGTTATGGGTAAAAGCTAAAATGTGTGAAGTGAGATTTTATGATGGGCGATGTGGCAGTGGGATTGACGGCGGGGCGAGATTTCGCAATATCTTAATCGCAAGGACCAACGATAAGTGTTAAGTGAGAAAAGGTAAACAGTGTGAAATGTGATTTGCAATTTCACAATATCGCAATTGCAAAGAACGAGATGTAAGTGTTAAAGGTAAAAGGTAAACGACGCAAAGTGAGATTTGCGATTTCGCTATATCATAATCGCAAAGAGCGAGGGGTAAGTGCTAATGTTAAAAGAAAAATATTGCGATTTGCGAAGTGCAATGTATGGTGGCAGGAGACTCAAGGAGAAAAGGAAGAGGTCGATTTTCCAGTGGTTTTGAATGGTTTTTCACGTGTTTTGCATAAAAAGGTAAGGCAATCGTGAATGGAGAAAAACAAATAAGTAAGGCTTGAAGGGCTTAAGTGCATTAATGTAATTATTTTATTTTAAATTTCAAATAATGATAAATATTTCAAATTATTTTATAATTTTTTTCTTACAATTTTTTAATATAATAAAAATATTATTAAAAAAAAAATTTAATATTTCAAAATTAATGTTATGTTTTAAATAAGTTAAAAAAAAATATATAGAAATCTCTTCTTGGCTTGGATATGTAAAATCTCTACTAACAGGGTCAACCACGTGAAGGTGAGAGCTTATATGACCCCAAAAACGGTCCATCAATGGCATGGGACTAACCACAGACGCGCACCCACACAATCCATTGCCAATGAGGCATAATCAATCACATGCATACATGCACACAACAAACATACACATAACCACAAACATTACACATAATGACTCACAAGGTGACATGTTCACACACATCACAATTATAACAAAGATTAGAATTAACATTATTTTATGCATGTGTTGAAAATTGAGTATAGGTATTATGATGTTGATAATTCCATTTATTTTATAAGTTAATTAGTTTAAAATTAATAAGTATTTATTTTATTTATTATATTTAAAACAATTCTTATTATTAACCAAACTTTAGAATTAATATTTTTTCCCTATATTATTAAATTATAGTATTATCATTTTTTTTAATAAATTATTCAAATGAATAAATTTTTTTAAATAAAATTAATATTTATTGTATTTATTTTAGTATTAAATAATTAATTGATATGTGTTGCTACAAATTGATGTTGTTTCTCTTTTTAGTTTTAGTTTCATGGTTTGCATGATACTCTATAACATGATAATCGTTAATTGAGGTGTAGGTTGTGGGATAATATTATGTCCATTTTAGTGTTATTTTAATAAGTATATTGTTTTTTCATATAAAATGATTAAAATTTAGATAGAAAAAATATAAAAAAATAAAAATAAAAAATCAATTAAAAAAACAGTAAAAAAATAAAAATAATAATAATAATAATAATAATTTCACAAATATTTAAGGTAATTTATTTATAAGTTAATATTTAAACTACTATATTTATAAATAAATATCCTAAATAATATATTTATATATCAATATGCTAAATAATATATTAATATATATAGAAATAATGATAGTATATTTATAATCATATTAATGATGGTATATTTGCATATATTAGGCTCATATATCTACAAATAAATAATGCATATACAAATGTAACAAAGAATAATTCCTACAAAACTAATACATTCACACATACAAAGAATACAATTAAACAAGACACGTACAAATGTAGAAAAGAATAAATTCATATACACATTAAGAATACATTCATACACATACAAAGAAAAAAAGTAATCAAGACACATAAAATGTAGTAAAGAATAGATTCATACACATGAAGAATACATTCATATACATACAAAGAATACAACTAAACAAGACACATACAAATGTGGAAAAAAATAAATTCATACACACATGAAGAATGCATTCATACACATAAAAATAATACAAGTAAACAAGACACATATGAATGTAGCAAAGAGTAGATTCATACACACAAACAATAAATTCATACACATACAAGAATACAACTAAATAACACACATTAGAATGTGGCAAAGAACAGATTCATACACACATGAAGAAGACATTCATACACATAGAGGGAATGCAAGTAAAAAAGACACACTACCAAATAATATATTCATACACATGAAGAAGAAATTCATAGACATACAAAAATACAAGTAAAGAATAGATTCATACAAACACAAAAAAATACAAGTAAACAACACACATCAATTGCAACAAAGAATAGATCCATATACATACAAGTAAAAAATTCTCATACAAATGAAACCACCACTTTAACACTCAAGGCGTACCCAAACAACATATGCATATACATACAAATAAACAATGAAAGAATACTCAAAAGCATGCATAATGAGATATTCATAAACATAGAAGAATAGACACTCCAAAGAAGTACATGCTACTAATGCAAACCTCTAGATAATACATTCACATATATCATAGAGAAATAGATATCCTATTCATTAGTGCATACCAAAACAAAAATATCAACAAATAATTTCTAACTATCTAAATGCAACTAATAAAAACACCATTTCAATTCTCAAAATAATACATCCATATACATACAAAATAAAGAATTCAAAACATACATTATAACTCGTAATACATACATATTTGTAACACCCCCAATTTCTCATATAACTGAAAAAATAGACATGTGAACTTTAAATCCTAAAGGGAGTGGACCCCAAAGGATAAGTATGGTGTGAATGTATTTGAATATTTAATTTGAGGAAATAAATAAATTGATTGTGCATTTTGACCCAGATGAGAATTAGAGATCACTTGCCAAATCCATGAGGATGGATAAGGCAACAAATCCCCACAATCTTTCAAAAATCCTTGAAAGAAATTAATTTAGATTTTGAGGAGGAATCTAAATTTCCCCAATGAAGAGGAAATTAGTTAGGAAGAGGTGAGAAAAGCTGGAAAAGCTGAGGAAAAGCATAAAATAGCTTTAAAGAGTCCTAAAATGGGAAGCCTAGGCTAAACAGGAAAGAAAGCATCCTGCTATTCTGGACGCAGAATTAGAAACATGCTTTGGGGAAATATGAGCTTAAATAAGCTTCTCCTAAGAAGATCAGAGGTTGATCTGTGATGGAGGTGATCTCAAATTTCTCGAGGGGGAGGGAGGCTGGGAGACAAAGAGGACTCTAAGAAGTCGGGAGGTCGGGTCAATTGTGTACAGTGGTATGTTCTAATTTTTGTTCATTCTATGTATTATGGTATGAATTGGCTACATATCAAATTCTAAGAGAATTTATATGATTGATTTTAGTACCACATTTAATGCAGTCCATCCTGCTGCACCACCTTCCAGACTCATATTAGGTAGATAAGAAATCCATAGAGTAGAAACTCCAGAAACTCTAAACCAAGGTCGGTTTAAATCTGAAGTTACTTAGCCTCTACAGATAATTAATTATTGTTTTGTTCCCTATAGATACAAAGGTGATATTATATGCTTATGTGTATGCTAGAAAAATATTGTAGCAGAACTAAAGTTACATGGTACAAATCCCAAAATAAATAAAGTAAAAACATTATAATATAAAATTTGAAATTGGTGCTAGAGAAAGAACATTTCTAGTCTATAGGTTTTTCTTTTATATATAACATTCATATGTTTATATATTTCATTTCTCGATTTCTATGTTTATATATTTCATTCTTGAAACAAGTACCATGGCCAAAGACTTAAATTAAAATTAAGACCTCTATTCAAGTGCTATCGAATACATACATGTATACATCAAAAGAAAATAGAATATAAGAGCCTCGAATTAAAATAATAGCAATACATATATATATGCATTAAAAATAAAACGTGAGAGAGCCGTGAGCTAACCTAATGATTCATTGAAATCAACGATTATAAAATAATATTCGGTGAGAAAAATATATATATATATGGACCATCGATCGATGCTACTTGGCGCACGATCAAACTATGATAACCCATAACGACTATTTGATTTATTATGCCGTGGCCCTGTTTTAATACCAAAACCCTCGAATGGTACAACTATCAACGTCCACGACATTTTAAGGTTTGATTAATCATGAGATGGAGTGAACTGGTTATAAAAACGATGGTATATTTGAAACCTATATCTACAACTGGCAGGCGAACCTCTACTATCCATATTCGTAGCATCTATCATATGGATATTAATTATCAGTTGCAAAACGATGATAGGCAGTAGATCGTAACAATACAACCAAAAAAAATAAATGCGTAGGTAATACCAAAATCATCCTTTACAACTATGAATCGACGAGGACATGACTATGACCGCTTCACCTCCCTGGTGCAGGGTATTACAGTATGACAGAATCACCAAGGCGTGTGGCCATTCTTGTTTCAGTAAAGAACATTACTAGCATTAAACACACAAAAACACAGAGACGTGATCGCGTAAAGGAAAGGAAGTTACCATCTGATGAGTTCGGCTCTTTCCCTGGTGATGATAGCGAGTCCATATTGCCAGCTACCGCGAAATAAGTTGACAAAGTTAGAGGTGAGCGGCCAGAGCGCTGTGGACCATAATCACAACCGAGCTACGCTAACATCCAGATACTCTTAGCCATAAAATCAGTTTTAACAGTTAGCGTGGGTTCTAGATCAAAACCAGATCTTGGAAAACTAGGACACATAAACGAAATGCTTAGATCTCTGCTACCATATGGTCTAACTAGTGTGAAACCTGATAATAATGCTCTTCTTCGACAGATTTAAATGGAGAAATAGAAAAAAAAAGTAATATACAATTAGTCAATACAAAATACACAGTAGCACGGTACTAAGGGGAATGCTGTCTCATTGGAGCACCAAGAAAACTTAAATCAGGCGCCAGAATGATGGATGATAAGTTAACAATGGGTTCGGCTTAACGATAGGGGGAAAACCCGATCGAGGGTTTGTATCCGTCTTGATGCATACTGCGCGCAGCCGGAAACCCCGTCATCTACATCCCTGCACAACACAATTCGTAAACGACTTAAACACAACATTACCGGAAGATATTAAAATGTATGACAGAAGGTAAAGAACGATAGAAGGCCACGCAGGAACTCTCACCCTTCAAGCTGATCTGTTACTTCAGTATCAAACCTCCATAGAAATATCAGTTCCCTTAGTGAACGAGTGGAAGTAAATAACAATCACCCCAACCAGAATGAGATCCCCTATAACCTGAGCTGGATAAATATAGATAATAACCCTCAGAGGAATACATGCATGTATGCCACCGAGGTAAGTTGTAAGGGTATAAGAAACCCTAATCCCACTGCCCCAGGCGTGCAGGGAATCCCAAGGTCGATTGGACCACAACTCAGCTTTGTCGACAGTGAGGTACCCGGAAATGTGAAAACAATTTCAAATCAGGTACTGAACCTACAGTAGTCGGCTCGCACAGTACCCACCCGAGCAGAAAAACAAACCAAAAAGCTACACGTAACAAAAAGGATGAGCATGGATCTGTAAGGGCGGCGCTGGGTACTCCCATCTCCTGCGCGCGATGCTGTCCCTACATACAAAAAAAAGTGAAACCCCACACGTTAAACCAACACTAGTACACTTGACGCATAGGAACAGAAAAACGCATAGCTGGTAAATTTAAATCCGGTGGAAATATACATACAAGTATAAACTGAGAAATAAATGCGCCCTACCACGATGAGTTAGAAACCGGGTGGAAACATAATACAATGCCTCGGATTTTAATAATAGGGTTAGGTATGGCCGGAATGGGAAATTTTGACACGCGTCAAGGGATAGTCGGAACTCTGTCATAACCATTCATCAATCCTGTTGACGAGGCACAACCAACCGCCGAGTCTCTGTTATGTAAATCAATGGTTTCGCCGCGGTAAATTCATAGACATACTCAACGACGAGAACGTACCAATGTATTATATATAATAGTGATAGTTCAAGGTGTTGGTGAAATAGAAGTATATCGTGGTTAATACACGCTTGGTAAGAAGTCAATCATATTGTCAATTGGAATATAAAGACGGTCATAGTGCCACGATTTCAATACTAATACTTAGAGGAGTGCCATGGATATATATAGGTGTATAGGTTACGTTTATATATATGTGTGCATTCGATTCAATAATTTTAAAAGGTTTGGACATACATGGTATATATATATATATAGGTGTTATATATATATATGTAATGAAATATATCTATATCTATATAGGTGTTATATATATGTAATGGATTATATATATATTTATATATATGGAGATTCCTTGACAAGAGGGTGCTAACTATATATACCTGTGGATCCAAAGATATATGTGTGAGATTTATAGTTGGATTCAAAGATAGATGTGTTAAATATATATGTGTTAGGTGAGGTTATTGAAAAGTATGTATGTCCATAGAGTCTATGATTGGCTAGGTATAGAAAAGAAAAACGTCCCGTAATATAAGAAACATGGAAATATATATATTTAGTGGAAAAGTATAAAGGAAGGGGAATCGTCTAATACTTTTAATAAGAGAGAGATGTGCCAGAGGGTTAGGAGGAACTCAGTAAATAGGGAAATAACGTTAAATTTCTCGAGCTCATTATCCAAAATTTCTGATAAAAATCTATGTACATGGGTTTAATGGCACATATTATACTAATGTTATGAGGAAGGAATAGTGGACAGGAGGTTTTAAATTTACAAGAGATACTAAAGAAGTAGAAGAAAATCTAACGATAGATGAAAGTAAATACCCAATTTCTGAACTTAGTATTCGGAAGACCAGGTAAATAACGAGGGAATCCAAATATAAAAAAAATAAAAAAAATTCCTTAAACTAGAGGTGTTACAAATGGTATCGGAGCTCAAGTGCAAAAATTGGGCTGTTGTTATTGTGCTCACTGAATTTTAATTATTATTAAACATTGTAGAGATTATTTTTTTTTGTCTTACTAATCAAATGTATGAGTGTGTACAGTGGTGCTAAAATGGCTGAAGAGGGAGGAATTTATGTGGATCTGCATGATGAGTTTGCTACTCCAGATCCCAATGCCCCGGTAATGGCCATGTTGCACAGGATGCAACGAGAATTGGCTGAACTAAGAAGCCAGAATGACATGTTGTCATCAGCCAGTAAGGAGCAGGAAAAGCTCATCAGAGAGCTAACTTCCTGGAACAGCCAGGAAGGCGAAGGTTCTGGAAAAAGAAAGATGGATGAGTCTGAGGATGAGGATGCAGCTAGACATCAACATAAGAAGAAAAGAGAATTGCAGGGAGAATTTAGAAAGATCAAACCTCCCTCCTATGATGGGGAGAAGGAAGAGGATGCTGAAGCTTGGTTGCTGAACATGATCAAGTATTTCCAAGTGTATGAATATGAGAGCAATCTGAAGGCCAGATTAGCTGTGTATCAGCTACAAGGAAAGGCTACACTATGGTGGGAAGAGACAAAAATGGTGCATGCCATTGATGAAAAGACAGTTACTTGGGAATATTTTCAGACTAAGTTCAAAAGTCGTTATTTGAATGAACGTTATTATGATGATAAAGAAAAAGAATTCCATGAACTTAGACTAGGACAACTCACTATTGATGAGTTTGTCACTAAGTTTACCAATTTACTGAGATATGTTCCTTACATTAGGGAAGAAAAAGCAAAGGTTCAAAGGTTTTTGAATTGCTTACCTACCGTGTACAAAGAGAAAATTGAGTTTGACAACCCGAAGACAATGGATGAAGCTGTTAGAAAAGCAAGATTATGCTATCAGCAGTTTAAAGGTAAAGATGAACAAGGGAAGAGCTGGCTGAACAAGGGTGAGTTCAAAGGTAAAAGACCAAAACCAACATATCTAAGAAATTTTGGTAGAGATCATCAGCGGAAAAAATTCAATAAACCAAGAGAAAGTCAAACTGCTCAGTCCCAAGTGGCTTCAAAACCAGTAGAAGGGAATAAAAAGGAAGGGACAATCAGAATGAAGGAACCTTTGAAATGTTGGGGCTGTGGAGAACCCCATATGATGAGGGACTGCCCCCATCGAAATATTCATATGATCAGCAGAGAGTGAGAGGCAACAACAGTCAATGACATAGCCAGAAACATACCAACTATCAGTGCAGCCTTGGAAAATCGGCAAGCAGAACATCAAGCAACCATGGTGGAAATGGAGGGTAAGATTTCTGACATACCTATTACTGTTTTGATTGATCCAGGTGCTTTTTTGAGTTACATTAGTCTTGGAATTGTAGAAAAATGTAAAATTAAACCTGAAAAATTTCAGCAGTCATGGTTGGTACAGCTGGCCACTGGAACTAAGAGAAAAGTCACACATAAATTGCCCAAAACAGCAATACAATTAAATGGCTTTACAACAGAAGTAAATTTGAACATATTGCCATTAGGATCCTATGATCTGCTGATAGGAATGGATTGGCTGGAAAAGAAGAAAGCTCTGATGAACTGCTGGGATAAAACCCTGCATTGTGTGGACGAAGAAGGGAAACCTTTTACACTAAAAGGGAAACCAAAATCCATTTCAGTAAGACAAATATCAACCTTACAATTGAAAAGAACAGCTCGAAAAGGATACCAAGTTTATGCAGTACATGTGGAAGAAGTAGAACAGAGGACGGAAGAAAATCTGCTGAATGAGTTACCGGTGGTAAGGGAATTTAAAGAAGTTTTCCCAGATGAGATTCCTCATCTCCCCCCCAAAATAGAAATTGACTTTTCTATAGATTTGGTGCCTGGAGCTACACCTGTTTCCCGAGCCCCCTATCGAATGAGTCCGCCTGAACTCATTGAGCTGAAGATGCAACTGCAAGAATTACTAGATAAAGGATACATTAGACCAAGTGTGTCTCTATGGGGAGCACCGGTCTTGTTTGTGAAAAAGAAGGATGGAACTTTTAGGATGTGCATTGATTATCGTCAACTGAACAAGTTGACCATTAAGAATAGATATCCACTTCCTAGAATTGATGATCTTCTTGACCAAGTGAGAGGGGCCTCAGTCTTTTCCAAGATTGACTTAAGAACTGGGTATCACCAGCTCAGAATCAAGGAAGAAGACATTAACAAAACAGCTTTCCGAACCCGGTATGGACACTACGAATTTGTAGTCCTACCTTTTGGATTGACAAATGCCCCCGCCACCTTATGTGCCTAATGAACAAGAAAGGTTAAATAAGTATTTGACAAGTTTGTTCTAGTTTTCATAGATGATATTTAGTCTACTCAATACTCCAAAAACGAAGAGGAACATAAGGAAGACTCCGTGGATAGTGTTGCAAACTTTGAAAGAAAATAAGCTATATGCCAAGTTCAAGAAATGTGAATTTTACAAGGATAAGACTAATATTTGGGTCATATTATTTCAAAAGGGTCATAGCTGGACTTCGAAAAGATAAAAGCAATTAAGCCATGGCTGGCCCCAACCGATGCCTTTATCAGAAGGGTCATTCATGGGGATGGCAAAGTTACTATCGTAGATTTGTGGTGAGGCCCTATGTCATAGCACATCCCATCACTTCACAAAGAAAGGGGTGAAGCCAGGGATCGAAATGTCGAGAAAGTTTCGAGTGCTTAAAACAAAAACTTATTTCAGCCCCTATACTAAAAATTGCTAATCCTAATAAAGAGTTTGTTGTATGTACAGATGCTTGCAGAGAGGGGCTGGGAGGAGTCCTATTACAGGAAAATTCAGTTATTGCCTATGAATCTAGGAAACTGAAAATACATGAAAATAATTATAGTGCATATGATTTAGAATTTGCAGCTGTTATCCATGCTTTAAAAATGTGGCAGCACTATCTTCTTGCGAAAAAGTTCACATTGATGACTGATCATATTAGCCTCAAATATTTCTTTTCCCAAACTGACCTGAATGCAAGGCAAGCCAGATGGCTGTCCTTTTTAAGTGAATTTGATATGGACATAAAACATATCAAGGGAAAAGAAAATAAAGTTGCTGATGCCTTAAGTAGAAATGCTTGTCAAAATTTAAATAGTATTGGGAGTAGTGGCCAGATTGAGATAGAAGATTTAGTGAGAAAAGCAGCCAGCCAAGACCCAAACTATGAAACACTCTTGGTGAAACTACAGAAAAGGGATAAAACTGACTTTACTCAAAATAAAAAAGGGCTACTATATTACAAAAACAAGTTGTATATTCCTAATGTAGAGTCATTAAAAAGGGAAATTTTGGATGAATATCACAAACAGCCCTATGCAGGACATCCAGGATACCAGAAGATGTTGACAGCCTTGAAAAAGAAGCTGTTCTGGCCAGGAATGAAGAGAGATGTGGCAGAGTATCTAAGTAGGTGTATGGAATGTCAACTGGTCAAGGTTGAGCATCAACATCCAGCGGGTCTTCTAAACCCTTTGCCAATTGCAGAATGGAAATGGGACACAGTTTCCATGGATTTTATAACAGGACTACCTAAAACCAAATATCAACATGATTCTGTAATGGTAGTAGTAGACACTCTCACAAAAGTTGCCCACTTTATACCAGTAAAGTCTACCTTTGCTACAGCTCAAGTAGCAAATGTATTCCTGAAGGAGATAGTAAGGCTTCATGGAGTTTCCAAAGTAATTGTTTCAGATCGAGATGCTAAGTTCACAGCCGCATTTTGGAAAGGATTGTTTGGAGGGATGGGTACTAAGCTGAATTTTAGTACTGCCTATCACCCTCAAACGGATGGGCAGACAGAAAGGACGAATCAAATTTTGGAGGATATGTTGAGAATGTATGTGATGGATAGACCATCAAAGTGGGAGGAGTATCTGCATTTAGCTGAATTTGCCTATAATAACAGTTACCAATCTTCTATTAAAATGAGTCCGTTTGAGGCCCTATATGGAAGGAAGTGTCGTACTCCTTTGAGATGGAGCCAACCAGAAGACAAATTAATGCTTGGACTTGATGCTTTACAAGAGATGGAGAGAATTGTTAAACAGATACAAAGAAATATCAAGACAACACAAGATCGCCAGAAAAGCTATGCTGATAAGAAAAGAGTGCACCGAGAATTCAAAGTGGGGGATCATGTGTATTTGCGCATCAAACCCAAAAAGAGCACACTTTATGCTGGAAGTTGTGAAAAACTTGCTCCTAGATATTGTGGGCCTTTTGAAATTTTAGAAAGGGTGGGACCAGTGGCTTACAAACTGGCCTTACCACCCCATGTTAGAGTGCATGATGTGTTTCATATTTCATTACTAAAAAGATATGTGCATGATGCTTCTCACATAGTTGATTGGAATGTTGTACAGGTGGAACCAGAAGGGGAGTTTCTGCCAGAACCGCTTCAAATATTTGAGCGGGAAGAAATTGAATTGAGAAACAGAACAGTGGCCAGAGTAAAAGTGCAGTGGAAGCACTTTACTGCTGAAGAAGCTACCTGGGAAAGGGAAGCTGAAATGATGGAAAAATATCCATTTTTGTTTAAGTGAACTCTAGTAGTTGAATAACAACACCGAGGACGGTGTTTATTTTCGCGTAGGGGGGGGGGGGGGGGAATATGTGTAACACCCCCAATTTTTGTGCTGAAATTGAAAATTAGACATGTGAACTTTGAAGTCCCATGGGTAGTGGACCCCAAAGAGGGTATATGATGAATGTATTGGAATATTTAATTTGAGGAAGTAAATAAATTGATTTCATTTTGGACAAGATGAGAATTAGAGATCACTTGCCAAATCCATGAGGATGGATAAGGCAACAAATCCTCACAATCTTTCAAAATCTTAAAAGAGATTAATTTAGATTTTGGAGGAGGAATCTAAATTTCCCCAATGAAGAGGGAAAGTAGTTAAAGAGGTGAGAAAATGGAAAGCTGAGGGAAAATACAAATAGCTAAAGAGTCTAAAATGTGGTGCCTAGGCTAAACAGAAAGAAAGCATCCGCTATTCTGGAGACGCACCAGAAACATGCTTTGGGGAAATATGAGCTTAAATAAGCTGCTCTTAAGCAGATCAGAGGTTGATCTGTTCTAGGAGGTGATCTCTGCTCGGGGGTGAGTCCTGGGAGACAAAGAGGACTCTAAGGTTGGGAGGTTGGTCAATTGCAGTAGTGGTATGTTCCTGAAAATTTGTTCATTTTAATGTATTATGGCATGAATTGGCTACATATAAAATTTAAGGGAATTTGTATGATTAATTTTGGTACTACATTTAACAGAGCCCATCCTAAGGCATTCACCTTCCAGATTCTGTTTGGTTGTAGACCAGAAATCCATAGAGTAGAAACCATAGAAACTCTAAACCAAGGTTGGTTTAAATCTGAAGTTACTTAGTCTCCACAGATAATTAAATATTGTTTTGTTCCCTGTAGATACAAAGGTGATATTATATGCTTAGGTGTATGCTGGAAAAATATTGTAGCAGAACTAAAGTTACATGTTACAAATCCAAAATGAATAAAGTAAAAACATTATAGTATGAAATTTGAAATTGGTGCTAGAGAAAGAACATTTCTAGTCTATAGGGTTTTTATAACATTCATATGTTTATATATTTCATTTCTAGATTTACCTTTCATCCTTGAAACAAGTATCATGTCCAAAGACTTAAAAAAAAAAATTAGACCTCTATTTAAGTACTCTCGAATACATACATGTATACATCAACAGAAAATAGAATATAAGAGCCTTGAATTAAAATAATAGCAATACATATATATATGCATTAAAAATAAAACGTGAGAGCCGTGAGTTAACCTAAGGACTCATTGAAATCAACGATTATAAAATAATATTGGGTGAGAAAAATATATATATGTACCATCGGTCGATGCTACTTGGCGCACGATCAAACTATGATCACCCATAATGACTATTCGATTTATTATGCCGTAGCCTTGTTTCAACACCAAAACCCTCGAATGGTACAACTATCAATGTCCACGACATTTTAGGGTTTGATTAATCATGAGCTGGAGTGAACCGGTTATAAAAACGATGGTATATTTTAAACCTATATCTACAAACTGGCATGCGAACCTCTACTATCACTATTCGTAGCATCTATCATATGGATATTAATTATCAGCTGCAAAACGATGGTAGGAAGCAGATCGTAACAATACAACAAAAAAATATATGCGTAGGTAATACCAAAATCAACCTTTACAACTATGAATCGATGCGGAGATGACTATGACCGCTTCACCTCCCTGGTGCAGGGTATTACAGTATGACAGAATCACCAAGGCGTTGCAGCCATTCTTGTTTCAGTAAAGAATATTACTAGCATTAAACACACAGAAACACAGAGACGTGATCGTGTAAAGGAAAGGAAGTTACCATCTGATGAGTTCGGCTCTTTCCCTGGCGATGATCACGAGTCCATATTGCCAGCTACCGCGAAATAAGTTGACAAAGTTAGAGGTGAGCGGCGAGAGTGCTGTGGACCATAATCACAACCGAGCTACGCTAACATCCAGATACACTTAGCCATAAAATAAGTTTTAACAGTTAGCGTGGGTTCTAGATCAAAACCAGATCTCGGAAAAACAAGGACACATAAACGAAATGCTTAGATCTCTGCTACCATATGGTCTAACTAGTGTGAAACCTGATAATAAGGCTCTTCTTCGACCGATTTAAACAGAGAAATAGAAAAAAAATAATATACAATTAGTCAATACAAAATACACAGTAGCACGGTAGTAAGGGGAATGCTGTCTCATTGGAGCGCCAAGGAAACTTAAATCAGGCGTCAGAATGATGGATGATAAGTTAACAATGGGTTTGGCTTAACGATAGGGGGAAAAACCCAGTCGAGGGTTTGTATCCATCTTGATGCATACTGAGCGCAGCCGGAAACCCCGTCGTCTACATCCCCTGCACAACACAATTCGTAAACGACTTAAACACAACATTACTGGAAGATATTAAAACGTATGACAAAAGGTAAAGAACGACAGAAGGCCACGCAGGAACTCTCACACCTTCAAGCTGATCTGGTACTCCGGTATCAAACCTCCATGGAAATATCAGTTCCCTCAGTGAACGAGTGGAAGTAAAAACAATAACCCCAACCAGAATGAGATCCACTGTAACCGGATCTGGATACATATAGATAATAACCAGCAGAGGGATACGTGCGTGTATGCCGCCGAGGCAAGTTGGAAGGATGTGAGAAACCCTAATCCCACTGCCCCAGGCATGCAGAGAATCCCAAAGTCGCTTGGACAACAACTCAGCTTTGTCGACAGCGTGGCACCCGGAAATGTGAAAGAATTTCAAACTAGGTACTGAACCTGCAATGGTCGGCTCGCACAGTACCGGGCCGAACAGAAAAACAAACTAAAAAGCTACACGTAACAAAAGGGCTGAGCATGGATCTGTAAGGGCGGCACCGGGTACTCCAATCTCCCGCGCGCGATGCCGTCCCTGCATACCAAAAGGTGAAACCCCACACGTTAAACCAACACCAGTACACTTGATGCATAGGAACAGAAAAACACATAGCTGGTAAATTTAAATCCGGCGGAAATATACATACAAGTATAAACTGAGAAATAAACGCGCCCTACCACGACGAGTTAGAAACCGGGTGGAAACATAATACAATGCCCCGGATTTTAATAATAGGGTTAGGTATGGCCGGAATGGGAAATTTTGACACGCGTAAATGGATAGTTGGAACACTGTCATAACCATTCATCAATCCTGTTGACGTGGCACAACCAACCGCCGAGTCTCTGTTATGTAAATCAATGGTTTCGCCGCAGTAAATTCATCGACATACTCAGCGACGAGAACGTACCAATGTATTATATATAATAGTGATAGTTCAAGGTGTTGGTGAAATAAAAGTATATTGTGGTTAATACACGCTTGGTAAGAAGTCAATCATCTTGTCAATTGGAATATAAAGATGGTCATAGTGACACGATTTCAATACTAATACTTAGAGGAGTGCCATGAATATATATAGGTGTATAGGTTACGTTTATATATGTGTGCATTTGATTCAATATTTTTAAAAGGTTTAGATATACATGGTATATATATATATATATATAGGTGTTATATATATATATATGTAATGAAATATATCTATATATATATAGGTGTTATATATATGTAATGGATTATATATATATTTATATATATGGAGATTCCATGATATTGACAAGAGGGTGCTAACTATATATACCTGTGGATCCAAAGATATATGTGTGAGATTTATAGTTGGATTCAAAGATAGATGTGTTAAATATATATATGGGTTAGGTGATGTTATTGAAAAGTAAGTATGTCCATAGAGTCTATGATTGTATTAGGTATAGAGAAAGAAAAACGTCCCTTGGTAATATAAGGAAATATGGAAATATATATATACTTAGTGGAAAAGTATACAGGGGGAACGTTCAATACTTTTAATAAGAGAGAGATGCTAGAGGGTTAGAGGAACCTTAGCAAGAGGAAACTAACGTTAAATTTCTGAGCTCATTTCCAAAATTTCCAGATGTACCTCCATATGTACATGGGTTTAATTTACATATTAGGGAGCATTGAATGTTATGAGGAAAGAATAGTGGACAAGAGGTTTTAATTTAAAAGAGATACTAAAGAAGTAGAAGAAAATATAACAATAGATGAAAGTAAATACCCAATTTTTGAACTTAGTATTCAGACAACCAGGTAAATAACAAGGGAATCCAAGTACAAAAAGGAAAAAAAAAAAAAAAAAAAATTCCTTAAACGGGAGGTGTTACAAATGGTATCGGAGCTCAAGTGCAAAAAATTGGGTTGTTGTTATTGTGCTCACTGAATTTTAAATATTATTAAACATTGTAGAGATTGTTTTTTTTTGTCTTACTAATCAAATGTATGAGTGTGTACAGTGGTGCTAAAATGGCTGAAGAGGGAGGAATTTATGTGGATCTGCGTGATGAGTTTGCTACTCCAGATCCCAATGCCCCGGTAATGGCCATGTTGCATAGGATGCAATGAGAATTGGCTGAACTAAGAAACCAGAATGACATGTTGTCATCAGCCAGTAAGGAGCAGGAAAAGCTCATCAGAGAGCTAACTTCCCGGAACAGCCAGGAAGGCGAAGGTTCTGGAAAAAGAAAGATGGATGAGTCTGAGGATGAGGATGCAGCTAGACATCAACATAAGCAGAAAAGAGAATTGCAGGGAGAATTTAGAAAGATCAAACCTCCCTCATATGATGGGGAGAAGGAAGAAGATGCTGAAGCTTGGTTGCTGAACATGATTAAGTATTTCCAAGTTTATGAATATGAGAGAAATTTGAAGGCTAGATTAGCTGTGTATCAACTACAAGGAAAAACTACACTGTGGTGGGAAGAGACAAAAATGGTGGATGCCATTGATGAAAAGATAGTTACTTGGGAAGATTTTCAGACTAAGTTCAAAATTTGTTATTTGAATGAACGCTATTATGATGATAAAGCAAAAGAATTCCATGAACTTAGACTAGGACAGCTCACTATTGATGAGTTTGTCACTAAGTTTACCAATTTACTGAGATATGTTCCTTACATTAGGGAAGAAAAAGCAAAGGTTCAAAGGTTTTTGAATTGCTTACCTACTGTGTACAAGGAAAAAATAGAGTTTGACAACCCAAAGACAATGGATGAAGCTGTTAGAAAAGCAAGATTATGCTATCAGCAGTTTAAAGGCAAAGCTGAACAAGGGAAGAGCTGGCTGAACAAGGGTGAGTTCAAAGGTAAAAGACCAAAACTAGCATATCTAAGAAATTTTGGTAGAGATCATCAGCGGAAAAAATTCAATAAACCAAAAGAAAGTCAAACTGCTCAGTCCCAAGTGGCTTCAAAACCAGTAGAAGGGAACAATAAAAAGGAAGGGACAGTCAGAATGAAGGAACCATTGAAATGTTGGGGCTGTGGAGAACCCCATATGATGAGGGACTGCCCCCATCGAAATATACACATGCTCAGCAGAGAGCGAGAGGCAACAACAGTAAATGACATAGCCAGAAATATACCAACTATTAGTGCAGCCTTGGAAAATCGGCAAGCAGAACATCAAGCAACCATGGTAGAAATGGAGGGTAAGATTTCTGACCTACCTATTACTGTTTTGATTGATCCAGGTGCTTCTTTGAGTTACATTAGTCCTGGAATTGTAGAAAAATGTAAAATTAAACCTGAAAAATTTCAGCAGTCATGGTTGGTACAGCTGGCTACTGGAACTAAGAGAAAAGTCACACATAAATTGCCCAAAACAGCAATACAATTGAATGGATTTACAACAGAAGTAAATTTGAACATATTTCCATTAGGATCCTATGATCTGCTGATAGGAATGGATTGGCTGGAAAAGAAGAAAGCTCTGATGAACTGCTGGGATAAAACCCTGCATTGTGTGGATGAAGAAGGGAAACCTTTTACACTAAAAGGGAAACCAAAATCCATTTCAGTAAGACAAATATCATCCTTACAATTGAAAAGAACAGCTCGAAAAGGATACCGAGTCTATGCAGTACATGTGGAAGAAGTAGAACAGAGGACGGAAGAAAATCTGTTGAATGAGTTACCGGTGGTAAGGGAATTTAAAGAAGTTTTCCCAGATGAGATTCCTCATCTCCCTCCCAAAAGAGAAATTGATTTTTCCATAGATTTGGTGCTAGGAGCTACACCAGTTTCCCGAGCCCCCTATCGGATGAGTCCGCCAGAACTTATGGAGCTGAAGATGCAGCTGCAAGAATTACTGGATAAAGGTTACATTAGACCAAGTGTGTCTCCATGGGGAGCACCTGTTTTATTTGTTAAAAAGAAGGATGGAAATTTTAGGATGTGCATTGATTATCGTCAACTGAACAAGTTGACCATTAAGAATAGATATCCACTTCCTAGAATTGATGATCTTTTTGATCAAGTGAGAGGGGCCTCAGTCTTTTCCAAGATTGACTTAAGAACTGGGTATCACCAGCTCAGAATCAAGGAAGAAGACATTAACAAAACAACTTTCCGAACCCGGTATGGACACTACGAATTTGTAGTCCTACCTTTTGGATTGACAAATGCCCCTGCCACCTTTATGTGCCTGATGAACAGTGTGTTAAATAAGTATTTGTATAAGTTTGTTCTAGTGTTCATAGATGATATTTTAGTCTACTCCAAAAACGAAGAGGAACACAAGGAACATCTGCGGATAGTGTTGCAAACTTTGAAAGAAAATCAGCTATATGCCAAGTTCAGTAAATGTGAATTTTACAAGGATAAGATTCAATATTTGGGTCATATTATTTCTGAAAAAGGGCTTGCAGTTGACCCTAAAAAGATAAAAGCAATTAAGGAATGGCCAGTCCCAACTGATGTTTCAACAGTAAGGTCATTCATGGGGATGGCAGGCTACTATCGTAGATTTGTGGAAAGATTTTATGCCATAGCACATCCCATCACCTCATTGCAAAGAAAGGGTGTCAAGTTTGTGTGGACTGAAAAATGTCAACACAGTTTTGAGTAGTTAAAACAAAAACTTATTTCAGCCCCTATATTAAAAATTGCTGATCCTGATAAAGAGTTTGTTGTATGTACAGATGCTTGCAGAGAAGGGCTGGGAGGAGTCCTGTTGCAGGAAAATTTAGTTATTGCATATGAATCTAGGAAACTGAAAATACATTAACAGAATTATAGTGCATATGATTTAGAATTTGCAGCTGTTATCCATGCTTTGAAAATGTGGCGACACTATCTTCTTGGGAAAAAGTTCACATTGATGACTGATCATATTAGCCTCAAATATTTTTTTTCCCAAACTGACCTGAATGCAAGACAAGCTAGATGGCTGTCCTTTTTAAGTGAATTTGATATGGATATAAAGCATATCAAGGGAAAAGAAAATAAAGTTGCTAATGCCTTAAGTAGAAATGCTTGTCAAAATTTAAACAGTATTGGGAGTAGCGGCCAGATTGAGATAGAAGAGTTGGTGAGAAAAGCAGCCAGCCAAGACCCAAACTATGAAACACTCTTGGTGAAACTACAGAAAAGGGATAAAACTGACTTTACTCAAAATCAAAAAGGGTTACTATATTACAAAAACAGGTTGTATATTCCTAATGTAGAGTCATTAAAAAGGGAGATTTTGGATGAATATCATAAACAGCCCTATGCAGGACATCCAGGATACCAGAAGATGTTGACAGCCTTGAAAAAGAAGTTGTTCTGGCCAGGAATGAAGAGAGATGTGGCAGAATATCTAAGTAAGTGTATGGAATGTCAACTGGTCAAGGTTGAGCATCAACATCCAGCAAGTCTTCTAAACCCTTTGCCAATTGCAGAATGGAAATGGGACACAGTTTCCATGGATTTTATAACAGGACTACCTAAAACCAAATATCAACATGATTCTGTAATGGTAGTAGTAGACACTTTAACCAAAGCTGCCCACTTTATACCAGTGAAATCTACTTCCGGAACAGCTCAAGTAGCAAATGTTTTCCTGAAGGAGATAGTAAGGCTTCATGGAGTTCCCAAAGTAATTGTTTCAGATCGAGATGCTAAGTTTACAGCAGCGTTTTGGAAAGGATTGTTTGGAGGGATGGGTACTAAGATGAATTTTAGTACTGCCTATCACCCTCAAACTGACGGGCAAACATAAAGGACGAATCAAATTTTAGAGGATATGTTGAGAATGTATGTGATGGATAGACCATCAAAGTGGGAGGAGTATCTGCATTTAGCTGAATTTGCTTATAATAACAGTTACCAATCCTCTATTAAAATGAGTCATTTTGAGGCACTATATGGAAGAAAGTGTCGTACTCCTTTGAGCTGGAGCCAACCAAAAGATAAATTAATGCTGGGACCTGATGCCTTACAAGAGATGGAGAGAATTGTTAAACAGATACAAAGAAATATCAAGACAGCACAAGATCGCCAGAAAAGCTATGCTGATAAGAAAAGAGTGCACCGAGAATTCAAAGAAGGGGATCATGTGTATTTGTGTATCAAACCCAAAAAGAGCACACTTTATGCTGGAAGTTGTGCAAAACTTGCTCCTAGATATTGTGGACCTTTTGAAGTATTAGAAAGGGTGGGACCAGTGGCTTACAAGCTGGCCTTACCACCCCATGTTAGAGTGCATGATGTGTTTCATATTTCATTATTAAAAAGATATGTACATGATGCTTCTCACATAGTTGATTGGAATGTTGTACAGGTGGAACCAGAAGGGGAGTTTCTGCCATAACCGCTTCAAATATTGGAGCGGGAAGAAATTGAATTGAGAAACAGAACAGTGGCCAGAGTAAAAGTGCAGTGGAAGCACTTTACTGCTGAAGAAGCCACCTGGGGAAAGGAAGATGCAATGATGGAACAATATCCATTTTTGTTTAATTGAATTCTAGTAGTTGAATAACAACACCGAGGACGGTGTTTATTTTAAGAGGGGGAATATGTAACACCCCCAATTTGTGTGTTGAACTTTTAAAAAGTTAGACATTTGAACTTTAATCCTAAGGGAGTGGACCCCAAAGGATAAGTATGGTGTGAATGTACTTGCATATTTAATTTGAGGAAATAAATAAAATGATTTTGCATTTTGACCAAGATGAGAATTAGAGATCACTTGCCAAATCCATGAGGATGGGTAAGGCAACAAATCCCCACAATCTTTCAAAAATCCTTGAAAGAAATTAATTTAGATTTTGAGGAGGAATCTAAATTTCCCCAATGATGAGGAAAGTAGTTGGGAAGAGGTAATAAAAGCTGGAAAAGCTGAGGAAAAGCATAAAATAGCTTTAAAGAGTCCCAAAATGGGAAGCCTAGGCTAAACAGGAAAGAAAGCATCCTGCTATTCTGGACGCAGAATTAGAAACATGCTTTGGGGAAATATGAGCTTAAATAAGCTGCTCCTAATCAGATCAGAGGTTGATCTTTGATGGAGGTGATCTCAACTCGGGGGTGAGTTCTGGGAGACAAAGAGGACTCTAAGGTTGGGAGGTTGGTCAATTGAAATAGTGGTATGTTCTTGTAATTTTTGTTCATTCTGATGTATTATGGTATGAATTGGCTACATATCAAAATTTAAGAGAATTTATATGATTGATTTTAGTACTACATTTAACAGAGTCCATCCTAAGGAATTCACCTTCCAGACTCTGTTTAGTTGTAGACCAGAAATCCATAGAGTAGAAACTCCAGAAACTCTAAACCAAGGTCGGTTTAAATCTGAAGTTACTTAGCCTCTACAGATAATTAAATATTGTTTTGTTCCCTGTAGATACAAAGGTGATATTATATGCTTAGGTGTATGCTGGAAAAATATTGTAGCAGAACTAAAGTTACATGTTACAAATCCAAAATGAATAAAGTAAAAACATTATAGTATGAAATTTGAAATTGGTGCTAGAGAAAGAACATTTCTAGTCTATAGGGTTTTTATAACATTCATATGTTTATATATTTCATTTCTAGATTTACCTTTCATCCTTGAAACAAGTATCATGGGCAAAGACTTAAATAAAAAATTAGACCTCTATTCAAGTACTATCGAATACATACATGTATACATCAACAGAAAATAGAATATAAGAGCCTTGAATTAAAATAATAGCAATACATATATATATGCATTAAAAATAAAACGTGAGAGCCCTGAGTTAACCTAAGGACTCATTGAAATCAACGATTATAAAATAATATTCGGTGAGAAAAATATATATATGTACCATCGGTCGATGCTACTTGGCGCACGATCAAAATATGATCACCCGTAATGACTATTCGATTTATTATGCCGTGGCCTTGTTTCAACACCAAAACCCTCGAATGGTACCACTATCAACGTCCACGACATTTTAGGGTTTGATTAATCATGAGATGGAGTGAACCGGTTATAAAAACGATGGTATATTTTAAACCTATACCTATAAACTGGCATGCGAACCTCTACTATCAATATTCGTAGCATCTATCATATGGATAGTAATTATCAGCTGCATACTCATGTGGTAAACGATGATAGGCAGCAGATCGTAACAATACAACTAAAAATAAATGCGTAGGTAATACCAAAATCAGCCTTTACAACTATGAATCGACGCGGAGATGACTATGACCGCTTCACCTCCCTGGTGCAGGGTATTACAGTATGACAGAATCACCAAGGCGTTGCGGCCATTCTTGTTTCAGTAAAGAATATTACTAGCATTAAACACACAGAAACACAGAGACGTGATCGCGTAAAGGAAAGGAAGTTACCATCTGATGAGTTCGGCTCTTTCCTTGGCGATGATCGCGAGTCCATATTGCCAGCTACCGCGGAATAAGTTGACAAAGTTAGAGGTGAGCGGCCAGAGCGCTGTGGACCATAATCACAACCGAGCTACGCTAACATCCAGATACACTTAGCCATAAAATAAGTTTTAACAGTTAGCGTGGGTTCTAGATCAAAACGAGATGCCGGAAAACAAGGACACATAAACGAAATGCTTAGATCTCTGCTACCATATGGTCTAACTAGTGTGAAACCTGATAATAAGGCTCTTCTTCGACCGATTTAAACGGAGAAATAGAAAAAAAATAATATAGAATTAGTCAATACAAAATACACAGTAGCACGGTAGTAAGGGGAATGCTGTCTCATTGGAGCGCCAAGAAAACTTAAATCAGGCGTCAGAACGATGGATGATAAGTTAACAATGGGTTCGGCTTAACGATAGGGGGAAAAACCCGGTCAAGGGTTTGTATCCGTCTTGATGCATACTGAGCACAGCCGGAAACCCCATTGTCTACATCCCCTGCACAACACAATTCGTAAACGACTTAAACACAACATTACCGGAAGATATTAAAACATATGACAGAAGGTAAAGAATGACAGAAGGCCACGCAGGAACTTTCACACCTTCAAGCTGATCTGGTACTCCAGTATCAAACCTCCATGGAAATATCAGTTCCCTCAGTGAACGAGTGGAAGTAAAAACAATCACCCCAACCAGAATGAGATCCACTGTAACCGGAGCTGGATACATATAGATAATAACCAGCAGAGGGATACGTGCGTGTATGCCACCAAGGTAAGTTGGAAGGATGTGAGAAACCCTAATCCCACTGCCCCAGGCGTGCAGAGAATCCCAAAGTCGCTTGGACAACAACTCAGCTTTGTCGACAGCGTGGCACCCGGAAATGTGAAAGAATTTCAAACTAGGTATTGAACCTGCAATGGTCGGCTCGCACAGTACCGGGCCGAACAGAAAAACAAACTAAAAAGCTACACGTAACAAAAAGGCTGAGCATGGATATGTAAGGGCGGCGCCGGGTACTCCAATCTCCCGCGCGCGATGCCGTCCCTGCATACCAAAAGGTGAAACCCCACACGTTAAACCAACACCAGTACACTTGACGCATAGGAACAAAAAAACGCATAGTTGGTAAATTTAAATCCGGCGGAAATATACATACAAGTATAAACTGAGAAATAAACGCGCCCTACCACGACGAGTTAGAAACCGGGTGGAAACATAATACAACGCCCCGGATTTTAATAATAGGGTTAGGTATGGCCGGAATGGGAAATTTTGACACGCGTAAATGAATAGTCAGAACACTGTCATAACCATTCATCAATCCTGTTGACGTGGCACAACCAACCGCCGAGTCTCTGTTATGTAAATCAATGGTTTCGCCGCGGTAAATTCATTGACATACTCAGCGACGAGAACGTACCAATGTATTATATATAATAGTGATAGTTCAAGGTGTTGGTGAAATAGAAGTATATCGTGGTTAATACACGCTTGGTAAGAAGTCAATCATCTTGTCAATTGGAATATAAAGATGGTCATAGTGACACGATTTCAATACTAATACTTAGAGGAGTGCCATGAATATATATAGGTGTATAGGTTACGTTTATATATGTGTGCATTCGATTCAATATTTTTAAAAGGTTTAGATTGGTGTATATATATATATATATATATAGATATAGTATATATATATATATGTAATAAATATATTCATATTCATATAGGTTTTATATATATAATGGATTATATATATATATTTATATATATGGAGATTCCATGATATCACAAGAGGGGTGGCAACTATATATACTGTGATCCAAAGATATGTGTGAGATTTGTGCTGGATTCAAAGATATATGTGTTGAATATATATGTGTTAGGTGAGGTTATTGAAAAGTATGTATGTCCATAGAGTCTATGTTTATATTATGTGTAGAAAAAAAAAAACATCCCATGATAAAGTAAAGGGGTATGGAAGTATATATACTTGGTTGAAAGGTATACAGGGGGAATGTTCAATGCTTTTAGGAAGGGAGAGATACTAGATGAGTAGAGGAAATTTTAGCAAGAGGGAACTAAAGTTAAATTTCTGAACTCGTTATTCAAAATTTCCAGATGTACCTCCATATGTACATGGGTTTAATGTACATATTAGGGAGCATTGAATGTTATGAGGAAAGAATAGTGGACAAGAGATTTTTAAGAAATACTAAAGAAGTAGAAGAAAATATAACAATAGATGAAAGTAAATACCCCATTTCTAAACTTAGTATTCAGACAACCAGGTAAATAACGCGGGAATCCAAGTATAAAAAAAAAAAAAATATTCTTTAAACTAGAGGTGTAGGTGCTACAATATTAAATTTAATATATAATAAATTTATAAAAATATTTAAATAATGACAAACACTCTAAATATATTGAATAAATTCATAAAAATAAATAATAAAAATATTTAAATATTTAATATATTAGTATTTAATTTAAACCTATAAAAATAGAAATATGTAAATATTAAAAAATATTTATCTATATATATGAAAAGGAGGACAAAATATAATATAAATATCTTAATAACATACTTATAATAAAAATATATAATTAAAAAAAAATCAAAATCAAAACCAAAAAAAAAATAAATTAAAAAATATAAATAAATTTAAGTTATAATTTTTATATAATGTATGTGAATAAGAGTGATTTTGTCATTTTTGTGCAATGTGTTGGGAAAAAGTTTAAAACATTGTAAAAATGTTAAATGATTTATGTGAATAAGAGTGATTTTGTAATTTGTGTGCAATGTTTTGGGAAGATGTTTAAAGAATTGTAAAAATGTTAAATGATTTATGTGAATAAGAGTGATTTTTCCATTTAGGTGTATGTGGGAGAATGTTTAAAACATTGAAAAAATGTTAAATTATTTATGTGTAGTAAAAGTGATTTTGCTATTTGTGTGTATGTATTTGTGTGCATGTAGTGAAGATGTTTAAAACATGTTTAAAAATTATTATTATAATAAAATGATATATTTGTGGTTGTGCATATTGGAGTTACTATAAACTAAAGATCATGAAAACCATGAACACAAGGAACACAACTCAAAGGAGGGTTTAAATGTGACCTTCTTAAGAGCCTTTTGGAGCGGTTGAATTCTCCTCCCCCCAAAAAAAATCTACTCCTTTTATTAATGATAGTTTACATCCTTTGATGGGCTCATCTAAACAAAAATATATATTTGTTTCTAATTACAACATTACAAAACATAAAAATAGCTAATGTCTTCGACTCATGAGCAACTTTGACATTAATAAATTTTCTGCAAACATAAAAAATTCAAATAATATGGTTAATATACAAACCCTTCATAAAAACTTGCAACATAATTAAGTGTACAAATCATAAAAAAATCCATCATATATATATAAACCTATAATGTATAATAAATATTAATAAAAAAATATTAATACAATATTATTATATAAAATAATATCAATATAATATAATTTACAAATTTAATATAATAACAACTAAATTTAAAAAAAAAACACATGTGGTAACTTTTAACTTCAATGAAACAATAGCATGCTTTTATTAATGAAATTTCATTGAGTAAATAAAATTTCAAATAGACCCAGCGATGTCTAACTTTTGAAACCGGTTCTAAATCTAAGGTTGGGTAAGATAGGGATATTCACTACTCCATACTCCATTCTGGCTAAAAAGAAATAATATCTCTTCCCAGCACAAGGAAGATACAATGGGCATATGGAAACAAAAAAAATTATACATATTTTTCAAATTAAAATATAAAATAAAATAATGAATAAGTAATGATAATAAAATATAGGATCTAAATTCTAAATGGATAATACCGATTCTAGGTAAATATATATGATCTGTAAGTAAAAATAAATGTTGCATTGGATATTTAATAAAAAAGTAAGCATTGCTATATAATTAATTAGAAAAACTATGTAATGTAATTAATAACTGAGACAAAAAAAGAAATCTTATGATTATTTGAGAGTTACCAAGTGAAACCCTAATAATAAAACCAAGTAATTAATTACACAGACACACAGAGGAAAAAGGAATCTTTTAATTATAAATCTACGTAATTAATAACACACACAGGGGAAAAAGGAATCTTTTAATCTTTTAGGAGATCGTTGTGAAGTTGTATGATTGTTTTGGGAGTGCGCATGCGTGAAGTTGTATGATTGTTTTATATCACCTGCTCTTGACTACCAACCAATGACGGGTTTCTTTCCCATGAACTCAAACTCAAAAATACTAATAGACATATCTCAGGGATTGAACTTATCACAACTGAGACACTCATAAGTCCCCACTAATTGTTGACTGACTTCATCATACAGGAGAACTTGTTGGAGAGTCACTAATAGCACGACTCTGCATGAACTGACTCATAATTTAGAATAATTGTTGGAAAGTCCATTAAGACCTTAGTAATTTACTGTTTACAATTAGAACCGAATGCAATGCTTATATGGCAGAGAAACATAATAAAATTGAATTGATTACATAATAGAAATAAAAAAATCCAGTGAATGCTAATTGAATTGATTACATAATACAAATAAAACAATCCCATGAATGCTAATTAAATATAAAGCTATGTCTAAAATAGAACTGGATTGTAACTAGCTATGTAGGCTATGTAGAAATGCTTCTAGAATTAGATTTGTAACCTATGGAGAAGACATTTATTTATAGATAGGCCCTACCCGAGAATTTTTGAGGTTTCTTTTAGTTGTCACTTATGGATTGCACAATAATCAACAGAAATGGTCTCTGTCAGGAATGTCTAGATCTGGCTCTCACGGTGCCTCTCTATATGCAGGTTTTTGGCGGTGCCTCTCAACTGACTAAACCACCTTCTTAATCTCTCTATACACAAAGGTGGATAGGGATGAGGCTTGGGAGGTCTTGACTGGAGCAAAGGTGACAGGAGGAATGTGAGGCTTCAAAAACTGCCCTAGGAATGATCAGGGTCAGCATTTTGTTGGTGGAGCAGTGGTTGCATTGGTAAAGGAATTCATGATTCATCACCACAATACAACACCGTATCACCTACAAGCTAACGATACAGTAGACCCATTTCACAAGATTTTGGAACGTTATTGACCAAGGTGTGCTCGGTCAATAGGGAAGACTGGGATGACAGAATTCCTATTGTTCTGTCAATTGGGACGACTGGGATGACAAAATTCCTGTTGTTCTGTGGGCCGAATGATTGATGGAACTAACTTGGCAAGGACGAAAGATGAATGGAAAGAAAGACTATCACAACCATTCGGTAATGGTTAGATGATGTGCTGTTCCATCATGTGTCGAATGAATCCACGACACAACCTCTCTAAAAGAAATTACAAAAATCCACGGCACAATTTCTATGGAAAAAAATTACAGACGGACACATAGGACTAAAACCCACTCAATTGGCATAATTATTCGAGAGATATATATCATAAAGATATTCTTAAACTGCAAAAAGAAACAAATGAGAACCAGGCCATTCACAAACAATACTAACCTTGTTCCTTAGGAATCTTTCATTTGCTATTGAGCCTTGCTTGATAGGAATCTTTCATTTCCTATTGAAACTATGGAAACTCGTGTTCGCAAAAGCCGTGGAAACTCCTCATTCTCTACTACAAAATCATTAGAAAAGCTGCTCCATCTCCTGTATATAAATTCCAACTCATTAGAAAAGGAAACAGAGAAAAAAGAGACAGGAATGAATTTAAATATTTCCATGAGTACCAACTCACTCTAAATTATTTGTTGATTAATTGGCCCTTCAGCCACGAGTGCAGCCATGACTTTCTCTCTCAATTAAAAAAAAAACCATAAGCACACAAAAAAAACATTTACAGAAGACACAACACATTACAAGAATACCACAACACTACACAAGACATTCATGCATACAACACTACCCAAAACATTTATGGAGCGCTCCATAAAACAGACAACAGAAAACTTTACATCAGAGTTTTTGAGAGAGAGAACATCCATGCTTAACCTGTAGATTGAACAGGGAAAAAAAATTGTCAGGTTACACAAATGTCTCTGTTAAATGAAATAAACATACACAAAATAAAGGAACATAAAATTACTCAAAATTACCCTCTCCATGAATAATCCAGTCCATCGCTCGTGCTGTTGTTTTCGGCCTCCTCTTCATTCCTGAATTTCCTCCTCTCATTCTTCATTCATCACAATCAAGGATTCCTTTAATTCTTCATTCATGAGACACCTCCTCTTCGTTCTTGAATTTCCTCCTCTCATTCAACATTCATCACAATCAACGATCTCTCTTATTCTTCATTCATCAGGCCCGCGAGTATATAATGACTAGGGATATAGTGAGTTTTATGCTGCTTCTTTTTTTTTACCGTTGTGCTCAAATTTGGGTTTAAGTAATCTTTTAGTTACTATCTATTAAACCAATCTTTTAATTTCTATTCATTAAACCATATTTTAACTCAGTATTACTATTTTATAACTTACGATATTTTTTAAAACTGGGCCTTTTAAAACTTGCGACCATATAGTTCAATCCTTGTCCGTAACTTTCAGTATTAGTGAGTTTTATGCATGTCCTTTTGGACCGTTGTGTTCAAATTTAAGTTTAACCAATCTTTTAACTACTATTCATTAAACCAATCTTTTAATTGCTGTTCATTAAACAATCTTTTAACTCAGTATTACTAGTTTAGAAATCCATGTCCGTAACTTTCCGTTTTTATATTTTCATTTAAACTTTCTTTTAACTTTGGGTGCGCATAATAGTGGTTCGGTGAGAGTTATGGTGCAAAGCATATATATATATATATATATATATATTAAAACAATGGTAATTTAAAATTTATGTGATATTTTTAACTTAATTTATATATATATATATATATATATATATATAATTAATTAATTTTAAAAATAATTAGTCTCTTTTTTTTATATATATGAACTAATGAGAACCAAATATGTAACAAAAATGTATGGTTAAAAGAGATGTGAATATAATATTGATTTAAGTTTTATATATATATATATATATATATATATATATATATATATATGATAATAGTAAAAATTTAAATATATTTAAAATCTATGTGATATTTTTAAATTAAATTTTGTATATATAAAATTAATTTTAAAAATAGTTAGTCTTTTATATATATATGAACTATTGAGAATCAAATATTATTATTGGTAGCAAAAATATATGGTTAATATTATTTTTTATTAGAGACGTCAAGTTTAAAACAATAATAATAATTTATTGGTAGCAAAAATATATGGTTAACATTATTTTTATTAAAGATGTGAAGTTTAGTGGTAGAGGAAGACTTTCGCTTTAGACATGACTAGAGAATCAAAATTTTTCTTCCTCAAGTATTTTCAAATGGAAAACAATTTCTTATACATACGGTTGCAAACTTAGTAAATTTATCTACTTAAAATAGATAATTGTAAGACTTAATATTAAGCTAACAAATATTAGCATTAATAGATTTTTATATAATTTTCTTTGCAATCTATTATTGATGTAATTTTTATATTAAAAGTTCTATTTAAAAATCATTTGTGAATAATTTGTCACATAAAGATTGACTTTTTCTTTCTTTTTTTCCCTCCAAGCCTTAATTGAGTAAGGGTTGAATATATGTCATACAAAAACATAGAGGATGTCTTGAAGGAAAATATCTTTGGGGGAGCACACTGAGAACTTTATGAATACATTCCTCAAATTTAGAGTCTAAGATGATTCTTTTTGAAACAATGTAAGCTTCTACATAATGCCTTGCACTAATAAAATGAGCATGGAAATATAACTTACAATGAACCAAGTTCATTTTCACTAAAAAAAATGCAAGGGAACACCAACTACCCTTATATCACTAGCAACATGGAAATCCCCATCACACATAAAGTTGAAAACACAAAATCCAAAGTCCCTTCACAAACACTTAACGCTGAGAGTTTTTGGAAACCAATAGAGAAGTAAGATTCAATATACATATCTACGTGGGTGTTTCGTATATTGGATCAAAAACCTATATTTCCATATTATATATTCTTGCATGGGATCTCTTGAGATATAATTGATCTTCTTTTGTGGCACATTATACATGCATGTGAGTTGCAGAAACGTCATGATGACAAGTAGAGTGCAATCCTGCATCACTAGAAGTAAGTTGCATAACCATTGCAATGAAGGATGTTTCTCTATTTTTGTACCACATTTACTATATAGAATTTTCATGTCTCAAATGAATTATATGCAACAGAGATATCCAAGGTAAAATTTCTCTCTTAACCCAAATTGTAGAATTTGAATCCATTCAAAAATACAAATAAATACATAGTGGCACTCAAGTTCAATAATTGTTTTACATTAAAGGCATTGTGGGTAATTTTGAATAAAAGTGATCAATTTAAGAATATGTAACACCCCTAGTTTATGTTTTTATTTCAAAGCTAGACATTTGAACTTTAATCCTAAGGGGAGTGGACCCCAAATGGATAAGCATATGTTTTGGATGTAATTATATATTTCATTATGAAAAATTAATAAAATAATTCTGTGCAGATTGACCAAAATGAGAATTATGAGATCACTTGCTAAATCCATGAGGATGGATAGAGGCAAATATTTCCCCAAAAATATTTCAAGAATCCTTGAAAGAATTTATTTCCAAATTAGATTTTGAGGAAAATATAGTTTCCCCAATGATGTTGAAAGTAGTTGGGAAGAGGTAAAAAGCTGGGAAAAGCAGAAAGTAGCTTTAACAGTCCCTAAAATTGGAAGCCCAGGCAAACAGGAAGAAAAGCATCCTGATATTCTGGATGCAAAATTAGAAATAGGCTTTGGGGAGAAAAAGCTTTAATAAGCTAGTCCTGAACAGATTAAGAGGTTGGTCTATTCTAGGAGATGATCTCAGCTCGGGGGTGAGTTCTGGGAGACAGAAGAACTCTAAGTTTGGGAGGTTGGTCAATTGCAATAGTGGTATGTCTCTAAGTTGTATAGGGTTTATTACTTACTCTTGTATAAACTGGTTATACTTAATTGTTTGATTTAGATATTAGATTTGTTAGTTCCTACATTTAACATAATTAAATAGAAGGAATTCACCTTCTTCATTCTGTATAGTTGCAAAAATAGAAATATGTAGAGAAGAATCCAACAGAATCTCTAAACGAGGGTTGGTTTAAATCTGCGGATACATATTACTTTACAGATACATTAGAAATTTAACTTTAATTTGCTTCTGATTTAATAGAATGATTTGATATGTATACCTATGAGAAAGCAATATGAGATTTCCTGTACAATTCTTTAAAATAGAAATAGATGACTGTAAGATGAGTTGTATAGTAAATGGGTGAGAACACATGATGTTCTAGAGAAAATGCACCATATATACACAAACAGAAACACAATATAAATTAATTCCTGCATGTATCAAACTATTTCTATAATAGAATGAAGTAAAGATTAGTTAGTGAAGGAAAATAACCATAAGAGTAATCTGTCTAGGAGTTCACACAGTAGAAGTAAAAATGGTAAAACCCAGGCACTCACAATAACTAGCATGAGGCTGCCAACAAATATTCAACATAATGAAAAAAAATCTCTTATATGAAGCTGAGACTAAAAAATGAAAGAAAGCTGGATGATAAGGACTATTACATCAAATGGGTTGATTAGCAGTTACTTAAATTTCACACAAAGAATTGGTAGAAATTTATGGAAGCATGAGTATAAGAGGAACATCTTGTTGCAACAGTAAAAGTATAAAGAGGCATAGAAAAATAAGATGGTGAATAGGAAAAAACCTTCTAGTCCTATGAGGAGACAAGAAACTAGTTGGAACATAATTGAAACCCTGCTACAATTATGGAACAATTACTTGAAAGAAAAGAAAACTCAATTGTGTCACATAACCATGAAAATCTTGAAGGATTCAGGAATTTAATTCTTAATAAGGCAGTTGTTATTATCGATCTATCTAATTGAACAAATAGCTTATGAGATGTCATTATTATTCATTGAACAGGAGAATATAGACTGAACCATATGCATCTGAAATGGCTCACTAGCCATAGGTAACTACAGATGGAAAAATTAAGCCTGGAAAACTTATAAAAAAAACTGTAAGCATAAAAATTCTGAAGGGAAAAACATTTCACATGAGTATTAGCATAAAGATAGAAGTCTGGAAATGATTAGAAATCACTATTGATCTGTCAGTAATAATAGAGATGGAAAGTCGATAGAATATATATACACCCAACTCTGAAGTCGTTTGTGAAGTAAGGCTATCGTGAGTCCATAATAATATTACCGAATTTAATTAACTTTGGAAGTTCATAAAATTGTTAACAGTCCCAGTTTCAGGCATAAATCATTACTACAGTAGAAACTTTTTGTTAACAATACAAAAATTTTAAGAGTCCATATAAATTTCGTAAAATTACAACGACCAAGCTAGGTCGTGCTCGGATGGAGGATGCATTGATACCGACCTGAAATCCAAGGTATGAGGACGTCAAGCCGAGTAAAGTATAAATCCATAAATTATCGAGGAAAACCCTCGATGAGGTTCGAACCTACCTAAAATCAAATTGAGGGAAATATGAGAGATCGATGTAACCAGACGAACTGAGGAAAATTCACAATATTGCACGTTTGAACTGAGAATAACAAAATTAAGGGTTACCTATAAGAGTTGAGGGCTAGCCCAGCCAATACGACCTGTAAAAAGTAAAAATGAATATGGTGAAAACACTCGCCAGAACCAAACAAAACCAAGTTAAATGATTTCTAACAAATCGATGGCTTACCTATGTAATGACTTCTTGTGGAGAGTTAAGGCAACCTCGGCGAATGAACCAAGCATGGTCACAGAAACCCCGAGAAGAAGAAATTCCTAATCAACAAGGGTGAAACATTAGAATAGAACTTATCAAGGACCGACAAAGTAAACATCAAGCCAAAATAGTAGAACAAAATCAACGAGAGATCGAATTCTGAGTGACTAAGACGATTATCCTTTATATTTAAATGTTTAAGGGAATAAAACAAAACGAACAACAGAATCCATATTACCTGAATGGCGATGAGACTGAAATTATGGGGATGCGCAGAAGCTGGAGAGAGCTTGACGTGCGTTTTCCCCAACTGAACAGAGTATAAGCACCAGAAGTCGATCCAGAGAAACGAAGAGCCAAATAACATGTCAAATTTCAACTTCAGAGGTTAACACGGTTCGTTAAACCCAACAAAAAAAACCCTATCTGATATGAATCATCTATGCTGTCCACTTGTCATTCGATCAAAGGGAGGCCACGAATCGAATTGGGAAAAATCGAGAACCCTTCGCACAGTCGCCCAAGTTATAAATGAGAAATTAATTGAAATTGATTTCGTGGTACTTCCAATCTTATTCCAAGACTAGTGTGATAAATGAAATTCATAGGTGTTACAAATATAAAATTTCAAAGGGCAACACTGGCGTTTATCCATGAAAAAACCGGGGTGATGGATCACATAGAAGGCCACACAAACCAATCGACGTGGAGAGCACAACGAGATATCCAATCCTTACGACATAAATTCCTATTTGCCAACGTAGCAAGTAAGTACAAAAACTTCAATGTCGTCTACTCCCAGAAAAATTGTGTCATAATGAAAATTATATGAAATCTCTATGGTGATAGAGGTACGAGAAACTATTCCATCAAACCATGACCGCAAGGCTAAAGGGAACGCGGAGGAACGACAATAGAGAAATGCCATAAATTGAGTTAAGTCATTAAGAATGTTGGATCAATTCAATGTCCAACCATAACTTCCTGGTTAGGGGCATGGTATAACGACTTACCCATAGTGCATAATATAATTACGATGAAATCTTAAGAACAATAGAATGAAATCCAAAACATATACATGGAGCTCTATAAAGAGGTGTAGAAAAAAGTAAAGTATGTATGGATATAATATAGGTAACCATACGAGTATATACACCATGGGTATGTATAGTAGAGATATTGATATACATGGATATATGTACAATATAAGTCCCCACAAACCTTACAGGAGGAGTAAATGAAAGTTAAAATAATGATCCCAGATACATATGTAAAAATAGTAAACTCTGTACAATAGAATTTGAGAAGGGTGGAAAATTCAATTGTGTATCCAAATGACGGTGACAAATAGCAACACTGAATTATATTATGAAAAAAAAAAGATTGAAGGGGTTAAGAGGAGACATTAAAAATGGTATTAGAGCCCATGTTACATAAACTGGGCTGTTTTGTGGTGCTCACTATTGTTATGTACTTATTGTAGAAATTATTTATTGTTGAAAAAAAAAAAATTATTACTGATCTGTGTTGTTTAGTGTACAGTGTGGTGCTGAAATAGAAAAGTGGAATGGCAGAAGGTGAGGAAATTTATGTGGATCTACGTGATGACGATAATACACTAGATCCCAACACTCCAGTGATGGCTATGTTTCACAGTTTGCAATGAGAAATGGCTGAGCTAAGAAGCCAGAATGACAGATTGTCACTAGCCAGTGAGGAGCAGGAAAGGCTCATCAGAGAACTAACCTCGCGAAATAGCCAAGAGGGTGAAGGTTCCGGAAAGAGGAAACATGATGAGTCTAAGGAAGATGATGCTGTTAGGCATCAGTATAAATAGAAAAAGGAATTACAGGGGAAATTCCGAAAGATCAAACCTCCCTCCTATGATGGGGAGAAGGAGGAAGATGCTGAAGCCTGGTTGTTGAAAATGATTAAATATTTCGAAGTTTATGAATATGAAAGAAATCTAAAAGCCATATTAGCTGTCTACCAGCTACAAGGTAAGGCTACCTTGTGGTGGGAGGAGACGAAAATGGTGCATGCCATTGATGAAAAGACAGTTACTTGGGAAGATTTCTAGGTTAAGCTTAAAAACTTCTATTTAAATGAATGCTATTATGATGATAAAGAAAAGTAATTTTATGAACTTAGACTGGGACAACTCACTATCGATGAGTTTGTCACCAAATTTACAAATCTGTTGAGATATGTCCCATATATTCGAGAAGAAAAGGCAAAGGTGCAAAGTTTTTTGAATTGTTTGCCTGCTGTGTATAAAGAGGAGATTGAGTTTGATAATCCAAAAACTATGGACAAAGTTGTTAGAAAATCTAGATTGTGCTACCAGCAGTTTAAGGGGAAAAGTGAGCATGGAAAAAGCTGGGTAAAAAAGGGTGAGTTGAAAGGGAAGAAACAAAAACCAGCTTATTTGAATAATTTTGGTAGGGATCATCAGAGAAAAAAATTTAATAAACCAAAAGAAAGCCAAACAGCTCAGTCCCAAGTTGGTTCCAAACAATTAGATGGAGAAAACAGGAAGGAAGGCACAGTTAAAATGAGGGAGCCTCTAAAATGTGAGGGCTTTGGAGAACCTCATCTCTTAAGGGATTGTCCCCACCGAAACATTCAGATGATTATGAGAGACCGAGAAGTGACCACAGTAAATGACATAGCAATAAATATACCTACTATCAGTGCATCCTTGGAAAATTGACAAGCATAACATAAAGCTACCATGGTTGAGATGGAAGGTAATATTGTTGACCAATCTGTTACTGTTTTAATTGATTTGGGTGCTTCTTTGAGTTACATTAGTCCACAAGTGGTAGAGAAATGCAATCTTAAAACTGAAAAATTCCAGCATTCTTGGTTGGTCCAGTTAGCCACTGGCACCAAGAGGAAAGTAACTCACAAGTTGCCTCAAACAACAATTAAATTAAATGATTTTCAAATAGAAGTAAATTTAAACATTTTGCCCTTAGGTTCATATGACTTGCTGATAGGAATGGACTGGCTGGAAAATAAAAAGGCCATGATGAATTGCTGGGATAAGACCCTACATTGTGTAGATGAAGAGGGAAAACCTTTTATTCTCAAAGGAAAACCAAAACCCATCTTTGTAAGACAAATATCAGCGCTGCAATTAAAAAGAACAACTAGGAAAGGATATCAAGTTTATACAGTACATGTTGGAGAAATAGAACAACAACCTGAAACAAATCTGATGGATACTCTACCAGTGGTGAGGGAGTTTAAGGAAGTTTTTCCAGATGAGATGCCTCATTTTTCCCCCAAAAGAGAGATTTACTTTTCAATCGATTTGGTGTCGGGATCAACACCTGTTTCCCGATCCCCTTATAGAATGAGTCCCCCTGAACTTATGGAACTGAAAATGCAACTGCAAGAATTGCTAGATAAGGGTTATATTAGACCGAGTGTGTCTCCTTGGTGAGCACCGGTGATGTTCGTGAAAAAGAAGGATAGAACCTTTAGAATGTGCATTGATTATCGTCAGCTGAATAAGTTGACAATAAAAAACAAATACCCTTTGCCTCAAATTGATGATCTTTTTTATCAGGTGAGAGGAGCTTCAGTATTTTCTAAGATTGATTTAAGGACTCGTTATCTCCAGCTCCGAATTAAGGAGTTATACATTAGCAAAACAAATTTTCGAACCAGGTATGGGCACTACGAATTTGTAGTCCTACCTTTCGGTTTGACGAATGCCCCTGCCACGTTTATGTGCTTAATGAAAAGTGTGTTAAACAAGTACTTGGATAAATTCGTGCTAGTGTTCATAGACGATATTTTAGTTTATTCCAAAAATGAGGAGGAGCACAAAGAGAACTTCAGAATAGTGCTGCAAACTTTGAAATAAAACCAGCTATATGCCAAATTCAGCAAATGTGAATTTTATAAGGACAAGATCCAATACTTGGGCCACATTATTTTTGAACAAGGGTTGGCTGTTGACCCTGAAAAGATAAAGGCTATTAAGGAATGGCATGTGCTGAATGATGTTTCAGTAGTGAGATCTTTCATGGGAATTGCAGGTTATTATCGCAGATTTGTAGAAAGATTTTCTGCCATAGCATATCCCATAACCTCCCTACAAAGGAAGGGTGCCAAATTTGAGTGGACTGAAAAATGTCAACGCAGTTTTGAACAATTAAAATTAAAACTCACTATAGCTCCCATAATGAAAATTGTAGATCCAGACAAGGAATTTGTTGTATGTACAGATGCCTATAGAGAGGGGTTGGGAGGAGTCCTTTTGCAGGAAAATTCAGTTATTGCATATGAGTCTAGGAAACTGAAGGCACATGAACATAATTATAGTGCATATGATTTGGAGTTGGCTGCAGTTATTCATGCCTTGAAGATGTGGTGATGCTATCTTCTTGGGAAAAAAATTACATTGATGACTGATCATATTAGTCTTAAATATTTCTTTTCCCAAACTGATTTGAATGCTAGACAGGCCATATGGGTGTCTTTTCTAATTGAATTTGATATGGACATAAAACATATCAGGGGGAAAGAAAATAAAATTTTTGATGCTCTGAGCAGAAATTCTTGTCAAAACATAAACAACATTGGCAGTAGTGCAAATATGAATTTAGAAGATCTAGTGAAATAGGTAGCAGACCAGGATCCACATTATGAGAACCTACATGTGAAACTACTAAAGAAAGAGATGACTGAGTACACGCAAAATAAAAAAGGACTGATCTGCTACAAAAATAGATTGTATATCCCCATTTTGGAAACTTTTAAAAGAGAGATCCTAGATGAATATCACAAACAACCATATGCAGGACATCCGGGATATCAAAAAATGTTAACAGCTTTGAAAAAGAAGTTGTTTGGCCCATGAATGAAAAGAGATGTAGCAGAATATTTAGCTAGATGCATGGAGTGTCAACTAGTCAAAGTTGAACATCAGCATCCTGCCGGTCTATTAAATCCCTTGCCAGTTGTAGAATGGAAATGGGACACCGTTTCTATAGATTTCATAACCAGGTTACCCCGAACCAAATACCAGCATGATTCAGTTATGGTAGTAGTAGACACTTTAACCAAAGCTGCACACTTTATACCTGTAAATTCTACTTTTGGGACAGCCCAAGTAGCAGATGTGTTCCTTAAAGAGATAGTAAGGTTACATGGGGTCCCAAAGATGATTGTTTCAGACACAGATGCCAAGTTCACAACAGCCTTTTGGAAAGGTTTGTTTGGGGGCATGGGCACTAAGCTAAATTTTAGCACTGCATATCACTCGCAGACAGACGGTCAAATAGAGAGAACCAACCGGATTTTGGAGGATATGCTAAGAATGTATGTGATGGATAGGCCATCAAAATGGGAAGACTACTTTCATTTGGTTGAATTTTCTTATAATAACAGCTACCAATCCTCTATAAAAATGAGTCCGTTTGAAGCACTCTATTGAAGGAAATGTTGTACTCCTTTGAGATGGATCCAACCTGAGGATAAACTAATGTTGGGACCAGATGCATTGCAAGAGATGGAAAGAATTGTTAAACAAATTCAAGGAAACATCAAGACAACAGAAGATCGCCGGAAAAAATATGTTGATAAGAAGAGGGTACATCGAGAATTTAAAGTGGGGGAACATGTGTATTTGTGTATTAAACCCAAAAAGAGCACACTTTATGCTGGAATTTGTGCTAAACTGGCTCCTAGATATTGTGGTCCTTTTGAAGTATTAGAAAGGGTGGGACTAGTGGCTTACAGGCTGGCCCTACCACCCAATGTTAGAGTTCATGATGTGTTTCATGTTTCGTTATTAAAAAGATATGTACATTATGCTTCTCACATAGTTGATCGGAATGTGATACAGACGGAACCAGAAGGGCATTTCCTTCCAGAACCGCTTCAAATATTGGAGCGGGATGAAATTGAACTGAGAAATTGAATGGTAGCAAGAGTAAAGGTGTAGTGGAAGCACTTTACTGTTGAAGAAGCTCCATGGGAAAGAGAAGCTGACATGCTGGAAAAATATCCCTTTTTGTTTGGAAAAAATGAACTCTAATAGTTAGATATTAACACCGAGAAGGGTGTTTGCTTTCAGAGGGGGAATATGTAACACCCCTAGTTTATGTTTTTCTTTCAAAGCTAGACATTTTAACTTTAATCCTAAGGGGAGTGGACCCAAAATAGATAAGCATATGTTGTGGATGTAATTAGATATTTCATTATTAAAAATTAATAAAATAATTCTGTGTAGATTGACCAAAATGAGAATTATGAGATCACTTGTTAAATCCATGAGGATGGATAGAGGCAAATATTTCCCCAAAAATATTTCTAAAATCCTTGAAAGAATTTATTTCAAAATTAGATTTTGGGGAAAATCTAGTTTCCCCAATGATGTGGAAAGTAGTTGGGAAGAGGTAAAAAGCTGGGAAAAGTAGAAAGTAGCTTTAACAGTCCCTAAAATGGGAAGCGTAGACAAACAGGAAGAAAAGCATCCTGATATTCTGGACACAGAATTAGAAACATGATTTGGGGAGAAAAAGCTTAAATAAGCTAGTCCTGAACAGATTAAGAGGTTGGTCTGTTCTAGGAGATGATCTCAGCTCAGGGGTGAGTTCTGGGAGACAGAATAACTCTAAGGTTGGGAGGTTGGTCAATTGCAATAGTGGTATGTCTCTAAGCTGTATAGGGTTTATTACTTACTGTTGTATAAACTGGTTATACTTAATTGTTTGATTTAGATAGTAGATTTGTTAGTTCCTACATTTAACAAAATTAAATAGAAGGAATTCACCTTCTTCATTCTGTATAGTTGCAGAAATAGAAATTTGTAGAGAAGAATCCAACAGAATCTCTAAACTAGGGTTGGGTTAAATCTGTGGATACATATTACTCTACAGATACATTAGAAATTTAACTTTAATTTGCTTCTGATTTAATAGAATGATTTGATATGTATACCTATGAGAACACAGTATGATATTTCCTGTACAATTATTTAAAATATAAATAGATGACTGTAAGATGAGTTGTATATTAAATGGGTGAGAACACATGATTTTCTAGAGCAAATGCACCATCTATACACAAACAGAAACAAAATAGAAATTAATTCCTGCATGTATCAATCTATTTCTATAACAAAATGAAGTAAAGATCAATTAGTGAAGAAAAATAACCATAAGAGTAATCTGTCTAGGAGTTCACACAGTAGAAGTAAAAATGGTAAAACCCAGGCACTCACAATAACTAGCATGAGGCTGCCAACAAATATTCGACATAATGAAAAAAAAAATCTCTTATATGGAGCTGAGACTAATAAATGAAATAAAGCTGGATGATAAGGACTATTACATCAAATGGGTTGATTAGCAGTTACTTAACTTTCACATAAAGAATTTTTAGAAATTTATGGAAGCATGAGTATAAGAGGAACATCTTGTTGCAATAGTAAAAGTATAAAGAGGCATAGAAAAATAATATGGTGATTAGGACAGAACCTTCTACTCCTATTAGGAGACAAGAAACCAGTTGGAACATAATTGAAACCCTGGTACAATTATGGAACAATTACTTGAAAGAAAAGAAAACTCAACTGTGTCACATAACCATGAAAAGCCTGAAGGACTCAGGAATTTAATTCTTAATAAGGCAATTGTTATTATCGATCTATCTAATTGACCAAATACCTTATGATATGTTATTATTATTCACTGAACAGGAGAATATAGATTGAACCATATACATCTGAAATGGCTCACTAGCCATAGGTAACTACAAAAGGAAAAATTAAGCCTGGCAAACTTATAAAAAGATTTCTAAGCATAAAAATTCTGAAGGGAAAATCATTTCACATGAGTATTAGCATAAATATAGAAGTCTGGAAACGATTAGAAATCACTATTAATCTGTCACTAATAATAGAGACGGGCAGCCGATAGAATATATATACACCCAACTCTGAAACCACTTGCAAAGTAAGGCTATTGTGAGTCCATAATAATATTACCGAATTTAATTAACTCGGGAAGTTCATAAAATTTTTAACAATCCCAGTTTCGGGCATAAGTCCTTATTACAGTAGAAACTTTTTGTTAACAATAAAAAAATTTGAAGAGTCCATATGAATTTCGTAAAACGACAACGAGCAAGCTAGGTCATGCTCGAATGGAGGACGCGTTGATACCGACCTGAAATCCAAGGTATGATGACATCAAGCCGAGTGAAGTATAAATCCGTAAATTAACAAGGAGGAAAACCCTCGACGAGGTTCGAAACTACCTAAAATCAAATTGAGGGAAATATGAGAGATTGATTTAACCAGACAAACTGAGGAAAATTCACAATATTGCACGTTTGAACTGAGCATAACAAAAATAAGGGTTACCTATAAGAGTTGAGGGCCCGGCCACCCAATACGACCTGTAAAATGTAAAAATGAATATGGTGAAAATGCTCGCCAGAACCAAAAAAAACTAGGTTAAATGATTTCCAAAAAATCGATGGCTTACGTGTGTAGTTACTTCTTGCAGCGAGTCAAGGCAACCATGGCGAACGAACCAAGCATGGTCAAGGAAACCCCGAGAAGAAGAAATTCCTAACCAGCAAGGGTGAAACATTAGAACAGAACTTATCAAGGACCGACAAAGTAAACATCGAGCCAAAATAGTAGAACGAAATCAACCAGAGATCGAATTATGAGTGACTAATATGATTATCCTTTAAATTTAAATGTTTAAGGGAATAAAACAAAACGAACGACAGAATCCATATTACCTGAATGGCAATAATAATGAAATTATGAGGATGCACAAAAGCTGGAGAGAGCTTGATGTGCGTTTTCCCCAACTGAACAGAGTATAAGCACCAGAAGTCGATCCAGAGAAACGAAGAGCCAAATAACATGTCAAATTGAAACTTCAGAGGTTAACACGGTTCGTTAAACCAAACAAACAAAACCCTATTTGATATGAATCATCTATGCCCTCCACTTGTCATTCGATCAAAGGGAGGCCACGGATCGAATTGGGAAAAATCGAGAACCCTTTGCATAGTCGCCCAAGTTATAAATGAGAAATTATTTGAAATCGATTTCGTGGTACTTCCAATCTTATTCCAGGACTGGCGTGATAAATGAAATTCATAGGTGTTACAAATATAAAATTTCAAAGGGCAACGCTGGCGTTTATCCATGAAAAAACCGAGGTGATGGATGACATAGAAGGCCATGCAAACCAATCGACGTGGAGAGCACAATGAGCTATCCAATCCTTACCACATAAATTCCAATTTTCCAACATAGCAAGTAAGTACGACGACTTGAATGTCGTCTACTCCCAGAAAAATTGTCATAATGAAAATTATACGAAATCTCTATGGTGACAGAGGTACAAGAAATTATTCCATCAAACCATGACCGCAAGATGAAAGGGAACGGGGAGGAACAACAATAGATAAATGTCGTAAATCGAGTTAATTCATTAAGAACTTTGGATCAATTCGATGTCCAACCATAGCTTCCTGCTTAGGGGCATGGTATAACGACTTACCCGTAGTGCATAATATAATTACAATGAAATCTTAAGAACAATAGAATGAAATCCAAAACATATACATGGAGCTCCATAAAGAGTTGTAGACGAAAGTAAAGTATGTATGGATATAATCTAGGTAACCATACGAGTATATACACCATGGGTATGTACAGTAGAGATATTGATATACATGTATATATGTACAATATAAGTCCCCACAAACCTTACGGGAGGAGTAAATAAAATTTAAAATAATGATCCCAGATACATATGTAAAAATAGTAAACTTTGTACAATAGAATTTCAGAAGGGCGGAAAATTCAATTGTGTATCTAAATGACGGTGACAACTAGCAGCACTGAATTATATTATGAAAAAAAAAGTTTGAGGGGGTTAAGAGGAGACATTAAGGTATCATAAGATCCTGTGGCTCGGCGGACATGGGAAAGAAATATAGTGACATGCTTCAGAAAAATATGTAAGAATTGTGGTGCACACTGGTCATCCTAATTTGTCCACATTTTCTTAAATAATTAGTGTTGAATTGGCATTGGTGATGGAGCACGTGTCATATTGATAAAATAATAAAACAATGATATGGGAAATGGGTATGCTAGCCACATTTCTTGAACATTATTTAGTGATATGTAGCCTATGTGATGGAGGGTCTCAAGAATCTCAAACATTGGAAGAACTAAATTCAACTGGCCAAAATTATGAGGCGGTAGGGCCCGAGGTAAATGCACATGATTCCCTAAACAAACATATAAAAAATGCTACATGATTTACATCACATTACATAAATTATATGGGGAGTGAAAAAATAATTTGTTAATGGTAGAGTGTGGCTTTTTTATTGTGGTGGATAGGGTTAGACCCTTATTGCACATTTCTCATCCCTCTCTCTCAAATATTTGCAGATGGAAGACATATCTTTTGCTATAGTATCATCTCACTCCTCTTTATCTATCGAAGACCTCATTATACTCATAGATTCTCTAGATTGCATGGAAACCATAAACTTGAACTCCTTTGTGAATTCATTATCTATTATTCTCATGCCCTCATCAGAAGAAGAAGAGGAAAACTTCATAAAGAGACTCCATGTGGGTACTAGTGAGCCTTGGTATTGCACCAAGAGTGCTGCAACTCCCAGGGGCTACCCTACTTTACTTTATCAACCCGAGGTTTATACAAACTTTGAGGTGATAGTGCTATATACACAGTAGATGCATTCTGTTCATGTCATCCTCTTCTGCTTTATGAAAGGGTGCTACTTTTAGGGGTTCTCAATCAAGTCTGTCACACATTAATGAAACTAAACTAAATTGCAGAAAGGAAATCAAAGAAATGGAACTAATTTAATGTGCAGGAAGGAAATGACTCTAAGAAACTAAATTAAATTTCTAAAAAGAAATGAAATGAAGGAAACTAATTTAATTTTCAGAAAACAAATAGCATAAAAAAAACTAATCCTAAACCACACTTAACTTGGCCAAACAGCTAAATGCACTCTACTTATCCTATGATCTATCTAGCATGCTTCTATCCATGCAACTAGGCTATCCATGACTTAATTATAATTAAAAAGAGTTAATTTGCAGCTTGGAGGAAGAAATAGGCTAAAACAGGCTAATGGGGGGTTTAACACATGAAACGAGGTTTGGAAGTGGAAACAGGGGGGTTAAAACCTTATAAAACAGTATGATAGCGTGATAAATGACTTTGGAGCAGACGAAACTCAAAAATGAGATGGAGGAGTGTGATGGAGAACAAAAGTTGTGATGTGCAATGTCACAATCACAACTTTGTAAGCTTAAAGGGATAGCAGTAAGGATTAACAAGAATGAATTAAGTTATGCAAAGCGCGAAGTGAAATGACCAGTTGTGAATCGCAATATCGCAAGTTTAGATGGATAACGATAAAGATCAAGAGGAATGAACTAAAATGTTCGAAGTGCGATTCGCAATGTGGTAAAGGTTGCGGGTTACGATCTGCGATGTGGCAAGTTTTGTGAATTGCGAAGTGCGATGAGTGACATGGCAGAGTTATCGCATCGGCGAAATGAATGGTAAGTGTTATGCACAAAGTTAAATTGTGTGATTTGTGATTTGCGATTTCTCAATATCGCAGTCACAAGAATCAAGTGGTAAGTGTTAAGGGTAAAAGCTAAAATGTGCGAAGTGCGATTTTAAGATGGGCGACGTGGCAGTGGGATCGACGGCGGGGCGCGATTTCACAATATCGCAATCGCAAGGACCAACGATAAGTGTTAAGTGAGAAACGGTAAACGGTGCGAAGTGCGATTTGCGATTTCACAATATCGCAATTGCAAAGAACGAGCTGTAAGTGTTAAAGGTAAAAGGTAAACGACGCAAAGTGCAATTTTCGATTTCGCTATATTGTAATTGCAAAGAGCGAGGGGTAAGTGTTAAAGGTAAAAGAAAAATGTTGCGATTTGCGAAGTGCGATATACGGTGGCAGGAGACTCGAGGAGAAAAGGCAAAGGTCGATTTTTCAGTGGTTTTGAATGGTTTTTTACGTGTTTTGCATAGAAAGGTAAGGAAATCATGAATGGAGAAAAACAAAGAAGTAAGGCTTGAAGGGCTTAAGTGCGTTAATGTAATTATTTTATTTTAAATTTCAAATAATGATAAATATTTCAATTTATTTTATAATTTTTGTCTTACAATTTTTTAATATAATAAAAATATTATTAAAAAAACATTTTAATATTTCAAAATTAATGTTATGTTTTAAATAAGTTAAAAAACAATATATAGAAAGCTCTTCTTGGCTTGGAGATGTAAAATCTCTACTAACAGGGTCAACCACGTGAAGGTGAGACCTTATATGACCACAAAAACTGTCCATCATTGGCATGGGACTAACCATAGACGCACACCCACACAATCCATTGCCAAATGAGGCATAATCAATCAGATGCATACATGCACACAAAAAATATAGGGTGCACACAGACATACACATAGCCACAAACATTACACATAATGACTCAGAAGGTGACATGTTCACACACATCACAACTATAATGAAGATTAGAATTAACATTATTTTATGCATGTGTTGAAAATTGAGTATAAGTATTATGATGTTGATAATTGCATTTATTTTATAAGTTAATTAGTTTAAAATTAATAAGTATTTATTTATTTATTATATTTAAAACAATTTTTATTATTAACCAAACTTTAGAATTAATATTTTTTCCCTATATTATTAAATTATAGTATTATGATTTTTTTTGATAAATTATTCAAATGAATGAAATTTTTTAAATAAAATTAATATTTATTGTATTGATTTTAGTATTAAATAATTAATTGATATGTGTTGTTACAAATTGATGTTGTTATAAATTTTATGTTGTTTTTATTTTTAGTTTTAGTTTCATGGTTTACATGATACTCTATAACACGATAGTCGTTAATTGAGGTGTAGGTTGTGGGATAATATTATGTCCTTTTTAGTGTTATTTTAATAAGTATATTGTTTTTTCATATAAAATGATTAAAATTTAGATATAAAAAAGATAAAAAATAAAAAAATAAAAATAAAAAATTAATTAAAAAAACAATAAAATAATAATAATAATAATAATAATAATAATTTCACAAATATTTAAAGTAATGTATTTATAAGTTAATATTTAAACTACTATATTTATAAATCAATATTCTAAATAATATATTTATATATCAATATGCTAAATAATATATTAATATATATAGAAATAATGATAGTATATTTAAAATCATATTAATGACAGTATATTTGCACATATTAGGCTCACATATCTACAAATAAATAATACATATACAAATGTAACAAATAATAATTCCTACAAAAAGAATACAATTAAACAAGACACGTACAAATGTAGAAAAGAATAAATTCATATACACATTAAGAATACATTCATACACATACAAAGAAAAAAAGTAATCAAGACACATAAAATGTAGTAAAGAATAGATTCATACACATGAATAATACATTCATATACATACAAAGAATACAACTAAACAAGATGCATACAAATGTGGGAAAAAATAGATTCATACACACATGAAGAATACATTCATACACATAAAAATAATACAAGTAAACAAGACACATAGGAATGTAGCAAATAGTATATTCATACACACGAAGAATACATTCATACACATACAAAGAATACAAATAAATAACACCCCATTAGAATGTTGCAAAGAACAAATTCAAACACACATGAAGAAGACATTCATACACATAGAGGGAATACAAGTAAAAAAGACATGCTACCAAAGAATATATTCATACACATGAAGAAGAAATTCATAGACATACAAAAATACAAGTAAAGAATAGATTCATACAAACACAAAAAATACAAGTAAACAACACACATCAATTGTGACAAAGAATAGATCCATATACATACAAGTAAACAATTCTCATACAAATGAAACCACCACTTTAACACTCAAGGCATACCCAAACAACATATGCATATACATACAAATAAACAATGAAAGAATACTCAAAAGCATGCATAATGAGAGATTCATAAACATAGAAGAATAAACACTCCAAAGAAGTACATGAAACTAATGCAAACCTCTAGATAATACATTCACACATATCATAGAGAAATACATATCCTATTGATTAATGCATACCAAAACAAAAATATCAACAAATAAATTCTAACTATCTAAATGCAACTGATAAAAACACCATTTCAATTCTCAAAATAATACATCCATATACATACAAAATAAAGAATCCAAAGCATACATTATAACCTAGATACATTAATATATAAATATATAAGCATTCAAGAATATATTTATAGTATATAAATAATAAAACCAATACATACACATTCAATATAATAAATTTATAAAAATATTTAAATAATGGCAAACACTGAATAAATTCATAAAAATAAATAATAAAAATATTTAAATATTTAATATATTAGTATTTAATTTAAACCTATAAAAATAGAAATATAACATAAAAATATTTATTTATATATATGGAAAGGAGGAAAAAATATAATATAAATATCTTAATAACATACTTATAATAACCTGACAAGTGAGTGTCAAGTATTTGGGAGCGATGGGACGCAAGGCAATCGGACGGGAGGCCACATGCCATCCCTCACGGAACCTTGGCGCCCACCTGATCGCAGTTAATGCCCGCGTTTGATCTTAATGGCATTGATATGGAGTCGATTCTCATCATACAAACTGGTATTCGAGGCAGCCTCGACTGTTGCAACTGCATTTCACATAAGATTTTCAGGTTTGGTCATTCAATGCGGAGGTTGGATGGTAGCAGGAACGGATTGTTATATGCAATGGAGCCGCCCGCCCCTACGCCAATGCATTCGTGGTGTAATCCTGCTCATGACAGAGCTAGAGTTCGCACCACCACTGGGAAGCGCAGTCGCCATACCTGTTGTTTGGTGCCCGCTGACAGTTTTCACATTTCAATTGCAGGCTCTTGCTTGTCTGCAACAGTGGTTCTGGGCACTCCTTCTGAGTGGAACCCCGTCAATACTCGGGGCCGTCACATCTGTGCCTTGACAGCTGCAAAACGGCTAGGCAGAGATGCGTGCCGAGAGGGTCCTCTCGTCACTCCGTAAGGCATTCGCCATCCATTTTCCCTCTTCTCCGCCGATTCTTCTCGCGCCCTCCGCAGCCTCCCCTCGTCTTCCCGGTGGGCGCTTTCTTCTGCCGGGGTCTCTTGACTCGCCTTCCGGTGATGCTTTTCCGGCTCGCCCCACACGGCCCTCTTCCCCGTTCGATCAGAGCCTCTCAATGCCTGCATCACGAGTAACCGTGGCCATCTCTCGTAGTCTTCCCGGGAGGAGCCCCGCCCGAGTCTCTGCCTGCATTTGTGCATGCTCCTCCGATGACAGCCACATTGTTGTTTAGTGGTGCGCAGGGGATTTGAGGGGTCAGCCTTCTGAGAACAGGGAGTCTTTGCAGGTTGACGCTGGGTGCGTTCAGGCGCATGTCGAAGAAACTCCTCCAGTTGTCCACAACACCGCTGACCTCTCCCATGCTCAAGGCGATCCAGAAGAATATGATTGCAGGATTGAGGAAGTTGCGCCGGATGAGTAACTCGGCCCTCTTCTCTTGTCTTTTTTGCTTTTTCTCTGCCCTCTCTGAGGGAATGTTTGGTTTTTTTAATGTTTCCTTCAACTCTGGACCATTTTTTGTCAATTTCCAGTCTCAGTCTTTACAGCGGTCCAGTACTGTTAGAGTCCAGTGCTACAGCTACGAAATGTCTATGCTTCTAGTGTTAAGTCAAAGACATTCCAATTCGATCCCCTGCATGGGATTTTTTCAGTTGATTGTTCCTCAGGCTGGTTTCCCTCCAGTTGGGCAGCCAAAAACTAGTCTCTGTCAGTTAAAATTGCCTCCCAGTAGGCACTGTTATGGCCTTGGCCAGATGTACTATATTTTCCACTGTTAATAGATTACTCTAACTTAGAAAAAAAAAAACATACTTATAATAAAAATATATAATTAAAACATATATATATATATATATATTAAAAAAAAATCAAAATCAAAACCAAAAAAATATAAATAAATTTAAGTTATAATTTTTATATAATGTATGTGAATAAGAGTGATTTTGTCATTTTTGTGCAATGTGTTGGGAAGATGTTTAAAACATTGTAAAAATGTTAAATGATTTATGTGAATAAGAGTGATTTTGTAATTTGTGTGGAATGTTTTGGGAAGATGTTTAAAGAATTGTAAAAATGTTAAATGATTTATGTGAATAAGAGTGATTTTTCCATTTAGGGGGCAAGAATGTTTAAAAAATGTCAAACCAGGAGGTAACTCCTCAAATCAGAATGTGTATTAGTTGAAGAATGTACATGCTCTTATAGATGGGAGGTGAGGCTATTGGGATTCATCTCCCAATGACTCTTGGCCTTCCTTATTTCCTAATATTAAATAATATACAAAAATACAAATGCACACCCATCCATAGGATTAGGTGTCAACATTCCCCCCTTTAATCCGAAGGGATGTTGGTGATTCCAAGCATCGATCTGAACTTTTCAAACTTTTCTCTTCCAAGTGCTTTGGTGAAGATGTCAGCAGTTTGCTCATTTGTGGAACAATGATGTAGATGTATGGTTTTGGCCTGAACATGATGTCGAATTAGATGGTACTTTGTATTGATGTGCTTTGTTCGATCATGGAACTTTGGGTTCTTGGCCAACTTTATTGCATAAGTGTTGTCGATCATGATTGGAGTGCAATACATTTGCTTCATCTGCAAATCTTCCAGGATTTTCTGGAGCCACACAATTTCCTTTGTTGCTTCAGCTGCTGCCACATATTCTGCCTCGGTCGTGGAATCTGCTGGAACTGACTGTTTACGTGATCTCCATGAGACAGCTCCTGATCCAAGACTCATGGTGTAACCTGTAGTAGACACCCCTGTTTCTTTGTCACCATCAAAGTCTAAATCAGAGTATCCGATCAAGCTGAAGTCGCCTACCTGTGTATATTTGAGTCCAAAGTCTTGAGTCCCCTTCAAGTACCTTAACACTCTTTTTGCAGCAGACCAATGTCCTTCACAAGGTTTTTGCATGAACTTTGAGAGGATTCCAACAGCAAATGAAATGTCAGGTCTGGTGGTGGTCAGATAGATAAGACTTCCTACAAGCTGTCTATACTTAGTTGCATCCTCAAATTCCTTCCCTTCAATAGATGTGAGCTTCAAGTTTTGTTCCATTGGAGTGGTTAAGGGATTACAATCATCCATGCCAAATTTGTTCAAGAGATCTCCAATGTACTTCTTTTTAGAAAGAAATATGAATTTAGGATGTTGAATTACTTCAATACCCAAATAGTAATGAACATGACCCAAATCAGTCATTTCAAAACCTTTCTTCAACTCTTTCTTCATGGATGCAATATAGCTCTCATTGTTTCCTGTTATCAAAATATCATCTACATATACCACAAGATATACAACTGTTTTTCCAACTTTCTTAACAAACAAAGTTGCATCATCAAGATCAAAATGTTTGAAGTCAAGTTTCAAAAGATGCTTGGTTAATTTCTCATACCAGGCTCGTGGTGCTTGCTTGAGGCCATACAAGGATTTTATAAGCTTGCAAACTTTGTGTTCTTGACCCTTTACCACAAATCCTTCTGGCTGGGACATATAAACTTTCTCCTTTAGATCTCCATTCAAAAAGGTTGTTTTTACATCCATCTGATGGACTTTCCATCCATTCTGAGCTGCTAGGGCAAAGAGAGTCCAGATGGTGGTCCATTTTGCTGTGGGAGAAAAATTTTCTTCATAATCGATTCCTTATTTTTGTGCAAAACCTTTTGCCACAAGCCTGGCCTTGTGCTTGTCAAGTGAGCCATCTGCTTTATACTTGTTCTTGTAGACCCACTTACAGCCAATTGGTTTTTTTCCCAAAGGCGGATCAACCAGCTTCCAAGTGCCATTCTTTATCAAGGCATCATACTCCTTTTGCATCGCTTCTTTCCATTCATCATGAGAAGCGACTTCTTTGAAGGAAGTTGGTTCATGATCTGTAGACAAACTCAATTCACAGTTATAAGCAATATCCATATCAACAGGGGAATCAGAATTATCTACATCACCTTCGATTTTTTGAGTGGAACTTCTTGTTCCTGTTTTTCCAACCTCATCAGGATGAACATTCTCCAGTGTCTTTGTCAACCATTTGGGAGGACCTTTCTGAGATGGCCCAGGCTGTTCACTTGACTGAGTTGGGATTGATTCAAGATTCAATCTCCCAATTCTGTCAATCACATCATCCAATGTGTCATCCGTGGTTGTTTCTTCATGCGGGGGAGAGAGTGCTTCAGGATATGATTCCACAGTTTGATTCAATATCGAAATCCCCCTTCAAGGTGTGGAATCACATTATCAAATTCTTGGAAAGACTTTGCATGTGTGAATCTATCCAGGCGATCAAGTTGCCGCTCAACAACCTTGTCACTCTTGGAAGATTCAAGAAATATGACATCTCTTGCTATCACAAACTTCTTATTTGTTTCATCATAGAGACGATATCCTTTGGAGGTATTGGAGTACCCCAAGAAGATACATTTTCTGCTTCTAGCACTAAGTTTGTTCCTTTGACCCTTGGGTATCAAGGCATAACAGGTGGACCCAAAGACTCTGAAATGCTTTACCGAAGGAATGTGGCCATGCCACATTTCAAAAGGAGTTTTGTTTCTAATTGAACTTGAAGGACACCTATTCTTTATGTAAATAGCACATAGAACTGCATCAGCCCAAAACATCAATTTTACATTCTTGAAAAATAACATGGAGCGGACCATATTTAAAATAGTTATGTTCATTCTTTCAGCTACACCGTTCTGTTGTGGATTATATGGCACAGTTGTTTGATGTTTGATTCCATGTTGACAAAGATAATTTTCAAATTCGTTTGAAGTGTATTCTTTTCCATTATCAGTACGTAGAGAGCCAATATGAGTTTGTGCATCATTTTCTATCCATGCATGAAAATTCTTGAATGTTTGAAAAGCATCAGACTTATTCTTCAATAAGTAAATCCAACACATTCTGGTGTAGTCATCAATAAATTTCATCATGTATTTATTTCCATTTGCAGAAGCAATAGGCATAGGGCCACATAAATCTGAATGAACAAGCTCAAGTTTTCTATGTGCTCTAGAGTGTGAATCATGAAATGGTTGTTTTCTATGCTTTCCTAGAATACAAGCATCACATTCCTTAGGTTTTCTAGGAATTGTAGGCAGTCCATTAACACCATTTTTCTTCAACAAATGAAGGCTTTCATAGTTTAAGTTTCCAAATCTAGCATGCCATAAAAGACTTGATGGGAATGTACCTTCATCATGATGTGAACTGAATGCAAAGTTTTGAGCATGAGCAGATGAACCTTTCAGCTTCAAGAGTCTCCCTTCTTCTATTCCCTCCATGAAAAGTGAGTGATCTGATGCTTTTCTGACCTCTGCCTTGCCATCAAACAAGTGAATGGAGTGTCCTTGCTGGCGGATTTGGACCAGGGATAGCAAGTTTCTCCTCAACTCAGGGAGGTATAGAACCTCATGTAGGATATGATCTGGAAGACCAGGCAGTTTAAGCCTGACTGTGCCAAGCCCTGATGGCTTGAGTTTGGATTTATCTACGAAATATACTGCTCCATCAACTTTGTTAGTGAATTCTTCAAAAAAATATTTTCTAAATGTCATGTGACATGTTGCTCCTGAATCTAGCAACCAATCATCTCTCCATGAAGTAAATGAAACATCAAATAGGTTTTCAGTTACTCCATTGTTACAATGTGCTAGAACATAATGAGCTGATTCAGGTGCTTTACCTTTGCCTTTGTCATTAGTTTTACCTTTGCCTTGATTTCTTTGCTGCTGAATTTTCTCCCAATTTGTGTGAGATTGTCTGCCTCCCTTTTCTCTGAAGTTTCTTCTTCCTCTTCTTCTTCTGTGATCTCTTCCTCTGGATGAATCTGAAGCATGTCTCTTTTCTCTATGTGCCAAGTATGCAGCCTCTTTCGAAGATGAAGGGACTTTCATCTTCTTTTGAAGGAGGAAAAGAAAACTTTGCTAGAAATTTTCTTTTGAAGGAGAGAAAACAAAAAAAATATTTTCTAGAAAATATACTGAATTTAAAAGGAAAAAAACTCTTTGCTGCAAATACTGAATTCTGCACCAAAAAAAACAATATTTTTTTGTTTGGAGAAAAAAAATTGTATTATATGGTTGGGGAGGGGGCGGTATAATATGAAGGAGATGGAGTATAATATGGTGGGGGGTATAATATAAAGTGAATGGGGCGGTATTAAAATAAGGTGGAGTGGTATTAAATAAGAGTGGAGGGGGAAGTATTAAAAGGTGGAGTGGTATTAAAATATGGGAGGGGCGGAAATATATCGACATAAAGCAATAACAGCGTTTTATATATAATGGGAGTGGTATATATGGATAGAGGGCGGTATTATAGCGGGATAGTGGTATTATATAGTGGAGGGCGGTATGATATATATTGTGTGACAACGTATTGCTAGAAGAGATGTATATAGCGGTGGCAGATATATATGAATAGTGGAGCGGTGTTATGGTGTTGAGGCGAAGTATACCACGCGTTGAGAAGATGTAAACCAATTATATAGCATATAAGAGAGCTATATTAAAAGGTGGATTTAATAATGCAGACAACACTATATTGCAGGTGCAGTGGAATATGAAGTAGCTGGATGGAGCGGCGTTTTAATATGACAAAACGTGGAGGGCATATTATATAGAGAGAGCAGTATAAAATAATACAGCGCTGGAGGATAGGAGCCAAAATGCCATAGGGAATATCGCCTGTGTGGAGATATGTCAGCGTGGGAATATATGTTCGATGGCGGATATATGTATATGACTGTGTTGCAGCGTATGAATATGTATGACAGCGCTGGAAGAGATGTTTTGTATTATGAATATGGAATAGCGTGGGACTGTGTGCAGCATAAATCGATAGGCAGCGCTATAAGAGGAGGGGCTTTAGACTGTAAAGAGAGGGAGGAGGCGTAGCTTAGGGAGAGGTGAGGACCGTGGTGAGGGAGAGGGTAAATATGGTGAGGTGCATTGGGTAGGTGAGGGAGAAATGAGGGAAAACGCACAGGGTTGGGCAGGTGAAATTTTGAAATTGCAGGACTTTAATAACCTAATTTGCAGGTGTGTGCAGGGCTGCAATTTGCATTATTTCAGGAACTGCAGAATTGCAAAATATTCAGGAGCTACAAATGTTAGAGGTGTGCAGAGATTAAAAAAAATGCAGAATAAGAGTATATAACATCAATTTAATGGAGCAGCAAAACTATACAGAAAAACTGACTGAGCAAATGAATATGGGAGCTACACCACAGGCAGAAATGCCAATAGTGGGACTGGCTCTGATACCATGTCAAACCAGGAGGTAACTCCTCAAATCAGAATGTGTATTAGCTGAAGAATGTACATGAATTTATACATGGAGGTGAGGCTATTGGGATTCATCTCCTAATGACTCTTGGCCTTCCTTATTTCCTAATATTATTTATTATACAATATTACATATCCACACCCAACCCATAGGATTAGGTGTCAACAAAAACATTGAAACTAGAAGTTGCCCCAAAAGGTGCAAAGAGAGGCCGATAGGATTTTGAAATTTGAGAAGTTGTACAAGAAAATAACAAAATAGAAATCAGAAAAATTTATAAAAAAAAATAACAAAATAGCAATTGAAACTTCAAACCTTTTTTTTTTGGTGTATTTTTTTCTTAAATTTATAATATGTAAGTATATTAGAGTTGTTTAACAATAACATTTTTTGAATGTCATTACAACAATATGCTAGAATATTAAATACTAAATTTATTATGTCATATTTTAAAATAATCTAATCAATAGATGAGATGATATTTTAATTTACAAAAATTGAGTGTGTCAAAGACACATTTATGCATGCAAAAATTTATAAAAAAAAATAATCAAATCATTTAATTAGTTAAAATAAAATTGAAAATATTATATGTAAAGCCGGAAATAAAATGAATGAAAATGGGGAAGTATATATGCTAAAAATTCAAATGAGATATATTTATGTGCAATGAGACATCTTTACCAGAAAATATTATTCATGTTTTATCAGCACAGGTTTCAACCCTAGCAAAAATCACAAAGCAAATGGACAAATGGGAATTTATACTTGTGGATAAACAGAGTTCAAATAAAAATAATATTAATAATCTATATTTCTTTTAACAACAATGAATACTTTTTTATTAAATCTGCCCTTGGACATGACGAAATACTCGGGGATTTACAATTCAATTACATCAATGGACTTCAATTTCAGCATTTGTAGACAACCAAGAAATGCCCAATTGTGAGTATTTATTTTCATCTTCAATATGAAACACCAAAACTATATAAATACATAAAAACACATAATACAATTTCATGGAACACATTACTTCACTAAACCAACAAAAAGAAAATCTTAAATTTGTTCTTTGTACAATCACCATGGTTTTAGTTTATACATTCAATTTCAAACCCAATCTTTATATATATATATATATATATATGAACTAATGAGAACCAAATATGTAACAAAAATGTATGGTTAAAAGAGATGTGAATATAATATTGATTTAAGTTATATATATATATATATATATAATGATAATAGTAAAAATTTAAATATATTTAAAATCTATGTGATATTTTTAAATAAAATTCTATATATATAAAATTAATTTTAAAAATAGTTAGTCTTTTCTATATATATGAACTATTGAGAATCAAATATTATTATTGGTATCAAAAATATATGGTTAACATTATTTTTATTAAAGATGTCAAGTTTAGTGGTAGAGGAAGACTTTCTCTTTAGACATGACTAGAGAATCAAAATTGTTCTTCCTCAAGTATTTTCAAATGGACAACAATTGCTTATACATACTGTTGCAAACTTAGTAAATTTATCTACTTAAAATAGATACTTGTAAGACTTAATATTAAGCTAACAAATATTACCATTAATACATTTTTATATCATTTTCTTTGCAATCTATTATTGATGTAATTTTGATATTAAAAGTTCTATTTAAAAATCATTTGTGAATAATTTGTCACATAAAGATTGACTTTTTCTTTCTTTTTTTCCCTCCAAGCCTACATTGAGTAAGGGTTGAATATATGTCAAACAAAAACATAGAGGATGTCTTGAAGGAAAATATTTTTGGGAGAGCACATTGAGAATGTTATGAATACATTCCTAAAATTTAGAGTCTAAGATGATTCTTTTTGAAACAATGTACGCTTCTACATAATGCCTTGCACTAATAAAATGAGCATGGAAATATAACTTACAATGAACCAAGTTCATTTTCACTCAAAAAAATGAAAGGGAACAAAAACTACCCTTGTATCACTCGCAACATGGAAATCCCTGTCACACATAAAGTTGAAAACACAAAATCCAAAGTCCCTTCACAACCAGTTAATGCTGAGAGTTTTTGGAAACCAATAGAGAAGTAAGATTCAATATACATACCTACGTGGGTGTTTCTTATATTGGATCAAAAACCTATATTTCCAAATTATATATTCTTGCATGGGATCTCTTGAGAGATAATTGATTTTGTGTTGTGGCACATTATACATGCATGTGATTTGCAGAAACGTCATGATGAAAAGTAGAGTGAAATCATGCATCACTAGAAGTAAGTTGCATAACCATTGCAATGAAGGATGTTTCTCTATTTTTTTACCATAGAATTTTCATGGCTCAAATGAATTATATGCAACAGAGATATCGAAGGTAAAATTTCTCTCTTAACCCAAATTGTGGAATTTGAATCCATTCAAAAATACAAATAAATACATAGTGGCACTCAAGTTCAATAATTGTTTTACATTAAAGGCATTGGGGGTAATTTTGAATAATAGTGATCAATTTAAGAATACAAGATCCTAGGGTCAAGTGACATGGGAAAGAAATATAGTGACATGCTTCAGAAAAACATGTAAGAATTGTGGTGCACACCGGTCATCCTAATTTGTCCACATTTTCTTAAATAATTAGTGTTGAATTGGCATTGGTGATGGAGCACGTGTCATATTGATAAAATAATAAAACAATGATATGGGAAATGAGCATGCTAGCCACATTGCTTGAACATTATTTAGCGATATGTAGCCTATGTGATGGAGGGTCTCGAGAGTCTCAAACATTGGAAGAACTAAATTCAACTGGCCAAAATTATGAGGTGGTAGGGCCCGAGGTCAATGCACATGATTCCCTAAACAAACATATAAAAAATGCTACATGCTTTACATCACATTACATAAATTATATGGGGAGTGAAAAAATAATTTGTTAATGGTAGAGTGTGGCTTCTTTATTGTGTTGGATAGGGTTAGACCCTTATTGAACATTTCTCATCCCTCTCTCTCAAATATTTGCAGATGGAAGACATCTCTTTTCCTATAGTATCATCTCACTCCTCTTTATCTATGGAAGACCTCAATATACTCATATATTCTCTAGATTGCATGGAAACCATGAACTTGAACTCCTTTGTGAATTCATTATCTATTGTTCTCATGTCCTCATCATTTCCTTCCTTGGTGGATGGATTTGAGATCACATCCTTAGCTAAGGGGATGAGCTCACCGTTCTCCGTAGTGACAAGCCCATTTTTTTCCTCTACTATAGGAAATATTGTTGCAAAGTGTGTTGCTCCATCCTTTAAATTCATGGAGATTGACTTTAATACACCCTTTGTTTTAGAAAATGCTGAAAAGAGTGTCATTCCTTCCTCAATCCTAGAGGGCTCATGTAAATTTCTGTTTCACCCCTCTTCTCATGATGTTGTGAAATTTGAAACTGAGATTTCTTTCTCAAGTACGTGAGTTCATGAATCCCCTTCATTTTGATATTCCTTTGTTGGTTGACGCATTCAAGCGCACCATTTTTTTTAATAGCATGGCTTGATATGAATATTAAATAGTTTAAGGCCATGTTTAATATATCTTTACTCCTCGATTATTGAGCACTCGAAACTTCTAATTCCAGATGAGCTTAATATTTTTCCATTGGCTAGATAGTCTTTTGTATCAATATTTGATAAATTAGTTCAGGTTTGTGGTTCTAGGGAAGTGTAGGGTTGTTTAAGCAACATTGGTTCCCCTCTTTCAACCCCTTTTTCAGCTTCAATTTATACTTCTCTAGTTTGGGTAAGGCCACATAATCTACCTTTGCATCTATGGACTCTTCCATAATTTAAAGCTATAGGAAATTCTTTAAGTAGATTTTATGAGCGTAGTGATGATATAAAATAGTACTTGAAACCAACATATTATCACATTTGTGGGAAAATGGACTTTATTAAAGGATTTCTTGCATAAATCAAATTCAAAAGCCCAAATTATCTATGGTCAAAAAATCTAGATTATGAGCATATTTGTTTTCCCTCTAGAGCTTGTTACGCAACAGACCATTCCTTCAAAAATTGTTCCAAATCTCAAAAGATCAATGCTAGGAAAAAATAGTTGCAAACCAAGATAGTGATAAGGTGCCAAGGTAGAACATTATATTTTATTTAAAGATGAACTTACCCCATATCACAACAACAATTAAAATCAACAAGAGACATTAGAATCCAAGAAAGACTCCCACCAAGTTGATGGAAACTCAACAACAAGCCAAGTTGAGGTGGAATGTATAACGGATACCTATGACAATCCCGAGAAGTTTGGTTCCCCAAATGCTTATCTTGAAAATAATTGTAAAAAAAAACCTTGGGATAATCTTCCAAAAGTGGCCAAGGAAAAGTCAGATATTTTTGGTGATTCCTCTATCTCTTTGGAAAATAATTCTAAAAAACCAACTTCTTAGGTAGATTAGGAGAAAGAGGCCTGAATCACATAAGAATATTAAAGGTACAAGAAATATTTGAGATAATAACTAGAAGAATGATCCTTGAGATATAGTATATAGCACATGTTAGATCCATGTGAGGAAAAAGGAAATATATACTTCACCAAGTAAAATAATAAGTTAGATGAATCTAAAGAAAAAATAGAAGCTAGTCAAAGGTAAAATGGAAACAAATTAAGAACGGGATGCAAATGTATTTGGATATTAATGCTATTTGGAAAATATTTAGCTCAAATGGTAACAAAATTTTTATTTTGCGGAGCTCTCAACTATGGATTTGGATTGACACTACAAGTTCAATCTCAAATCCTTAAGGAATTTTGGGAACACATTTTTTAGAAGAATTGTAACGATTATGGGTTAGATCCGAGTTCTTTTAATATAATCCAAAATTCCATTTCTGTTTAGAAAAAAAGAAACATAAATTATATGAGGTTGAACTATAGAGGGGTAATGGGCATCGGAGGTGATATACATTTCTTTTGTTGCCCTTGGCATGAAAGGCGCTACCAAATATTTTAATTGTTCAACTAATTTCCATCATCATAAGATTTAATATTTTTCCTTAGCTACTTTGTCTTCATATTAAATTTACTAATATGTGTTTTTATTTTTCTTTTTTTCACTTTATTAATTTACCAATGTGTGTCTCCCCAAATAGATAGCATTCTTTTTACAAAATCTCATTTTCTCAAACTTGTTTCTTATGGATGGGGTGGACACATTAAGAAAAAAATTATATCTCTTGAATCCATATCTAAGAGAGAATAGTTAACATAAAAATACACCTTGTGATCCCAATATAAGGATAAGGTTCAAAAATTCATTGATTCCCTCCATTATATCATACATTGTATGAAATGTGATGTTTTTTTTTTTTTCAATCTTTTCATATATATATATATATATCTATTTTCTAATTTGTTCACAAATCGACATGACAAACTAGTGGCTTGAGAAACTTTGACCTAAGGGAAACTAAACTATAGAAAAACAAACCAATGAGAACACCTATCCTTGGCCACACCAACCCATACTTATATATTGATTTGTTCCTATGTGGCATCAAATGAGTGGCCTTTTCACCATGGAGTGCCTTAACAAAACACCTTATCACATATTGCTCTATGGTCCATGGGCTCATATGAAATGTGAGTTATATTTTCTCACCTATGTTTCTTTAAATAATATTCTTACCAGTACATATAAGAATCGTAATCCATCACACCAAATGTCCACCTTTCAACCTCACATTGCAATTTCTACTAAAATGGGGTTAGAAATGACCACCGTTGACATTATAATGTAGTTTCAGAAGATGCAATGAGAAAGATACAATATGAAATATCTTATATATAATATGATATTTTTGTGGGTTTAAAACATCTACAAAGTATATTTCAATGGAATCTACATGATATTTACATGTGTACTTACAATCCAAACTTAGATTGAAAAAGTAAACTATCATAGTCACTCACTTAGGATCCCTATGCTTTTAATGTTTTATAAAACTTACTTTATTTAATTGTTTCAGGAGCTAAATTTACTCCCCCCTCACCATGATTTAACCTAAATATTGTTGTAAAGGGTGTAAAGAAATGTTGCAAGGGACTATAAGGAGAAATAACTATAAATATGAAATTTAATATTTGTTCAATATTAAATTACACACATTAGCACACCATGTGTAGTGTCAGGTTGCATTTGAATAAGGTTTCTCTTTCAAAGTTCACAACTTCATATAATTAGTGATATTCATCCAAGAAAAAAAATCCATGGAACTTGATAATTATCATGATGAAGAGGACATGATGACAATGCTGAATGAAACACTAATAATAATATTTTTTGCATGGATGGTGTTAGGAGTATCTATACAAAATTGAGAATGAAATATACCTAACAGAAATAAATAACTGCCCAACTGAATTTGACTGAATCTGCTCATAACAACATTCAGGGAGTAGGAGGCTTCACTAAACCTTTTGGTAATATGACTAAGCCTCCGGATGAAATCATCGCTAAAACTAAAAATTCCCTCTTACCCAAATTCAACCTAATTGACAAAAGGATATGAAAAGAAACACTTTCATGTGAGGAATTAAAAAAACCCCAATGATGACTTCTTTACCAATACAACTTCACATTAAAAAATGTTGCATCCAACTCTCACAGGTTCCTTTCGACCTTCACTTCTCCAAGAACCATAAGGACCCAAAGGACACTTCTTGCATTATAGCTTGGTATGAATATGTGGGAAATATGAAACAAACAATCGACTTCATCGTAAGCTCATCGTTGACACTTGGATATGAAAAAATATTTTTCTCCATTAGTTGTCAATTGAATCTCGTACCTTCATTTTATTTTACAATTATGGTGTGAGAATATCTCATCCTTCCTTTAATTTTAAAAATTATATTGAACAACATATGTCTTGTAGTGTAGAGATTTACACTATCATGGAAAGAAACAAATAACTTGTTTATAGAGTTAATCTTGAAAATAAATTTTTTGACACTTCACAATATTACAATTTTTATGTTATGATATAGGTGGATTGATCCACTATCATAATTGCAAGCTTCCCATTGTTGTAGTAGTCACTCATTCTTACAGAATAATAGCCTATTGAATTATTTTTAGAATCCATAGGCTTCCAAGTTTTTATTTTCCATGTTTAAGGTATTCATCCACGTTGATTAATCATAGCTTTTCCCTTCAGGTGAGGAGGATGTAGGGAAAAACTGTAAATTATTATTTTGGAAGAATGTTGTTGATGGATGGTACTAGCAATAGCCATGGCACAAAAGTAGCAACCCTTGGCTAGTTTCTACTTCTTATTAGGAGCCCATACAGTGAAACTCTAGTTACATTTTAATATTTTATGGATGTTACATTCTAATATTTTAAGAAATACACGTGGGTTCTGTAAAGAAAATCCACGTACATACGTGAGTATAGAGAAGAGAAAGCATGTACAGTTTTGGCACCATGGTATTCTGAATACCAGGGGTCCTTAAAATGGTATTGGACCTTAGTATTTTGTCCAAAAATAGATATTTTATTACTTCAAATAATAACATCAACATTAGTTTCATTTTGACCCATGGTATTAGCTAGGGCCTAAGCTATAAAAGGAGATGAATATCAAAGTGTTTTGAGTGCAAGTGATGAGTATTTGTTGAATAGTTTAATCTAAAGCAATTGTGCATGGTACATGTTATTGATGAGTAGTTTATTTGAAAGAAGTGGGCACCCACGAATATGATGATGGATCATATCCAATAGATATGAAATGATTATACATTGATAATTTACATGTGGATTGTTTTGGTTTGTGATATTAATGTTTGATCCATGTTTTATTATGTATGCCGAGATATGGGTTCTTTTTTGAAGATCTGATGTGCACCGAAGGTATAAGTCAATAATTGTAGATCTGTATGTGGGTTTGATAAATAAAGGATGCGTGTGTATGCACGTTTGATAACTGAAAGGTTCTTGCATATGCACGTTTGCTTACTGAAGGGAGTGTGTACACACGGAAGTGCGTATATAGAATAATGTTTTCCTAAATATGATATCTAATTATCTTAACTAGTCTTGCAAAGTTTTTTGTTGTATGTCAATTAATTAATACTTGATGATCTCGTTTTAACTATGATGATTGAAGTTATTGTGGATTCATATATTAAAAAGTGTTGATGCTATTACTTGTATGTGATTCAAGATTTGTGATGGCTCTATGATTATTTCATAATGATTCAGTGGTTATGTAACTTAGTGTCTATTTCATAATGACAATGATTTAGTTTCAAGGTTCAATTCTTTGAGATCTTTAAGTAGGTATACTTCAAGGAAGTCACATATACACACATGTATGCTAAATAATAGTAGCATATATATTCTGACATTTTTTTATCATGATTTTTAGTGGGTTCAATGGATCCAATGTGAAAATTTATGAAGCTTGGTCCAAGGAGCTGTTGAGGGTTGGATACTTCAGTAAAGAGGTTGAAGCTTCCTTCCAGTAATAGCTGGTACTCATATCAGGGTTTGGAGCTCTTTTATAGTGGTTTTTGGAGAACGAGTGAAGGTTTTAGACTTATGGAGGTGGGGTTTGATGGAGTTTATCGCTTGAAGGAATATTCATCAAGATGAGAAATCAAGAGGGGACAACATCTATCAGGTCACCATTATTCAACGAAACCAATCTAATTTTTTGGAAGGTAAAAATAAGATATTACCTACAATCACTTGGAGAACATGTATGGGGAATCATTGAAGGATGCTTACAATATGCATTCTCCATTCCCAGAGATGAAGCAGAAAAGAATAACTATGACACCAATGCAAAGTTTTTCAATGCTCTATTCAGAAGGTTGGTAGAATCATAATTTTTCAAATTCATCTAGCTAAATATGACATAATCTATATGTGACAAGATCATCCAAAGCTATGAAGGTGACACCAAGGTAAAAAGTGCCAAACTTCAAACTCTTAGAATTCAATATCAAACTCTGAGAGTGCACAATTATGAAAGTATCACAAGTTTCTTTCTTAGGGTAGATAAAAACATGAATCCTATGAGAAATATTGGTGAAGAAATAAAAGAATCATCACTCATTGAAAAAATATTAAGGTCTCCAGCTCCTATATTCAATTCGAAAGTTTCTACCATAAAGTAAATGGAGGTCATGAAGAATATTGATGTTGAAAAAATTCATGGTATTTAAATAGCTTATGGAATGGGAAAATAGGGTCCCTTAGATATCAGAGAAGTTTCATTCAAATTTACTTCAAAAGGAAAATAAAAAGAAGAAATAGGATGTATCATAAGAAGAAGAGGAAAACTTCGTAAAGAGACTCCATGTGGGTACTAATGAGCCTTGGTATTGCACCAAGAGTGTTGCAACTCCTACGGGCTACCCTACTTTACTTTATCAACCTGAGGTTCATACAAATTTTGAGGTGACAGTGCTACAAATTTTGAGGTGACAGTGCTATATACACAGCAGATGCATTCTGTTCATGTCATCCTCTTCTGCTTTATGAAAGGGTCCTACTTCTAGGGGTTCTCAATGAAGTCTGTCACACTTTAATAAAACTAAACTAAATTGCAGAAAGGAAATGAAATAAATGGAACTAATTTAATGTGCACGAAGGAAATGACTCTAAGAAACTAAATTAAATTACTAAAAAGAAATGATATGAAGGAAACTAATTTAATTTTCAGAAAAAAAATAGCAGAAAGGAAGCTAATCCTAAACCACACTTAACTTGGCCAGACGGCTAAATGCACTCTACTTATCCTATGATCTATCTAGCATGCTTCTATCCATGCAACTAGGCTATCCATGACTTAATTATAATTAAAAAGAGTTAATTTGTAGCTTGGAGGGAAGAAATGGGATAAAAGAGGCTAATGGGGGGTTTAACACATGAAATGAGGTTTGGAAGTGGAAACAAGGGGGTTAAAACCTTATAAAATATTATCATAACGTGATAAATGACTTTGGAGTAGACAGAACTCAAAAATGACATGGCAGAGTGTGATGGAGAAAAAAATTTGCGATGTGCAATGTTGCAATCGCAACTTTGTAAGCTTAAAGGGATAGCAGTAAGGATTAAGAAGAATGAATTAAGTTATTAAAAGCATGAAGTGAAATGGAAAGTTGTGAATCAAAAAATCGCAAGTTTAGATGGATAACGGTAGAGATCAAGAGGAATGAACTAAAATGTGTGAAGTGAGATTTTCAATGCGGTAAAGGTTGCGGGTTACGACGTGCGATGTGGCAAGTTTTGTGAATTGCGAAGTGCGATCAGTGACATGGCAGAGTTATCGCATCGGCGGAATGAACGGTAAGTGTTATGCACAAAGTTAAAATGTGTGATTGCGATTTCCGATTTCTCAATATCGCAGTCACAAGAATCGAGTGGTAAGTGTTAAGGGTAAAAGCTAAAATGTGTGAAGTGTGATTTTTGATGGGCGACGTGGCAGTGGGATCGATGGCGGGGTGCGATTTCACAATATCGAAATCGCAAGGACCAACGATAACTGTTAAGTGAGAAAAGGTAAATGGTGCGAAGTGCGATTTGCGATTTCACAATATCGCAATTGCAAAGAACGAGTTGTAAGTGTTAGAGGTAAAAGGTAAACGACGCAAAGTGTGATTTTTGATTTCGCTATATCGTAGTCGCAAAGAGTGAGGGGTAAGTGTTAAAGGTAAAAGAAAAATGTTGCGAATTGCGAAGTGCGATGTATGGTGGTAGGAGGCTCGAGGAGAAAAGACAGAGGTCGATTTTTCAGTGGTTTTGAATGGTTTTTCATGTGTTTTGCATAAAAGGGTAAGGCAATCGTGAATGGAGAAAAAAAAAGAAGTAAGACTTGAAGGGCTTAAGTGTGTTAATGTAATTATTTTATTTTAAATTTCAAATAATGATAAATATTTCAATTTATTTTATAATTTTTGTCTTACAATTTTTTAATATAATAAAAATATTATTAAAAAAACATTTTAATATTTCAAAATTAATGTTATGTTTTAAATAAGTTAAAAAACAATATATAGAAAGATGTTCTTGGCTTGGATATGTAAAATCTCTACTAACAGGGTCAACCACATGAAGGTGAGAGCTTATATGACCCCAAAAACAGTCCATCATTGGCATGGGACTAAGCACAGACATGCACCCAGACAATCCCTTGCCAATGAGGCATAATCAATCACATGCATACATTCACACAACCAACATAGGGTGCACACAAACATACACATAGCCACAAACATTACACATAATGACTCACAAGGTGACATGTTCACACACATCACAATTATAATGAAGATTAGAATTAACATTATTTTATGCATGTGTTGAAAATTGAGTATAAGTATTACGATGTTGATAATTGCATTTATTTTATAAGTTAATTAGTCTAAAATTAATAAGTATTTATTTTACTAAGTAACACCCCCAAGTTCTATGCTTTTCAAATTAGACATTGGAACATAAATCCAAAGGGAGTGGACCCCAATGGATAATTATTGTGTGGATGTAGTTAATTATTTATGAAAAATAAATAAAATATTTTGTATGCACTATGACCAAATGAGATTATTGAGATCACATGCCTAATCCATGAGGTTATGGAAAAGGTAAAGACTTTCCCCAAAATCTTTCAAAAATCCTTGAAATAAATTATTTCTAATTTAGATTTTTGAGGAAAAATCTAAATTCCCCAATGATGAGGAAAGTAGTTGGGAAGAGGTAAAAAGCTGGAAAGGCTGGAAAAGTAGAAAGCAGCTTTAAAATCCCTAAATAAGGGAAGCCTAGGCAAACAGGAATAAAAGCATCCTGAAATTCTGGACGCAGAATTGGAAACAGGCTTTGGGGAGAGCATAGCTTAAATAAGCTACTCCAGAACATATTGAGGTTAGTCTGTTCTTGGAGGATCTCAGCTCGGGGGTGAGTTCGGGAGATAGACGAACTCTAAGGTTGGGAGGACTGGTCATAGTATCGGTATGCATGCATAAATTTGGAGATTTATCTATGAATTTTATATAAGGTTATATGAATTTTTATGTTATGATTTCTTATGCAAAGTTTAGATTGACTGTTTGATCAGTACCTCATGCAATTGCAAATTAGAGCTATTAGCTGAAAATCCAGTAGGTTAATAGCAGGGACAAATGGTTGGATTCCGGGGATAAGTACCCTGTAGTAATAAGGTTAGAGATGATAGATTACCTGAATGTCAAATCTAATAACAAATGTACAGGTGTAGCTTGCTGTCTTTTAAAATGAAAATGGAGTTGCTGTGTGTATAAACCGAGAATTTTAACAAAACGGTAAACAGGAACAGCAAGTACAATCCAAGGGAAGAGTTGTAATATGCACCAGAATTACAAGTATGCTAAATAATCTTAACAATAACATAAGAGAATATCCCTATTGTTATATGTGGTAAAAGTATAGGTAAAGGAAGATTGTAAACATATTTAAAATACTGGGAAAAGAGCGTCTATCCACTTTCAATAAAAACTACTGTAAAAGTAGTTGAAGAAAAGAAGGTTAACTGAATATAGATAGATGTATATGTAGATATCTATACATAGATGCTGAAATTTTATAATTATAGAGGTTAGAAAGTCTATAAAGCTTGCTAACTGAAAAAGTTAGAGAAAGGGGCATATTGATCTATTAGAGTTGGACAAAACTCTGAAAAAAAGATCTGCGAAATACAATTGAGAATATGTTTATCTATAGACATATAAATATCAGTCTACTGGGTTGACTCATAGGAATTGAGGTCAAGCCAAAAATTTTCATGGGAAATTTTATAATGAAAAAAGAGTGCCTGTAATTACCAAAGAGAAATTAAAGACCTAAAAAAAAATATGAATGTATAGATGATGAAACAGAAAAAAATTGAATGTTATCAGGTGCATAAAAGTAAAGTATATCTGAGTTAATAGGAAGTTGGGTATGGGAGACGTGACAAATGGTATCGGAGCCCAAGTTGAGAAAACTAGGCAAGTTATGTGCTCACTCAAAAAAGTTTATGCTGCTGATTTTACCAATGTTGGGTCACTGTACATTGAACAATACTAAGGGATACAGCTACAAACCATGATTGAAGAGAACAAGCTGTATGTGGATCTGGGTGGGGGGAGAAAACACGCCAGATCCTAAGTCTATAGATGTCAAAATGATTAATGAAATATTAATGAAATATTAGTGAGAAAACTCCTAAGATATTTACAAAATTAACTATAGGCAGTTTTCATTTAAGGCTGAAGACAGCGAAGAAAAATTCATTTTCAGACTTGTGTAGGTGAGAAATGGAAGTTAGAAAATTGGTATGCATATTTAAACCCTTAGTTTTGAAATGGTTGAAATTAAATTTACGTGTGAACTGGTGAATAAGTGAATGAGCAATTTATGGATGAGAATTATGAAATTGGGTCTGAAAACAATTAGTTTGATAAAATATCTATTTAGTAGTCCATATCTACTCTTTTCACATATGCATTCCTCATGCATTTAACAGATTATAATACAGAGTGATCGGTGTAGTTGTAAGGAATCCAGTAAATTTAAACCATCTGCTATAATGTTTAAGCTATAAAGCTTAAATCTAGAGATTAGTTTATGAAGTTGATAAGTGAACCCATTAAATTAGATATGAAGGGATCTAGTGAACAATGAACAATCATTCTAAATTTTGACGGCATTTCAAATCAACATTTAAAACAGAAATATGATTTTTATGCTATAGCAGAAATCCATTAATTTCCAAGTTTACACCGGATAAAGGTGAAACTATGGAGTTTAGTATTTAGAAATTGCAGAAAGCTAGTATAGCATAAAGCCAATTGGGGTAATTTCCCACAGTGGTGGGATATAGTAAAACTCTTTAATAACAAAATTTCGTCAGCCAATAAATCTGGGAGGTGATGAAGTTCCACCGAGAATAAACATACATATAATCACAGGTGTAAAAAGGCGGGAAAATACCTTTTTAATAATTATGCCTTAGCTCAGAAGGAAATTTATCTCTATGCTAGACTGCCTAAAGAAAATTTATTTAAACTAGGCTAGGATATAAGAAGGTATAGGTATGAAAAGTTTATATAGAAATATATATTATCGACAATAACTACTTAGCATAAAGCACAAAACTGGATGCAGTGTTAGCAGGAGACTAGATGTGTAAATAACCATATGAAATGGAATATCAATGGGGATATTCAGAATAGAACTCAAAAATTGATAGATGGTGTAGATTTTAATAATGATTATAAATATGTTAACAGAACCTCAATATGCAATTTTATTAACTGAGCAGAAGAAACTGACTCTTCTAAATAGATACAAAGCATATATACATATTAAATTTATGTGGCTTTGTGCCCAATATATTTCATAGCGAGCGTAATAAATTGCATACAGTCCAAATTCAAATTATTAACCGTTCTGGCTGAGGGGACCAGAATTCCTCCAAGTACATAATTAAACCAAAGGTTTACATAACCATATATTGGAATAACAAAAGAGAACCCTCAAAAATTGAAATCGATCCATGTGGAAAATGGATAGCATACGGTAGAAGCAGAGGTTCCTTAATGATGGAGGGGACAAGCCTGGGAAATGCATAAGCAAGAGTTAGATGACGGAACTACAGGTAAGAGGAAAAGGAGCCGCTAGGTTCAATGGTCACCTGTAAAATACCAAGAGAAGAAACCATGATGAGTATTATCTCATCGGATAAATGATAAGGTTTGTAACCTATATTACCGCAATATTTAAAATAAACAGTGGAGTATAATGAATAACGGGAAGCTGAATAAGTTGGTACGCTAAGGCTTTGCAAATTCTGTAAATCCATACTCTAATAGTGAGAAACAAATGATGGAAGGAAATCCTTACCAGCATTAGTAGAGTCGAGCTAACAGAATGAGAAAATTTGTACGCCTTCAACAACGTATAAACCCTTGGAGAAAAATTCCTGTGATATGGGAAATAAAAATAAAAACTACAAAAATTTAAGTTTGACTCTCATAAAACGTTAAATAAATACAAAGAAATAAACCCTTGAACTCGATAAACAAAGAGACTGAGTTTTTTTTTTTAGAAATATAGTAGCTTGAGAAGAACATAACGATAGCAGAGAAATTTCTGGCAGTAGACCTTGAAATTTATGCAGGCCTCACCAAGGGCCAAGAGAATCGAATGGAATAGACTCAATGCTCCTTTATACAAACCGAATGGTATGAAGCAATTCATAGAAATCAAATTGAAAAAGCGTTATCCCGAAGTTATATTTGTTATAATAACGTCTTCAAGCAATATGAGAAAAATCGCAGACAGAAAAATAAAATGAAATGATGTACAAAAATCCTGGAAATAGCTTCCAGGCGTAGATTTGAACTCTGGGCGGTGGCTGCTCTGTCGGTTTCCATGGCGGTGGACGTTTTCTTTGTGTTTTCTGGAAAGCTGCGCGTCAGAGGTTGGGTACCTTCGCATGGAGAGTCATCGGAAACTGCCGCTACATCGCCAGTGGTATTGGCTCATCCGGCACCGTAAAGGAGTCTGATGTTTACGACTTGGAAATGGGAGAGCTCTGTAATTTGCGTTGCAAATGAAAATGGAATACATTATAACCGTATGATATAGCCTATCGAAACCCTAGAGGATATACCATCTCCATCGTACACGTGGAAGGAGATGCATAAGGTAAAATAGGAGGCTGCGTGGTTGTCTTGGGATTCAAGAAAGGAATGCCACCGTTGCAGAAAAGTCTCGAACCTTACTGCCCACAATAAAAGACATTAATATATATATATATATATATATATATATACTACGACATCACATGGGAGTAGACGGCTGGTTGGTGAGAAGTGATACCAAATGTCACCTCCAAAGCCACCAAAGTCGACACAAAAGCCTTAAACTTAGTAACAAGAGTTAATGCAAGTGCAGTACAATTTAACCTTGTCGTAAAAGTTTCCCATTCATGACACTTGGGTGAGTACCCTTGCGGTTCTGTTTTTTTTTTTTTATTTTTAAAGAAGAGTTTTTTCAGTGCACGGATTCATCTTGCAGGTGACTTTTCACCTATCTTCATCCATGTATTCATTTCTCGTGCACTTTCTGCTTTATCTTAAACACGCATTGTCGGGATACATTGACGTGGCTACTGATGTGTTTCACCACCATAGGTTCAACACCACACCACTGCACTCCTCCACGGGTCCATTGTTTCACCGCCGTTCATTCCCCATCGAGCCTCATATTTGATGGGATGTAATACAACACATTCAACCTGATTATAATGTTGACTCGAGCAATTTACATTGCTAAGGTAACCATATTCCATAATGACTTGTTACGGAGAGGTATTAAAGGACGCAACAAAGAGTAGTTCGAGGTGTACAAAGTGATAGAAAAGTCACATCTATAAAGATATGGGGTGGTACATATGGATAATGTAAAAGTTTTGATAGACTACACAAATCCGTTGAAGATATTTAAAGTTGGAACCGTTAACTCTATAGAAATTTAGGATTATATCCTGTATACATAGCACTAAGCCCAAGAATGATATATATACATAGTAGTTGTATACGAAACCTTTTTGGTTAGGAAATCAATTAGGAATACTACCATACAAGCTAAGGAATAAACCCTTGTTATTAAAAAGGAGATTTTAAAATCTTAAGTTGATGTCATGGGTTTCTTATCTAGTACTTTTATTAATGATCAGTAAAAGGATGGCATATTATTATGGAAAATGAAGAACTTAATAGAAACATAAAATATCGTGTGAGGATTGTGAAACATAACCCCCTATTAAGTTATGACTAGATGTCGATGTGTAACATGGCATGTGAAGTGAATTATAAAAAGAGACGAGTTAACCTATCGGTTTCACAATTATTAACGAGAAATATTACAAGCACTTATGTAAGTATAAGTCAACGTAATAAATAAATATTCAAGGTCGAAAGTTGGGATAATAATCATATATATAATTATTATAATGGCTTTGAATTAACACATAATTTCATATGTGACATGTGAAATTTAGACTTAGTATATATATGGAATGGTTGTTAAGGAATTTTAAAAGAAAAATTCATATGTAGAGTTGGTTAATGATTGAATGGATGAAAATTTAAAAGGGTAAATTTTGCAATAGATAAAAAGGAACTTAATTCAAGTGAAGTGGATTCATTTAATTAAGCATACGTATGGTGATGGTATAAATTTAAACTAATAGATATTAGTCAAAGAGGAAAATGTTGACAGTTAGAACCATTACCTGTTGGTAAGGATAATTAAAAATGACATATATATTATTAAAAAAAATAGATATATATATATATATATATATATATACATATATATATATATATATATATATATATTTTGAGTCACCTATGGATTTGTAGAGCGGTAAAAATGAAAGCAAGGTTTCAACACTTCTGAGATATGAATTACCCAGTTATGTGATTGCAATTTAAAGTTAGATACTTGAACTTTATATCCTAAGGGGAGTGGACCCCAAAGGATAATTATTTTTTGAATGTAATCAAACATTTAATTGAGGAAATGAATAAATTATTGTGGTGCAAATTGACCAAAAATGAGATGATGAGATCACTTGCTAAATCTGTGAGGATGGATGAGGCAAATATTTCCCCACACTCTTTCAAAAAAATCCTTGGAAGATAGTAAGTTTTAAATTTAGATTTTTGAGGAAAAATATGAATTTCCCCAATGATGAGGAAAGTAGTTGGGAAGAGGTAAAAAGCTGGAAAAGCTGAGGAAAAGCATAAAACAGCTTTAAAGAATCCCTAAGTGGGAAGCCTAGGCAAACAGGAAGAAAAGCATCCTGAGATTCTAGACGCAGAATTAGAAACATGCTTTGGGGAACAATAGCTTAAATAAGCTGCTCTTGTACATATTAGAGGTTAATCTGCTATAGGAGGTGATCTCAGCTCGGGGGTGAGTTTTGGGAGACAGAAGAACTCTAAGGTTGGGAGGTTGGTCTACTGCACAATTGGTATGTCTCTAAGAAATTTTGTCTTATTGTTTGTTATAGTATGAATTGGCTACATATAAAAACAAAATTTATTTCTAAGTTAGTTCATATTATTAGTCTACATTTAACAGAATGTAATCACCAGGTAGTAACCTGATCATTCTGTATAGTTGTAGAAGAACATCCTGTAAAGTAGAATTCCACAGAATGTTTAAACCCCGGGTGGGTCTAAATCTGAGGAAACCTTGTTCTTTCAGGAAACACTGTGGAATTGTGTTTAATCTTCTTCTGTTTCCTAGCATAATTTTTATGACAGTTACTATAGAGAGAAATGAAATTCACTATAGTATACCAGAATCATAGCAGGATATAAATTAAAACTTATACTGTTTAGGAAAGAACAGAGGGAGAGATTCAATAAACTGATCTGAGGTTCAACCAAGAAATTCTGTTATAATTCCAGAAAATTAACTGGTTTAGATCAACCAGGTTGTGCATGAGTCACTTGGTCTAGGAGAGGAAAGGAGTACTTAATTATAAACACCATGTACTAGAAACTATGGCTCCTGAAAACCTACTCTGATATCATATCATTGAAAATGATTTCATGTAAGGTATAAATTATGAGTAAGCAGTGGAGAACTACAGTAGCACAGAGTTAAATTATTGCAACAGTATGTACAATGCATTTATATAAACACTATTTCCATTAATCAAGAGGAAAAAGGGAATGGGTTTTAATCCCATAACCAGACTTCAAAAACATTTATTACCATGTACACAGGTATGCAAGAGCTGGATAACTAGATATAATAAAACTAGAAGAAACTGAAGAATAGAAATTTATGCATACAATTCTGGAAAACAGGAGAATATAATCTCTAGACTTCCATAAATATTACTCTATGTTTAGGAGAAAAAAAATGGACTCATAAATTCCAGCATGCCATTCATCTACCTAGACAAGTTCAAAATGACCATGATCAGAGAAACTGTCATTTGACACAATAAGATTAATAAACAACAGCAGAAGAGATAGAAATTATATAAAATCTTCCTGAAAAATCTGATGATCTGGAACCATAATAGTGTTACCAAAATCCTTTTTCTGTGCTGATGAGCACACTAAACAAAGTCAAAATTCATGGTATATATATATAGAAAAAGAATTACACACGATTTATACAGTCCCGGTAAAATTATACTGTGGCATAGTATATTGAAATTCCATCTAGAAGCATAGAAAATATATATATGTCCCAAAATGTCAAAATACATAAGGAGCCTATCAGGCTGGGGTATAAAACTTGCAACCCCTATCTCAACAGAACAAATCTAAACAAGCGCCCTTCTGCGCAACAATATAGGAGGTCGATATTATATTTCGACGCCCATGAAAACGACACAACAGGAGAAGAGCAATAAATCCCATAAGAATACCGACCTGGAGGGCCAAGAGGTCCACATTAGCAACTCTAACGATTGAAAATATTATGTACTGCGTTTACAAGCATGCCATAACCATTCGTTTACCTGTAAACGACAAAGGCAAAACAAAATGAAAGGGAATTAGTCAATTTGCGCTATCGTAGGGAATCAAGTGGAATATGAAAATAGTATTGAGATTAAAACAATACCTGTGGAGCGTAAGGTTCAGATACGTCGAGCCCTGCAATCAAAATTTTATACAGAGAGGAATAAATACGCAATACCTTCGAAGAGAATAGGGAGGAAGTTAAAATTTAAGACAGAGACGAGACACACAAGAACCTACCTCACAAAAAAATCCACTGAATATTAGACGTCTGCTGGAAAGGATGCGCATCACGCGACACAAGAGGCATGAAATGAAATGGTCTCGTCCTATGAAACTGCCATGGTAGGGTCGACGATAACCCTGAAAGTGGAACCCAACCTCATTATGGTGCTGAGCGTATGACTCGCATACCTCATTGCATATCTTAAAACAAGAAATAATTCCCTTACTGAGGATTGAATACATAATCAAATCCAGCGTATAGCCAGCTATGAGCAATGGCCTGAAATCATTGAAGCCTGCAATAAAGTAAAAATGAGCGCTGAGGTAAATTACCTGATATATTGTTGATGAAACTGAAGCACCATGGTTTCTCTCTGCAACAGAGAACCACAAACCCTCGGCTGAATGCAGAATGGTGTCGGCGCAGAGGTGCACAACGAAGTGAAGAATGCAGAAACCCGACTTAGCTCTACCATAGAGACTTATATATCTCTTCGATAACCGCCTTAACCCTAACCAGAATCACTTACCATCGTCCACTTGGCAGGATCGTGGAAGCCAAGCCACGGATCGAGGGTAGCAGTGGAGAGTTAATATCACCGTATCGTATTAATGGAGTGTAAGTCCAAATTTAATTCGATATGTCCTGCATATGTATTGACATCGTTGGTGTACACTCCATAAGTCGAGCTAGCGCATCGACGTGGATTCACCAGGCCAGCGAGCGAAGGGGTATGACGAACTCCACAAACCATACAACATTCAACTATTTATTATAACGCCTGACGTGGATACCAGTTCCTCTCGGCGATGCAAGTAGCAACAAAAATCCCTTTCAATCATACGCTCTACGTGTATATTGATTTAAATTCAAAGTACAATATCTGAAGTCGATTTGGAAATCCCATGTGCCGTGATGTGTGGTCACGTCAATAGGTGGATATGGGGGTGAATATCAAACGCATGGAACCAATCCATTCACAATATTATGACGAATTATATAAACAAAAAAACAAACCATTCCCTCAATTCTATACCAAGATACATGGAGGAGGAAATCGTAAATATGGATAGTGGAAAGGTTCATTAAATCATGTTTTTCTATGCGTGTTAATGTGCCATAGGGTTACGTTATACTCAATAATTAAATAAATGAGTTATGCGACCCGTGAATCAAAGGTGAATTCGAAAAGGTATGCGAGACCTGTGTAAAGGTCAAAGACATGAAAAATATGTTCACCCTTGAAATGCAAATGACAAAAGGAAAGAAGTAGGACTAGAGGGTTTAAGTGCGACAGTATATGATGATGTAAAGTATCAAATAAAAAGGTGAAATGTCATAATAAATTTATACTTACAAGTCTGAGTTCATGAAGAAATTTTTTTTGTTGGGTGTGAGATTTGGAGGTGTGACAAATGGTATCAGAGCCCAAGTTAAAAAACTGGGCTGGTGACTTTGTGCTCACGATTGCTGTGTACTCACTGTGTAATTTTATTGCTGTAGAAAAAGTTTTGTTTTTGTTGTTTTGTTTTTTCTGTTCACTGACCTGTGCTATGTAGTGTACAGTGAGGTGATAGAATGGAAGAAGGTGGTGAAATTTATGTAGATCTGCGTGGTGAGCCAGATCCCAATGCGGCCATGATGGCTATGTTGCAGAATTTGCAACAAGAATTGGCTGAGATAAAAATCAGGCAATGATTGTCTTTGTGGGTGAGGCAGCCAGGAAAATCTCAATGGGGAATTAACCTCCTGGAACAATAATAATGCGAGGTTGGAGAGAAGCGAGGGAATCGTGAGGAGATACATGTTGTCGAGAATAAGAAGAAAAAGGAATTACAAGGGGAATTCCGAAAAATCAAACCTCCCTCCTATGACGGGGAGAAGGAGGAAGATGCTGAAGCTTGGTTGCTAAATATGATTAAGTATTTCCAAGTTTATGAATATGAAAGCAATTTGAAAGCCAGATTAGCTGTCTACCAGCTACAAGGTAAGGCTACCTTGTGGTGGGAGGAGACAAAGATGGTACATGCCATAGATGAAAAGACAGTTACTTGGGAATACTTTCAAGCTAAATTCAAGAATCACTACTTGAATGAGCGGTACTATGATGACAAAGCAAAAGAATTTCATGAGCTTAGATTGGGACAGCTCACTATCGATGATTTTGTCACTAAATTCACCAATCTCTTAAGATATGTACCTTACATAAGGGAAGAAAAGGCAAAGGTACAGAGGTTTTTGAATTGTTTGCCTATGGTATACAAAGAGAAAATTGAATTTGATAACCCAAAAACAATGGACGAAGCGGTTAGAAAAGCTAGATTATGTTACCAATAGTTCAAAGGAAAAACTGAACAAGGGAAAAGCTGGGTAAATAAGAATGAGTTCAAAGGGAGGAAACAGAAACTAGCCTATTTGAAGAATTTTGGCAGAGATGTAATGGAAAAATTTGGAAAACCCAAAGAGAGTCAAAGCTGGAGTCTCTCAAGTGGCATGAGGAAATAATAGAGAGTGTGATGAAAAGGAGGAAATGATCGAGAATGAAGGAGCCCTTGAAATGTTAGTGGCAGAAGACCCCATCTTTTGAGGGGCCCGCCCCATAGAAATGTTCATATGCTCATGAGGATCGGAAGCGACAACGGTAAATGATATAGCCAGGAAGAAACATACCAACTATCGGTGAAAAGTAATCGGCAAGCGAGCATCGAAGCAACCATGGTGGAAATGGAGGTAAGATTTGGCCTACTGTACTTTACCTATTGATCCAGGTGCTTCTTTGAGTTACATTAGTCCAAATATTGTAGAAAAATGTAACTTAAAAACTGAAAAATTTCAACAGTCATGGCTAGTACAGACGGCCACTGGAACAAAAAGAAAGGTAACACATAAACTGCCCAGAATAGAAATCAAATTAAATGAGTTCCGAACAGAAGTAAATTTGAACATTTTACCCTTGGGGTCATATGATTTATTGATAGGAATGGACTGGCTGGAAAAGAAGAAAGCTTTGATGAATTGTTGGGATAAGACCTTGCACTATGTAGATGAGGAAGGGAAACCTTTCATTCTAAAAGGGAAACAAAAACCTATTTCTGTCATACAGATTTCAGCATTGCAATTAAAAAGAACAGCTAGAAAAGGATGTCAGGTTTATGCAGTGCATGTGGAAGAAACAGAACAGAAAACTGAAGAAGAATTACTGGATGCTGTACCAGTAATAAGAGAATTCAAGGAATTTTTTCCAAAGGAAATCCCTCATCTTCCCCCCAAAAGAGAGATTGACTTCTCAATCGATCTGGTGCCAGGAGCAACACCTGTTTCACGAGCACCTTATCGAATGAGTCCTCTTGAACTTATAGAATTGAAAATGCAACTGCAAGAACTGCTAGACAAAGGGTATATCAGACCAAGTGTGTCTCCTTGGGGAGCACCAGTGCTGTTCGTGAAAAAGAAAGATGGAACTTTCAGGATGTGCATTGATTATAGGCAATTGAATAAGTTGACCATTAAAAATAGATACCCTTTGCCTAGAATTGATGATCTTTTTGATCAGGTGAGAGGAGCTTCAGTATTCTCAAAAATTGACTTAAGAACTGGTTACCACCAGCTCAGAATTAAAGAGGAAGACATCAGCAAAACAACCTTTAGAACCAGGTATGGCCACTACGAATTTGTAGTTCTACCTTTTGGTTTGACAAACGCCCCTGCCACATTCATGTGCCTAATGAACAGTGTGTTAAAAAAGTATTTGGATAAATTTGTCCTTGTGGTCATAGATGATATTTTAGTTTACTCAAATAGTGAAGAGGAACACAAAGAACACCTGAGGATAGTGCTGTAAACTCTAAAGGAAAATCAGCTGTACGCTAAATTTAGCAAATGTGAGTTCTATAAGGACAAGATCCAATACTTGGGTCATATTATTTCTGAACAAGGCCTTGTTGTTGATCCAGAAAAGATAAAGGCTATAAAAGAATGGCCAGTACCCTCTGATGTTTCAGCAGTTAGATCATTCATGGGGATTGCCGGCTATTATCGCAGATTCGTGGAGAGATTTTCTGCCATAGCACATCCCATCACTTCCTTACAGAGGAAAGGTGTCAAGTTTGAATGGACTGAAAAATGCCAAAACGGTTTTGACCAATTAAAGCTGAAACTTACCACAACCCCTATACTGAAGATTGCAGATCCTGATAAGGAATTTGTGGTATGTACGGATGCATGTAGAGAAGGATTGGGAGGAGTTCTGTTGCAGGAAAATTCTGTGATTGCCTACAAATCCAGGAAACTGAAGATACATGAACAGAATTATAGTGCCTATGATTTAGAGTTAGCAGCTGTTATTCATGCTTTGAAAATGTGGCGGCACTATCTTCTTGGGAAAAAATTTACATTGATGACTGATCATATTAGTCTCAAATATTTCTTTTCTCAAACTGAATTGAATGCCAGACAAGCTAGATGGATGTCCTTTTTAAGTGAGTTTGACATGGACATAAAACATATTAGAGGGAAGGAGAATAAGGTTGCTGATGCATTGAGCAGAAATGCTTGTCAGCATATCAATAATATTGGAAGTAGTGCTCAGATTGATGTAGAAGAATTGGTGCATAAAGCAGCCAACCAAGACCCAAATTATGAAACACTTTTGGTGAAATTACAGAAACAGGAGAAAACTGATTTCACCCAAAACCAAAAGGGGCTGATTTGTTATAAGAACAGATTGTATATCCCCAATGTAGAGACTCTAAAAAGAGAAATTCTAGATGAGTACCACAAACAACCCTATGTAGGCCATCCAGGATATCAGAAAATGTTAACCGCCCTGAAAAAGAAGCTGTTCTGGCCAGGAATGAAGAGAGAGGTAGCAGAATATTTAAGTAGATGCATGGAATGTCAATTAGTTAAGGTGGAACATCAGCATCCTGCCGGTCTTCTGAACCCTTTGCCCATTGCAGAATAGAAGTGGGACACCGTTTCCATGGACTTCATTACAGGATTACCCAAAACCAAATACCAGCATGATTCTGTAATGGTAGTAGTAGACACTTTAACCAAAGCTGCTCACTTTATACCAGTGAAATCTACCTTTGGAACAGCTCAAGTAGCGAATGTGTTTCTGAAGGAAATAGTAAGGCTCCATGGAGTTCCTAAGGTGATTGTGTCTGATAGGGATGCGAAGTTTACAGCAGCCTTTTGGAAGGGGTTATTTGGAGGAATGGGCACTAAATTGAATTTTAGCACCGCCTACCACCCTCAGACTGATGGTCAAACGGAAAGAACAAATCAAATTTTGGAGGACATGTTGAGAATGTATGTGATGGATAGACCCTCAAAGTGGGAAGATTTCTTACATTTAGCTGAATTTGCCTATAATAACAACTATCAATCCTCCATTAAAATGAGTCCGTTTGAGGCACTGTATGGAAGGAAGTGTCGTACCCCTTTGAGCTGGAGTCATCCAGAAGACAAACTGATGTTGGGACCCAATGCTTTACAAGAAATGGAAGGAATTGTCGAACAGATACAAAAGAACATCAAGACAACACAAGATCGCCAGAAGAGTTATGCAGATAAGAAAAGAGTGCATAGAGAATTTAAAGTTGGGGAGCATGTATATTTGCGTATTAAACCCAAGAAGAGCACCCTTTATGCTGGGAGTTGTGCAAAATTGTCCCCTCGATATTGTGGTCCCTTTGAAATATTAGAAAGGGTGGGACCAGTGGCTTACAAGCTGGCCTTACCACCCCATGTTAGAGTTCATGATGTATTTCATGTTTCATTGTTAAAAAGATATCTGCATGATGCTTCTCACATAGTGGATTGGAATGTTGTACAGGTGGAACCAGAAGGGGAGTTTCTGCCAGAACCGCTTCAAATATTGGATCGGGAAGAAATTGAATTGAGAAGCAGAACAATAGCCAGAGTAAAGGTGCAGTGGAAGCACTTTACTGCTGAAGAAGCTACCTGGGAACGAGAGACTGAAATGATGGAAAAATATCCATTTTTATTTGCAAAATAAACTCTAGTAGTTGAATAACAACACCGAGGACGGTTTTTATTTTCAGAGGGGGAATATGTAACACCCCAATTCATGTGATTGCATTTTAAAGTTAGATACTTGAACTTTATATCCTAAGGGGAGTGGACCCCAAAGGATAATTATTTTGTGAATGTAATTAAACATTTAATTGAGGAAATGAATAAATTATTGTGGTGCAAATTGACCAAAAATGAGATGATGAGATCACTTGCTAAATCTGTGAGGATGGATGAGGCAAATATTTTCCCACAATCTTTCAAAAAATCCTTGGAAGATAGTAAGTTTTAAATTTAGATTTTTGAGGAAAAATCTGAATTTCCCCAATGATGAGGAAAGTAGTTGGGAAGAGGTAAAAAGCTGGAAAAGCTGAGGAAAAGCATAAAAAAAGCTTTAAAGAATCCCTAAGTGGGAAGCCTAGGCAAACAGGAAGAAAAGCATCCTGAGATTCTGGACGCAGAATTAGAAACATGCTTTGGGGAACAATAGCTTAAATAAGTTGCTCTTGTATAGATTAGAGGTTAATCTGCTATAGGAGGTGATCTCAGCTCGGGGGTGAGTTCTGGGAGACAAAAGAGCTCTAAGGTTGGGAGGTTGGTCTACTGCACAAGTGGTATGTCTCTGAGAAAATTTGTCTTATTGTTTGTTATAGTATGAATTGGCTACATATAAAAACAAAATTTATTTCTAAGTTAGTTCATATTATTAGTCTACATTTAACAGAATGTAATCACCAGGTAGTAACCTGATCATTGTGTATAGTTGTAGAAGAACATCCTGTAAAGTATAAATCCACAGAATGTTCAAACCCCGGGTGGGTCTAAATCTAAGGAAACCTTGTTCTTTCAGGAAACCCTGTGGAATTGTGTTTAATCTGCTTCTGTTTCCTAGCATAATTTTTATGACAGTTACTATAGAGAGAAATGAAATTCACTATAGTACACAAGAACCATAGCAGGATATAAATTAAAAATTATACTATTTAGGAAAGAACAGAGGGTGAGATTCAATAAACTGATCTCAGGTTCAGCCAATAAATTCTGTTATAATTCCAGAAAATTAACTGGTTTAGATCAACCAGTTTGTGCATGAGTCACTTGGTCTAGGAGAGGAAAGGAGTACTTAATTATAAACACCATGTACTAGAAACTATGGCTCCTGAAAACTACTCTGATATCATATCACTGAAAATGATTTCATGTAAGGTATAAATTATGAGTAAGCAGTGGAGAACTACAGTAGCAGAGAGTTAAATTATTGCAACAGTATGTACAATGCATTTATATAAACACTATTTCCATTAATCAAGAGGAAAAAGGGTATGGGTTTTAATCCTATAACCATCCTTCAAAAACATTTATTACCATGTACACAGGTATGCAAGAGCTGGATAACTAGATATAATAAAACTAGAAGAAACTGAAGATTAGAAAGTTATGCAGACAATTCTGGAAAACAAGGGAATATAAGTTCTAGACTTCCGTAAATACTACCTATGTTAGAAGTGAAAATGGACACATAATTTCCAACATGCCATTCATCTGCCCAGACAAGTTCAATATAACTATGAATAGAGAAACTGTCATTATGGCACAATAAGATTAATACACATCAAAAGAAGAGATAGAAATTATATAAAATCTTCCTGAAAATTCTGATGATCTGGAACCATAATAGTGTTACCAAAATCCTTTTTTCTGTGCTGACGAGCACACTAAACAAAGTCAAAATTCATGGTATATATATATAGAAAAATAATTACACACGATTTATACAGTCCCAGTAAAATTATACTGTGGCATAGTATATTGAAATTCCATCTAGCAGCATAGAAAATATATATATGTCCCAAAATGCCAAAATACATAAGGAGCCTATCAAGCTGGGGTATAAAACTTGCAACCCCTATCTCAACAGAACAAATCTAAACAAGCGCCCTTCTGCGCAACAGTATAGGAGGTCGATATTATATTTCGACGCCCATGAAAACGACGCAACAGGAGAAGAGCAATAAATCCCATAAGAATACCGACCTGGACGGCCAAGAGGTCCACATTAGAAACTCTAACGATTGAAAATATTACGTACTGCGTTTACAAGCATGCCATAACCATTCGTTTACCTGTAAACGACAAAGGCAAACAAAACGAAAGGGAATTAGTCAATTTGCGCTATCGTAGGGAATCAAGTGGAAGATGAAAATAGTATTGAGATTAAAACAATACCTGTGGAGCGTAAGGTTCAGATACGTCGAGCCCTGCAATCAAAATTTTATACAGAGAGGGATAAATACGCAATACCTTCGAAAACAATAGGGAGGAAGTTAAAATTTAAGACAGAGACGAGACACACAAGAACCTACCTCGCAAAAATCCACTGAATATTAGATGTCTCCTGGAAAGGATGGGCATCACGCGACACAAGAGGCATGAAATGAAATGGTCTCGTCCTATGAAACCGCCATGGTAGGGTCGACGATAACCCTCAAAGTGGAACTCAACCCCATTATGGTGCTAAGCATATGACTCGCATACCTCATTGCATATCTTAAAACAAGAATTAATTCCCTTACTGAGGATTGAATACATAATCAAATCCGGCGTATGGCCAGCTATGAGCAACGGCCTGAAATCATTGAAGCATACAATAAAGTAAAAATGAGCGCTGAGGTAGATTACCTGATATATTGTTGATGAAACTGAAGCACCATGGTTTCTCTCTGCAACAGAGAACCACAAACCCTCGGCCGAATGCAGAATGGTGTCGGCGCAGAGGTGCACAACGAATTGAAGAATGCAGAAACCCGACTTAGCTCTACCATAGAGACTTATATAACTCTTCGATAACCGCCTTAACCCTAACCAGAATCGCTTACCATCGTCCACTTGGCAGGATTGTGGAAGCCAAGCCACAGATCGAGGGTAGCAGTGGAGAGTTAATATCACCGTATCGTATTAATGGAGTGTAAGTCCGAATTTAAGTCGATATGTCCTGCATATGTATTAACATGGTTGGTGTACACTCCATAAGTCGAGCTAGCGCATCGACGTGGATTCACCAGGCAAGCGAGCGAAGGGGTATGACGAACTCCACAAACCATACAACATTCAATTATTTATTATAACGCCTCACGTGGATACCAATTCCTCTCGGTGATGCAAGTAGCAACAAAAATCCATTTCAATCATACGCTCTACGTGTATATTGATCTAAATTCAAAGTACAATATCTGAATTCGATTTGGAAATCCCATGTGCCGTGATGTGTGGTCACGTCAATAGGCGGATATGGGGGTGAATATCAAATGCATGGAACCAATCCATTCACAATATTATGACGAATTATATAAACAAAAAAAACAAACCATTCCCTCAATTCTATACCAAGATACATGGCGGAGGAAATCGTAAATATGGATAGTGGAAAGGTTCATTAAATAATGTTTTGCTATGCGTGTTAATGTGCCATAGGGTTACGTTATACTCAATAATTAAATAAATGAGTTATGCGACCCGTAAGTCAAAGGTGAATTCGCAAAGGTATGCGAGACCTGTGTAAAGGTCAAAGACATGAAAAATACGTTCACCCTTGAAATGAAAATGACATAAGGAAAGAAGTAGGACTAGAGGGTTTAAGTGCGATAGTATATGATGATGTAAAGTATCAAATAAAAAGGTGAAATGTCATAATAGGTTTATACTTACAAGTCTGAGTTCATGAAGAAATTTTTTTTTGTTGGGTGTGAGATTTGGAGGTGTGAATGAATAGATTATTCATATAAAGTGGTGATAAAAGTAAAGATTATATTAAGGGCATCAATATTGGTGTATTAAAAGACTTGTAATTCAATTATATCCAAGTGTGACTAAGGAGATTATAAAAATAAAATGTACGTAGGAAAATTAAATGAAAGTGTAATCCTACCATATCTCAAAGGGACGAGATGAGAAAAACTTTATACCCACAAGATTAAGGGAGAAGGACTAATTCACTAGGGAAAATTGAAAGTGAATTCACCTTAAAATTTTATAAGTAAAGTGGAATGCCATATTTAATCATATGACTGGAATATTATTACTCTAATTATGGTTAAAGGAGTAAGAATTTTTTTAAAAGGAAAAAATTGGATGTTGGTATTTGGTAAAGTTACCAGGATGATTTTCAAGTCATGTAAAATTTAGTTATGACTAAAGTATTTGGTAATAAGCATATTTTAGTTCATGAACATGGAAAATAATGAAGTGGTAAGCTTAAATACGAATTATAAATACAGTTTAAATAGTTGGTTTAATAATTGTGGACCCTTCCATATTAAAGGGTAATGTAAACTCATTTCATTGAATGAAGGACTGAAGGGATAAATAAAAAACTTTCCCTGGTAAGTTATCTAAGGTAGAATTGGAAACCTAACAATTTTTTTTTTTAAATCCATGGGAAAATAATCATGAAATCTATCATGCACGGAAAAAAAAAAATCATCCAATGGAGCGCAATTAATTTCCTCAATTTATCAAGTGAACAATGGTTTTAGGTTGGAAGTGGTCTTTGTTAGAAACCATGGGTTGTTTATATAAACCATGGGTTGATTGCTAATGATTAGTGAAATTCATATATAGATATAATTGGTGAATCATCATTGGAATTAGTAAAGCATGAACATACAATTAAAAGTAAAGGCATAAATTCTGGTGACTCTTTGAAAAAGGGGAAATTGTGGAAAATTCATCAAGTATTAATACTTGTGAATGTGATGAATTATAGTAATTACATATATCACTATAAAAGAAACATGTACTCACACTATAAAATTTTATGGGTGTAAATTTTATTAAATTAAATTTTCCTGAATCTTAAATTCAAGGACCAGGTAATAGTGTGAAATCATACATGTACAAATTGGGAGAAAGGAGAATGAGCTGTATTTGGACTTGGGTGTGGGGGAAACCCATGAGATCCAAATTTATTCACCTAAGTTTTGAACTAGTAAATACAATTCATAAAAGAGGTTAGAAGAAAAAAAAAAAATTTCATGTCTGAAGTAAGAATTGAATTATAGACATTATTAACGAGTCTAGTTATTACTAATTAAATTGATTGGCTAACAAAAGAAAACAATGAGAAGGTACTGGAGGTACAGCTATGAACTGAGAAAGGGTAAGCATAACCATGCATATGATACAGTTGTTTTCTTTCATTTATGAGTACTAATGAAAAGTTGTAAAATTGTTTAGCCAAGTGTGTAACAGGAAATTGTACACTCTAGAAACAAGGAGAAAAAAAAAGGGGTGAAGATAAGTGCAGATAAATCACCTAGAAAATCGAGAAAAGCTGAACTGGACCAAGTTTGCGTGAGGAGGAAATCTCACTGAAAAAAAAAAAACAAGAAAGGATAAGTAGTGTAGTAAAAATGCACTAAACTATTATGAACCTGAACGGTTTGATTAATAACTAAATTTCTTGAAATTATTGAAATTCAGAATGTTATTGTGGATTATCAATTGTATGTACCTAATATTACTTACACTGGTATGAATTGTGGACAGAGAAAATGGAATAAAAGATTTTCCGGACAGACAGACTTCTTGTAAAGAAGTAGGAAGAAAATCAACTACATAAGGCATCAGTAAATAGAGTGGAAGCATAAAATTACTCTGCCGGAAACTAAGCAAGGACGAAGAAGAAATCTTTGTCAAAGTTGAAAAATCAACATTAAAGGGTAACACCGAGGAAGGTGTTGGAAAAGGGTGGAATTAGTGGCTTATAAACTGGCCTTACCCTTGCATACTAAATTTCATGATGTGTTTCATGTCTCCTTATTGGAAAAAAAAAAAAAAAATTGTACATGATGCTTCTCACATTATTGATTGGAATGTGATCCAGGTGGAACCAGAAGAGGAATTCCTTCCAGAGCCGCTTCAAATCTTGAAGCGGGAAGAAATTGAACATTAGCTAGAGTAAAGGTGCAGTGGAAGCACTTTACTGCTGAAAAAGCTACATGGAAAAGAGAAGCTGAGATGATGGAAAAGTATTCATCTTTATTTTCAACATGAACTATAGTAGTTAGTTGTTAACACCGAGGACGGTGTTTGTTTTCAGAGGGGGAATATGTAACACCCCCAAGTTCTATGCTTTTCAAATTAGACATTTGAACATAAATCCAAAGGGGAGTGGACCCCAATGGATAATTATTGTGTGGATATGGTTAATTATTTATTTATGAAAAATAAATAAAATATTGTGTATGCACTATGACCAAATGAGAAATTGAGATCACATGCCTAATCCATGAGGTTATGGAAAAGGTAAAGACTTTCCCAAAAATCTTTCAAAAATCCTTGAAAGAAATTATTTCTAATTTAGATTTTTGAGGCAAAATCTAAATTCCCCAATGATGAGGAAAGTAGTTGGGAAGAGGTAAAAAGCTGAAAAAGCTGGAAAAGCAGAAAGCAGCTTTAAATTCCCTAAATAAGGGAAGCCTAGGCAAACAGGAATAAAAGCATCCTGAAATTTTGGACGCAGAATTGGAAACAAGCTTTGGGGAGAGCATAGCTTAAATAAGCTACTCCAGAACAGATTGAGGTTAGTCTATTCTTGGAGGATCTCAGCTCGAGGGTGAGTTCTAGAGATAGACGAACTCTAAGGTTGGGAGGACTGGTCATAGTATCAGTATGCATGCATAAATTTGGAGATTTATCTATGAATTTTTATATAAGGTTATATGAATTGTTATGTTATGATTTCTTATGAAAAGTTTATATGAATCATTATGTTATGATTTCTTATGCAAAGTTTAGATTGAATGTTTGTTCAGTACCTCATACAACTGCAAATTAGAGCTATTAGCTGAAAATCCAGTAGGTTAATAGCAGGGAAAAATGGTTGGATTCCGGGGATAAGTACCCTGTAGTAATAAAGTTAGAGATGATATATTACCTGAATGTCAAATATAATGACAAATGTACAGGTGTAACTTGCTGTCTTTTAAAATGAGAATGGAGTTGCTGTGTGTATAAACCGAAAATTTTAACAAAACAGTAAACAGGAACAGGAAGTACAATCCAAGGGAAGAGTTGTAATCTGCACCAGAATTACAAGTACGCTAAATAATCTTAACAATAACATAAGAGAATAGCGCTATTGTTATATGTGGTAAAATTATGGGTAAAGGAAGATTGTAAACATATTTAAAATACTGGGAAAATAGCGTCTATCCTCTTTCAATATAAGCTGTTGTAAAAGTAGTTGAAGCAAAGAAGGTTAACTGAATATAGATAGATGTATATGTAGATATCTATACATAGATGCTGAAATTTTATAATTATAGAGGTTAGAAAGTCTATAAAGCTTGCTAACTGAAAAAGTTAGAGAAAGGGGCATATTGATCTGTTAGAGTTTGGCAAAACTCTGAAAAGCAGATCTGCAAAATACAATTGAGAATATGTTTATCTATAGACGTATAAATATCAGTCTATTGGGTTGACTCATAGGAATTGAGGTCAAGCCAAAATTTTTCATGGGAAAATTTATAATGAAAAAAGAGTGCCTGTAATTACCAAAGAGAAATTAAAGACCTGAAAAAAAAATATTAATGTATAGATGATGAAACAGAAAAAAAAAAAAAAAAAAATATTGAATGGTATCAGGTGCATAAAAGTAGAGTATATCTAAGTTAATAGAAAGAAAATTTGGATATGGGAGACGACATATTTATTATATTTAAAAAAATTCTTATTATTAACCAAACTTTAGAAGTAATATTTTTTCCCTATATTATTAAATTATAGTATTATGATTTTTTTTAATAAATTATTCGAATGAATGAAATTTTTAAAATAAAATTAATATTTATTGTATTGATTTTAGTATTAAATAATTAATTGATATGTGTTGTTACAAATTGATGTTGTTATAAATTTTATGTTGTTTTTATTTTTAGTTTTAGTTTCATGGTTTGCATGATACTCTATAACACGATAATCGTTAATTGAGGTGTAGGTTGTGGGATAATATGATGTCTTTTTTAGTGTTATTGTAATAAGTATATTGTTTTTTCATATAAAATGATTAAAATTTATATAGAAAAAGGATAAAAAATAAAAAAAATAATTAAAAAAACAATAGAAAAATAATAATAATAATAATAATAATAATTTCACAAATATTTAAAGTAATGTATTTAGAAGTTAACATTTAAACCACTATATTTATAAATCAATATTCTAAACAATATATTTATATATAGAAATAATATAATTATATATAGAAATAATATATTTATATATCAATATGCTAAATAATATATTAATATATATAGAAATAATGATAGTATATTTATAATCATATTAATGATAGTATATTTGCACATATTAGGCTTATATATCTACAAATAAATAATACATATACAAATGTAACAAAGAAGAATTCCTACCAAAAGAATACATTCACACATACAAAGAATCAATTAAACAAGACACGTACAAATGTAGAAAAGAATAAATTCATATACACATTAAGAATACATTCATACACATAAAAAGAAAAAAAGTAATCAAGACACATAAAATGTAGTAAAGAATAGATTCATACACATGAAGAATACATTCATATACATACAAAGAATACAACTACACAAGACACATACAAATGTGGAAAAAAATAGATTCATATACACATGAAGAATACATTCATACATATAAAGATGATACAAGTAAACAAGACACATAGGAATGTAGCAAAGAGTAGATTCATACACACGAAGAATACATTCATACACATACAAATAATACAACTAAATAACACACATTAGAATGTGGCAAAGAACAGATTAATACACACATGAAGAAGACAGTCATACACATAGAGGGAATACAAGTAAAAAAGACACACTACCAAAGAATATATTCATACACATGAAGAAGAAATTCGTAGACATACAAAAATGCAAGTAAAGAATAGACTCATACAAACACAAAAAAATACAAGTAAACAACACACATCAATTGCAACAAAGAATAGATCCATATACATAAAAGTAAACAATTCTCATACAAATGAAACCACCACTTTAACACTCAAGGCATACCCAAACAACATATGCATATACATACAAATAAACAATGAAAGAATACTCAAAAGCATGCAGAGATTCATAAACATAGAACAATAAACACTCCAAAGAAGTACATGCAACTAATGCAAACCTCTAGATAATACATTCACACATATCATAGAGAAATAGATATCCTATTCATTAATGCATACCAAAACAAAAATATCAACAAATAAATTCTAACTATCTAAATGCAACTAATAAAAACACCATTTCAATTCTCAAAATAATACATCCATATACATAAAAAATAAAGAATCCAAAGCATACATTATAACTCAGATACATTAATATATAAATATATAAGCATTCAAGAATATATTTATAGTATATAGATAATAAAACCAATACATACACATTCAATATAATAAATTTATAAAAATATTTAAATAATGGCAAACACTCTAAATATATTGAATAAATTCATAAAAATAAATAATTAAAATATTTAAATATTTAATATATTAGTGTTTAATTTAAACCTATAAAAATAGAAATATGTAAATATTAAAAAATATTTATCTATATATATGAAAAGGAGGAAAAAAATATAATATAAATATCTTAATAACATACTTATAATAAAAATATATAATTAAAAAAAAATCAAAATCTTAAAAAAATCAAAATCAAAACAAAAAAAATATAAATTAAAAAATATAAATAAATTTAAGTTATAATTTTTATATAATGTATGTGAATAAGAGCGATTTTGTCATTTTTGTGCAATGTGTTGGGAAGATGTTTAAAACATTGTAAAAATGTTAAATGATTTATGTGAATAAGAGTGATTTTGTAATTTGTGTGTAATGTTTTGGGAAGATGTTTAAAGAATTGTAAAAATGTTAAATGATTTATGTGAATAAGAGTGATTTTTCCATTTAGGTGTATGTGGGCGAATGTTTAAAACATTGAAAAAATGTTAAATTATTTATGTGTAGTAAAAGTGATTTTGCTATTTGTGTGTATGTAGTGAAGATGTTTAAAACATGTTTAAAAATTATTATTACACTAAAATGATATATTTGTGGTTGTGCATATTGGAGTTACTATAAACTAAAGATCATGAAAACCATGAACACAAGGAACACAACTCAAAGGAGGGTTAAAATGTGACCTTCCTGAGAGCCTTTTGGAGGGGTTGAATTCCCCTCCCCCCAAAAAAAGTCTACTCATTTTATTAATGATAGTTTACATCCTTTGATGGGCCCATCTAAACAAAAATATATATTTGTTTCTAATTAAAACATTACAAAACATAAAAATAGCTAATTTCTTCGACTCACGAGCAACTTTGACATTGATAAATTATCTACAAACATAAAAAATTCAAATAATCTAGTTAATATACAAACCCTTCATAAAAACCTGCAACATAATTAAATGTACAAATCATAAAAAAATCCATCATATATATAAACCTATAATGTATAATAAATATTAATAAAAAAATATTAATACAATATTATTATATAAAATAATATCAATATAATATAATTTACAAATTTAATATAATAACAACTAAATTAAAAAAAAAAAAAAAAACACATTTGGTAACTTTTAACTTCAATGAAACAAAAGCATGCTTTTATTAATGAAATTTGATTGAGTAAATAAAATTTCAAATAGACCCAGCCATGTCTAGCTTTTGAAACAGGTTTTAACTCTAAGGTTGGGTAAGATATGGATATTCACTACTCCATACTCTATTCTGGCTAAAAGGAAATAGTATCTGTTCCCAGCACAAGAAAGATACAATGGACATATGGAAAAAAAAAAAATTATACATATTTTTCAAATTAAAATATAAAATAAAATAATAAATAAGTAATGATAATAAAATATAAGATCTAAATTCTAAATGGATAACACCGATTCTAGGTAAATATATATGATCTCTAAGTAAAAATAAATGTTGCATTGGAGATTTAATAAAAAAAAGTAAGCATTGCTATATAATTAATTAGAAAAAATACGTAATGTAATTAATAACTGAGACAAAAAAAAATAAAAAAAATATTATGATTATTTGAGAGTTGCCAAGTGAAACCCTAATAATAAAACCAAGTAATTAATAACACAGACACAGAGGAAAAAGGAATCTTTTAATTATAAATCTACGTAATTAATAACACACACCGGAAAAAGGAATCTTTTAATCTTTTAGGATATCATTGTGAAGTTGTATGATTGTTTTGGGAGTGCGCATGCGTGAAGTTGTATGATTGTTTAGGGAGTGCCATGCGTGAAGTTGTATGATTGTTTTATATCACCTGCTCTTGACTACCAACCAATGACGGGTTTCTTTCCCATGAACTCAAACTCAAAAATACTAATAGACATATCTCACAGATTGAGCTTATCACAACTGAGACACTCATAAGTCTTCACTAATCGTTGACTGACTTCATCGTTGACTGACTTCATCATACAGGAGAACTTGTACATGTACTTGTTCCCATGTTATGCATGAAAATAGCACGACTCTGCATGAACTCACTCATAATTTAGACTAATGGTTGGAAAGTCCATTAAGAACTTAGTAATTTACTGTTTACAATTAGAACCAAATGCAATGCCATAACCCAGAATGCAATGCCATAACCCATAAGGCAGAGAAACATAATAAAATTGAATTGATTACATAATAGAAATAAAACAATCCAGTGAATGCTAATTGAATTTATTACATAATACAAATAAAACAATCCCATGAACGCTAACTAAATATAAAGCTATGTCTAAAATAGAACTGGATTGTAACTAGCTATGTAGGCTATGTAGAAATGCTTCTAGAATTAGATCTGTAACCTATGGAGAAGGCATTTATTTCTAGATAGGCCCTACCAAGGAATTTCTGAGGTTTCTTTTAGCTGTCACTTATGAATTGCACAATAGTCAACAGAAATGGTCTCTCTCATGAATGTCTAGATCTGGCTCTCACGGTGCCTCTCTATATGCAGGTTTTTGGCAGTGTCTCTCAACTCACTAAACCACCTTCTCAATCTCTTTATACGCAAAGGTGGATAGGGATGAGGCTTGGGAGGTCTTTACTAGAGCAAAGGTGAGTGGAGGAGTGTGAGGCTTCAAAAACTGCCCTAGGAATGATCAGGGTAAGCATTTTGTTGGTGGAGCACTGGTTGCATTAGTAAAGGAATTCATGATTCATCACCACAATACAACACCGTATCACCTGCAAGCTAACGATACAGTAGAGCCATTTCACAAGATTTTGGAATGTTATTGACCAAGGTGTGCTCGGTCAATAGGGAAGACTGGGATGACAGAATTCTTGTTGTTCTGTCAATAGAGACGACTAGGTTGACATAATTCCTGTTGTTATGTCAATAGGGACGACTAGGATGACAGACTTCCTGTTGTTCTGTGGGCCAAACGATTGATGGAACTAACTTGGCAAGGACGAAAGATGAATGGAAAGAAAGGCTATCACAACCATTCGTTAATGGTTGGATGATGTGTTGTTCCATCATGTGTCGAATGAATCCACGACACAATCTCTATGGAAGAAATTACAGAAATCCACGGCACAATTTATATGGAAAAAAATTACAGACGGACACAGAGGACTAAAACCCACTCAATTGGCATAATTATTCGAGAGATATATATCATAAATATATTCTTAAACTGCAAAAAGAAAAAAATGAGAACCAGGCCATTCACAAACAATACTAACCTTGTTCCTTAGGAATCTTTCATTTTCTATTGAACCTTGCTTCATAGGTATCTTTCATTTGCTATTGAAACTATGGAAACTCGTGTTTGCAAAAGCGGTGGAAACTCCTCATTCTCTACTACAAAAGCATTATAAAATCTGCTCCAGCTCCTGTATACAAATTCCAACTCATTAGAAAAGGAAATAGAGAAAAAAGAGACAGGAATGAATTTAAATATTTCCATGAGTACCAACTCACTCTAAATTATTTGTTGATCAATTGGCCCTTCAGCCACCAGTGCAGCCATAACTTTCTCTCTCAATTAACAAAAAACCATAAGCACACAAAAAAAAACATTTACACAAGACACAATACATTACAAGAATACCACAACACTACACAAGACATTCATGCATACAACACTACACAAAACATTTATGGAGCGCTCCATAAGACGGACAACAGAAAACTTTACATCAGAGTTTTTGAGAGAGAGAACATCCATGCTTAACCTGTAGATTGAACAGGGAAAAAAAATTGTCAGGTTACACAAATGTCTCTGTTAAATGAAATAAACATACACAAAATAAAGGAACATAAAATTACTCAAAATTACCCTCTCCATGAATAATCCAGTCCATCGCTCGTGCTGTTGTTTTCGGCCTCCTCTTCATTCCTGAATTTCCTCCTCTCATTCTTCATTCATCACAATCACGGATCCCTTTAATTCTTCTTTCATGAGACACCTCCTCCTCTTCGTTCTTGAATTTCCTCCTCTCATTCAACATTCATCACAATCAACGATCTCTCTTATTCTTCATTCATCAGGCGCGCGAGTATATAATGACTAAGGATATAGTGAGTTTTATGCTGCTTCTTTTTTTGGACCGTTGTGTTCAAATTTGGGTTTAAGTAATCTTCTAATTACTATCCATTAAACCAATCATTTAATTGCTATTCATTAAACCATTTTTTAACTCAGTAATACTATTTTATAACTTGTGATATTTTTTAAAACTGAGCTTTTTAAAACTTGCGACCATATAGTTCAATCCTTGTCCGTAACTTTCAGTATTAGTGAGTTTTATGCATGTCCTTTTGGGCCGTTGGGTTCAAATTTAGGTTTAACCAATCTTTTAACTACTATTCATTAAACCTATCTTTTAATTGCTGTTCATTAAACAATCTTTTAACTCAGTATTACTATTTTAGAACTTATGATATTTTTTAAAATTGAGCCGGTTCAATCCATGTCCGTAACTTTCCGTTTTTATATTTTCATTTAAACTTTCTTTTAACCTGCGTTTTTCAGTCTTTGGGTGCGCATAATAGTGGTTGGGCGAGATTTATGGTGCAGAGCATATATATATATAAACAATGGTAATTTAAAAATTTAAAATTTATGTGACATTTTTAACTTAATTTATATATATATATAATTAATTTTAAAAATAATTAGTCTTTTTATATATATATATGAACTAATGACAACCAAAAATGTATGGTTAAAAGAGATGTGAATATAATATTGATTTACCTTATAGATATATATATAAAATGATAATAGTAAAAATTTAAATATATTTAAAATCTATGTGATATTTTTAAATTAAATTGTGTATATATAAAATTAATTTTAAAAATAGTTAGTCTTTTTTATATATATGAACTATTGAGAATCAAATATTATTATTGGTAGTAAAAATATATGGCTAATATTATTTTTTATTAGAGACGTCAAGTTTAAAACAATAATAATAACTTATTGGTAGCAAAAATATATGGTTAACATTATTTTTATTAAAGATGTCAAGTTTAGTGGTAGAGGAAGACTTTCTCTTTAGACATGACTAGAGATTCAAAATTGTTCTTCCTCAAGTATTTTCAAATGTACAACAATTGCTTATACATATCGTTGCAAACTTAGTAAATTTATCTGCTTAAAATAGATACTTGTAAGACTTAATATTAGGTTAACAAATATTAGCATTAATAGATTTTTATATCATTTTCTTTGCAATCTAATATTGATGTAATTTTTATATTAAAATTTCTATTTAAAAATCATTTGTGAATAATGTCACATAAAGATTGACTTTTTCTTTCTTTTTTTCCCTCCAAGCCTACATTGAGTAAGGGTTGAATATATGTCAAACAAAAACATAGAGGATGTCTTGAAGGAAAATATTTTTGGGAGAGCACATTGAGAATGTTATGAATACATTCCTAAAATTTAGAGTCTAAGATGATTCTTTTTGAAACAATGTAAGCTTCTACATAATGCCTTGCACTAATAAAATGAGCATGGAAATATAACTTACAATGAACCAAGTTCATTTTCACTCAAAAAAATGCAAGGAAACACCAACTACCCTTATATCACTAGCAACATGGAAATCCCCGTCACACATAAAGTTGAAAACACAAAATCTAAAGTCCCTTCACAACCACTTAATGCTGAGAGTTTTTGGAAACCAATAGAGAAGTAAGATTCAATATACATACCTACGTGGGTGTTTCTTATATTGGATCAAAAACCTATATTTCCATATTATATATTCCTGCATGGGATCTCTTGAGAGATAATTGATTTTGTGTTGTGGCACATTAAACATGCATGTGAGTTGTAGAAACGTCATGATGACAAGTAGAGTGCAATCCTGCATCACTAGAAGTAAGTTGCATAACCATTGCAATGAAGGATGTTTCTCTATTTTTGTACCACATTTACTATATAGAATTTTCATGGCTCAAATGAATTATATGCAACAGAGATATCCAAGGTAAAATTTCTCTCTTAACCCAAATTGTGGAATTTGAATCCATTAAAAAATACAAATAAATACATAGTGGAACTCAAGTTCAATAATTGTTTTACATTAAAGGCATTGTGGGTAATTTTGAATAAAAGTGATCAATTTAAGAATACAAGATCCCAGGGTCAAGTGACATGGGAAAGAAATATAGTGACATGCTTCAGAAAAATATGTAAGAATTGTGGTGCACACTGGTCATCCTAATTTGTCCACATTTTCTTAAATAATTAGTGTTGAATTGGCGTTGGTGATGGAGCACGTGTCATATTGATAAAATAATAAAACAATGATATGGGAAATGGACATGCTAGCCACATTTCTTGAACATTATTTAGTGATATGTAGCCTAGGTGATGGAGGGTCTCAAGAATCTCAAACATTGGAAGAACTAAATCCAACTGGCCAAAATTATGAGGCGGTAGGGCCCGAGGTAAATGAACATCATTCCCTAAACAAACATATAAAAAATGCTACATGATTTACATCACATTACATAAATTATATGGGGAGTGAAAAAATAATTTGTTAATGGTAGAGTGTGGCTTCTTTATTGTGGTGGATAGGGTTAGACCCTTATTGCACATTTCTCATCCCTCTCTCTCAAATATTTGCAGATGGAAGACATCGCTTTTGCTATAGTATCATCTCACTCCTCTTTATCTATCAAAGACCTAAATATACTCATAGATTCTCTAGATTGCATGGAAACCATAAAATTGAACTCCTTTGTGAATTCATTATCTATTGTTCTCATGCCCTCATCATTTCCTTCCTTGGTGGATGGATTTGAGATCACATCCTTATCTAAGGGGATGAGCTCACCCTTCTTCGTAGTGACAAGCCCATTTTTTTCCTCTACTATACGAAATATTGTTGCAAAGTGTGTTGCTCCATCCTCTTAATTCATGGAGATTGACTTTACACCCGTTGTTTTAGAAAATGCTGAAAAGAGTGTCATTCCTTCCTCAATCCTAGAGGGATCATGTAAATTTCTGTTTCACCCATCTTCTCATGATGTTGTGAAATTTGAAACTGAGATTTATTTCTCAAGTACGTGAGTTCATGAATCCCCTTCATTTTGATATTCCTTTGTTGGTTGAAGCATTCAAGTGCACAAATTTATTCTAATAGCATGGCTTGATATGAATATTAAATAGTTTAATGCCATGTTTAATATATCTTTAATCCTCGATTATTGAGCAGTCGAAACTGCTAATTCCAGATGAGCTTAATATTTTTCCATTGGCTAGATAGTTTTTTCGATCAATATTTGATAAATTAGTTCAGGTTTGTGGTTCTAGGGAGGTGTAGGGTTGTTTAAGCAACATTGGTTCCCCTCTTTCAACCCCTTTTCAGCTTCAATTTATACTTCTCTAGTTTGGGTAAGGCCTCATAATCTACCTTTGCATCTATGGAATCTTCTATTATTTAAAGCTATAGAAAATTCTTTAAGTAGATTTTATGAGCATAGTGATGATATAAAATAGTACTTGAAACCAACATATTATCACATTTGTGGGAAAATGGACTTTAGTAAAGGATTTCTTGCATAAATAAAATTGACAAGCCCAAATTATCTATGGTTGAAAAATCTAGATTATGAGCATATTTATTTCCCCTGTAGAGCTTGTTACGAAGTAGACCATTCCTTCAAAAATTGTTCCAAATCTCAAAAGATCAATGCTAGGAGAAAATAGTTGGAAACCAAGATAGTGAGAAGGTGCCAAGGTAGAACATTATATTTTATTTAAAGATGAACTTACCCCATATCACAACAACAATTAAAATCAACAAGAGACATTAGAATCCAAGAAAGACTCCCACCAAGTTCATGGAAACTTAACAACAAGCCAAGTTGAGGTGGAATGTATAAAGGATGCCTATGACAATCCCAAGAAGTTTGGTTCCCCAAATGCTTCTCTTGAAAATAATTGTTAAAAAAAAACCTTGGTATAATCTTCCAAAAGTGGCCAAGGACAAGTCAGATATTTTTGGTGATTCCTCTATCTCTTTGGAAAACAATTCTAAAAAAACAACTTCTTAGGTAGATTAGGAGAAACAAGCCTCAATCACATAAGAATATTAAAGGTACAAGAAATATTTGAGATAATAACTAGAAGAATGATCCTTGAGATATAGTATATAGCACATGTTAGATCCAAGTGAGGAAAAAGAAAATATATACTTCACCAAGTAAAATAATAAGTTAGATGAATCTAAAGAAAAAATAGAAGCTAGTCAAAGGTAAAATGGAAAAAAATTAAGAACGGGATGCAAATGTATTTGGATATTAATGCTATTTCGAAAATATTTAGCTCGAATGGTAACAAAATTTTTATTTTTCAGAGCTCTCAACTATGGATTTGGATTGACACTACAAGTTCAATCTCAAATCCTCAAGGAATTTTGGGAACACGTTTTTTAGAAGAATTGTAACGATTATGGGTTAGATCTGAGTTATTTTAATATAATCCAAAATTCCATTTTTGTTTAAAAAAAGGTAAACATAAATTATATGAGGTTGAACTATAGAGGGGTAAAGGGCGTCGGAGGTGATATACATTTCTTTTGTCGCCCTTGGCATGAAAGGGGCTACCAAATATTTTAATTGTTCAACTAATCTCCATCATCATAAGATTTAATATCTTTCCTTAGCTACTTTGTCTTCATATTAAATTTACTAATATGTGTTCCTCTTTTTCTTTTTTTCACTTTATTAATTTAACAATGTGTGTCTCCCCACATAGATAAAATTCCTTTTACAAAATCTCATTTTCTCAAACTTGTTTCTTATGGATGGGGTGGACACATTAAGAAAAAAATTATATCTCTTGAATCCATATCTAAGAGAGAATAGTTAACATAAAAATACAACTTCTGATCCCAATATAAGGATAAGGTTAAAATATACATTTATTCCCTCCATTATATCATACATTGTATGAAATGTGATGTTTTTTTTTTTAATCCTTTCATATATATATATGTTTGCTAGTTTGTTCACAAATAGACATGAAAAGCTAGTGGCTTGAGAAACTTTGACCTAAGGGAAGCTAAACTATAGAAAAACAAACCAATGAGAACACCTATCCTTGGCCACACCAAGCCATACTTATATATTGATTTGTTCCCATGTGGCATCAAATGAGTGGCCTTTTCACCATGGAGTGCCTTAACAAAACACCTTATCACATATTGCTCTATGGTCCATGGGCTCATATGAAATGTGAGTTATATTTTCTCACCTATGTTTCTTTAAATAATATTATTACCTATACATATAAGAATCCTAATCCATCACACCAAATGTACACCTTTCAACCTCACATTGCAATTTCTACTAAAATGGGGTTAGAAATGACCACCCTTGACATTATAATGTAGTTTCCAAAGATGCAATGAGAAAGATACAATATGCAATATCTTATATATAATATGATATTTTTGTGGGTTTAAAAAGTCTACAAAGTATATTTCAATGGAATCTGCATGATATTTACATGTGTACTTGCAATCCAAACTTAGATTGAAAAAGTAAACTATCATAGTCACTCACTTAGGATCCCTAGGCTTTTAATGTTTTATATACATTACTTTATTTAATTGTTTCAGGAGCTAAATTTACTTCCCACTCACCATGATTTAACCTAAATATTGTTGTAAAGGGTGTAAAGAAATGTTGTAAGGGACTATAAGGAGAAATAATTATAAATATGAAATTTAATATTTGTTCAATATTCAATTACACACATTAGCACACCATGTGTGGTGTCAAGTTGCATTTGAATAAGGTTCCTCTTTCAAAGTTCATGACTTCATATAATTATTGATATTCATCCAAGAAAAAAAATCCATGGAACTTGATAATTATCATGATGAAGAGCACATGATGAAAATGCTGAATGAAACATTAATAATAATATTTTTTGCATGGATGGTATTAGGAATATCCATAGAAAATGGAAAATGAAATATACCTACCAGAAATAAATAACTACCCCACTGAATTTGACTGAATCTCCTCATAACAACATTTAGGGAGTAGGAGGTTTAACTAAACCTTTTTTGTAATATGACTAAGCCTCCGGATGAAATCATCGCTAAAACTAAAACTTCCCTCTTACCAAAATTCAACCTACTTGACAAAACGATATGAAAAGAAACACTTTCATGTGAGGAATTAAAAAAATCCCAATGATGACTTCTTTACCAATACAACTTCACATTAGAAAAATTTGCATCCAACTCTCCCAGGTTCCTTCCGATGTTCACTTCTCCAAGAACCATAAGGACCCAAAGGACACTTCTTGCATCATAGCTTGGTATGAATATGTGGGAAAAATGAAACAAACAATCGACTTCATCGCAAGCTCATCGCTGACACTTGGATATGAAAAAAGATTTATGTCCATCAGTTGTCAATTGAATCTCGTACCTTCATTTTATTTTAAAATTTTGGTTTGAGAATATCTCATCCTTCCTTTAATTTTAAAAATTATATTGAAGAACATATATCTTGTAGTGTAGAGATTTACACTATCATAGAAAGAAACAAATAACTTGTTTATAGAGTTAATCTTGAAAATAATTTTTTTGACACTTCACAATATTACAATTTTTATCTTATGATATATGTAGATTGATCCACTATCATAATTGCAAGCTTCTCATTGTTGTAGCAGTCACTCATTCTTACAGAATAATAGGTTATTGAATTATTTTTAGAATCCATAGGCTTCCAAATTGTTATTTTCCACGTTTAAGGTATTCATCCACGTTGATTAATCATAGTTTTTCCCTTCAGGTGAGGAGGATGTAGCGAAACCTGTAAATTATTATTTTGGAAGAATGTTGTTGACGGATGGTACTAGCAATAGCCATGGCACAAAAGTAGCAGCCCTTGGTTAGTTTATACTTGTTATTAGGAGCCCTTACAGTGAAACTCTAGTTACATTTTAATATTTTATGGATGTTACATTCTAATATTTTAAGAAATACACGTGGGTTCTGTAAAGCAAATCCACGTACATACATGAGTATAGAGAAGAGAAAGCATGTACAGTTTCCGCACCATGGTATTCTAAATACCAGAGGTCCTTAAAATGGTATTGGACCTTATTATTGTGTCCAAAAACAAATATTTTATTCCTTCAAATAATAACATCAACATTAGTTTCATTTTGACCCATGGTATTGGCTAAGGCCTAAGCTATACAAGGAGATGAATATCAAAGTGTTTTGAGTGCAATTGATGAGTATTTGTTGAATAGTTTAATATAAAGCAATTGTGCATGGTACGTGTTATTGATGAGTATTTTATCTCAAATAAGTGTGCACCCAGGAATATGATGATGGATCATATCCAATAGATATGAAATGATTATACATTGATAATTTACATGTGGATTGTTTTGGTTGGTGATATTAATGTTTGATCCATGATTTATTATGTATGCCGAGATATGGGTTATTTTTTCAAGGTCTGATGTGCAACGAAGGTATAAGTCAATAATTGTAGATCTGTATGCGGGTTTGATAAATAGAAGGTGTGTGTGTATGCACGTTTGATAACTGAAATGTTCTTGCATACGCGGGTCTCATTCTAGTAAGTTGCATGTCGATTCTGTAGTTTGGACAGATCTATACACAGGTTTTATTACTGAAGGGAGTGTGTACACACGAAAGTGCGTATATAAAATAATGTTTTCCTAAATATAATATCTGATCATCTTAACTAGTCTTGCAAAATTTTTTGTTGTATGTCAATGAATTAATACTTGATGATCTCGTTTTAACTATGATGATTGAAGTTATTGTGGATTCACATATTAAAGAGTGTTGATGCTTCTATTTGTATGTGATTGAATATTTTTGATGGCTCTGTGATTATTTCATAATGATTCAGTGGTTATTTAACTTAGTGTCTATTTCATAATGACAATGATTCAATTCCAAGGTTAAATGGTTTTAGATCTGTACGTAGGTATACTTCAAGGAAGTCACATATACACACATGTATGCTAAATAATAGTAGCATATATATTCTGACATTTTTTTATCATGATTTTCAGTTGGTTCAATGGATCCAATGTGAAAATTTATGAATCTTGGTCCATGGAGGTGTCGAGGGTTGGATACTTCAGTAAAGAGGTTGAAGCTTCCTTCCAGTAGTAGCTGGTACTCATATCAGGGTTTGGAGCTCTTTTATAATGGTTTTTGGAGAACGAGCAAAGGTTGTAGACTTATGGAGGTGGGTACTTGCGTGATGGTATGAGTCTATGCCAATACAATATTGTAAGAATTATTTTATCATAATAAAAATAAGACGAAGATGACAACAAGGGTGGTTTTCTCCCACATTGGGTTCCCCCCTAAAAATACAGTTGTTCATATGTTTTTCTTATGTGTGATGTTTTATTCTGTTCTTATTACACATGATTACTATTTATCTAATGTTGATGAAATAATGCATACTAGTTCAAGATAAATAGATGTTGAATTAATTGAAAAACTAAGTTGATTGGATATATGATAGTTTTCTACATAGAAGCAGTGTACATAGACAGTTTTAACTTACAATAGTCACGTGCATACAAAGGTTTAATTCATAATAATTGCATACAAAAATCAAAATAGGAAAAATAAATAAAGTTTTAAAATACCGATTCACCTCCGCTCTCATTGTTTTTCCTAAAAATTGGAATAAGAGCTGGGCTCCTTGGAAGGAGCTTTATCGCTTGAAGGAATATTCATCAAGATGATAAATCAAGAGGAGAAAACATCTATCAAGTCACCATTATTCAACGAAACCAATCTAATTTTCTGGAAGGTAAGAATAAGATATTACCTACAATCACTTGGAGAAAATGTATGGGTAATCATTGAAGGATGCTTACAATATGCATTCTCCATTCCCACAGATGAAGCAGAAAAGAATAATTATGATACCAATGAAAAGGTTTTCAATGCTCTATTTAGAAGGTTGCAGAATCATAATTTTTCAAATTCATCCAGCTAAATATGACGTAATCTATATGGGACAAGATCATCCAAAGCTATGAAGGTGACACCAAGGTAAAAAGTGCCAAACTTCAAACTCTTAGAATTCAATATGAAACTCTGAGAGTGCAAAATTATGAAAGTATCCCAAGTTTCTTTCTTAGGGTAGATAAAATCATGAATCCTATGAGAAATATTGGTGTAGAAATAAAAGAATCATCACTCATTGAAAATATATTAAGGTCTCCGGCTCCTATATTCAATTCGAAAGTTTCTACCATAGAATAAATGGAGGTCATGAAGAACATTGATGTTGAAAAAATTCATGGTATTTTAATAGCCTATGGAATGGGAAAATATGGTCCCTTAGATATCAGAGAAGTTTCATTCAAATTTAATTCAAAAGGAAAATAAAAAGAAGAAATAGGATGTATCAGAAGAAGAAGAGGAAAACTTCGTAAAGAGACTCCATGTGGGTACTAGTGAGCCTTGGTATTGCACCAAGAGTGCTGCAACTCCCAGGGGCTAACCTACTTTACTTTATCAACCCGAGGTTCATACAAACTTTGAGGTGACAGTTCTATATACACAGCAGATGCATTATGTTCATGTCATCCTCTTCTGCTTTATGAAACGGTGCTACTTCTAGGGGTTCTCAATGAAGTATGTCACAGTTTAATGAAACTAAACTAAATTGCAGAAAGGAAATGAAAGAAATGGAACTAATTTAATGTGCAGGAAGGAAATGACTCTAAGAAACTAAATTAAATTGCTAAAAAGAAATGGTATGAAGGAAACTAATTTAATTTTCAGAAAAAAAATAGCAGAAAGGAAAAACTAATCCTAAACCACACTTAACTTGGCCAAACGGCTAAATGCACTCTACTTATCCTATGATCTATCTAGCATGCTTCTATCCATGAAACTAGGCTATCCATGACTTAATTATAATTAAAAAGAGTTAATTTGCATCTTGGAGGGAGGAAATGGGATAAAATAGGCTAATGGGGGGTTTAACACATGAAACGAGGTTTGGAAGTGGAAACAGGGGGGTTAAAACCTTATAAAACATTATGATAGCGTGATAAATGACTTTGGAGCAGACGGAACTAAAAAATGAGATGGTGGAGTGTGATGGAGAACAAAATTTGCGATGTGCAATGTCGTAATCACAACTTTGTAAGCTTAAAGGGATAGCAGTAAGGATTAACAAGAATGAATTAAGTTATGTAAAGCACGAAGTGAAATGGCAAGTTGTGAATCACAATATCGCAAGTTTAGATGGATAACGGTAAAGATCAAGAGGAATGAAATAAAATGTGTGAAGTGTGATTTGCAATGCGGTAAAGGTTGTGGGTTATGATCTGCGATCTGGCAGGTTTTACAAATTGTGAAGTGTGATGAGTGACATGGCAGAGTTATCGCATCGGCGAAATGAATGGTAAGTGTTATGCACAAAGTTAAATTGTGTGATTTTCGATTTCCGATTTCTCAATATCAAAGTCACAAGAATCGAGTGGTAAGTGTTAAGGGTAAAAGCTAAAATGTGCGAAGTGTGATTTTATGATGGGCGACATGGCAGTGGGATCGACGACGGGGCGCGATTTCGCAATATCGCAATTGCAAGGACCAACGATAAGTGTTAAGTGAGAAAAGGTAAATGGTGCGAAGTACGTTTTGAGATTTCACAATATCGCAATTGAAAAGAACGAGCTGTAAATGTTAAAGGCAAAAGGTAAACGACGCAGAGTGCGATTTGCAATTTCACCATATCGTAATCGCAAAGAGCGAGGGGTAAGTGTTAAAGGTAAAACAAAAATGTTTCGATTTGCGAAGTGCGATGTATTGTGGCAGGAGACTCGAGCAGAAAAGGCAGAGGTCGATTTTTCAGTGGTTTTGAATGGTTTTTCACGTGTTTTACATAAAAAAGTAAGGTAATCGTGAATGAAGGAAAACAAAGAAGTAAGGCTTGAAGGGCTTAAGTGCGTTAATGTAATTATTTTATTTTAAATTTCAAATAATGATAAATATTTCAATTTATTTTATAATTTTTGTCTGACAATTTTTTAGTATAATAAAAATATTATTAAAAAAACATTTTAATATTTCAAAATTAATGTTATGTTTTAAATAAGTTAAAAAAACAATATATAGAAGGCTCTTCTTGGCTTGGAGATTTAAAATCTCTACTAACAAGCTCAACCACGTGAAGGTGAGAGCTTATATGACCCCAAAAACGGTCCATCATTGGCATGGGACTAACCACAGACGCGCACCCACACAATCCATTGCCAATGAGGCATAATCAATCACATGCATACATGCACACAACAAACATAGGGTGCACACAAACATACACATAGCCACAAACATTACACATAATCACTCACAAGGTGACATGTTCACACGCATCACAATTATAATGAAGATTAGAATTAACATTATTTTATGCATGTGTTGAAAATTGAGTATAAGTATTATGATGTTGATAATTGCATTTATTTTATAAGTTAATTAGTTTAAAATTAATAAGTATTTATTTTCTTTATTATATTTAAAACAATTCTTATTATTAACTAAACTTTAGAATTAATATTTTTTCCCTATATTATTAAATTATAGTATCATGATTTTTTTTAATAAATTATTCAAACGAATGAAATTTTTTAAATAAAATTAATATGTATTGTATTGATTTTAGTATTAAATAATTAATTGATATGTGTTGTTAAAAATTGATGTTGTTATAAATTTTATGTTGTTTTTCTTTTTAGTTTTAGTTTCATGGTTTGCATGATACTCTATAACACGATAATCGTTAATTGAGGTGTAGGTTGTGGGATAATATTATGTCCTTTTCAGTGTTATTGTAATAAGTATATTGTTTTTTCATATAAAATGATTAAAATTTAGATAGAAAAAAGATAAAAAATAAAAAATTAATTAAAAAAACAATAAAATAATAATAATAATTTCACAAATATTCAAAGTAATGTATTTATGAATTAATATTTAAACTACTATATTTATAAATCAATATTCTGAATAATATATTTATATATAGAAATAATATATTTATATATCAACATGCTAAATAATATATTAATATATATAGAAATAATGATAGTATATTTATAATCATATTAATGATAATACATTTGCACATATTAGGCTCATATATCTACAAATAAATAATACATATACAAATGTAACAAAGAATAATTCCTAAAAAAAGAATACATTCACACATACAAAGAATACAATTAAACAAGACACGTACAAATATAGAAAAGAATAAGTTCATATACACATTAAGAATACATTCATACACATACAAAGAAAAACATTAATCAAGACACATAAAATGTAGTAAAGAATAGATTCATACACATGAAGAATACATTCATATACATACAAAGAATACAACTAAACAAGACACATACAAATGTGAAAAAAAATAGATTCATACACATGAAGAATACATTCATACACATAAAAATAATACAAGTAAACAAGACACATAGGAATGTAGCAAAGAGTAGATTCATACACACGAAGAATACATTCATACACATACAAAGAATATAACTAAATAACACACATTAGAATGTGGCAAAGAACAAATTCATACACACATGAAGAAGACATTAATAGACATAGAGGGAATACAAGTAAAAAATACACACTACCAAAGAATATATTCATACACATGAAGAAGAAATTCATAGACATACATTGTGACAAGTAAAGAATAGATTCATACAAACACAAAAAAATACAAGTAAACAACCCACATCAATTGCAACAAAGAATAGATCCATATACATACAAGTAAACAATTCTCATACAAATGAAACCACCACTTTAACACTCAAGGCATACCCAAACAACATATGCATATACATACAAATAAACAATGAAAGAATACTCAAAAGCATGCATAATGAGAGATTCATAAACATAGAACAATAAACACTCCAAAGAAGTACATGCAACTAATGCAAACCTCTAGATAATACATTCACACATATCATAGAGAAATAGATATCCTATTCATTAATGCATACCAAAACAAAAATATCAACAAATAAATTCTAAATATCTAAATGCAACTAATAAAAACACCATTTCAATTCTCAAAATAATACATCCATATACATACAAAATAAAGAATCCAAGGCATACATTATAACTCAGATACATTAATATATAAATATATAAGCATTCAAGAATATATTTATGGTATATAAATAATAAAACCAATACATACACATTCAATATAATAAATTTGTAAAAATATTTAAATAATGGCAAACACTCTAAATATATTAAATAAATTCATAAAAATAAATAATAAAAATATTTAAATATTTAATATATTAGTATTTAATTTAAACCTATAAAAATAAAAATATGTAAATATTAAAAAATATTTATCTATATATATGAAAATGATGAAAAAATATAATATAAATATCTTAATAACATACTTATAATAAAAATATATAATTAAAAAAAATCAAAATCTTAAAAAAATCAAAACCAAAACCAAAAAAAATATAAATTAAAAACTATAAATAAATTTAAGTTATAATTTTTATATAATGTATGTGAATAAGAGTGATTTTGTCATTTTTGTGAAATGTGTTGGAAAGATGTTTAAAACATTGTAAAAATGTTAAATGATTTATGTGAATAAGAGTGATTTTGTAATTTGTGTGCAATGTTTTAGGATATTGTTTAAAGAATTGTAAAAATGTTAAATGACTTATGTGAATAAGAGTGATTTTTCCATTTAGGTGTATGTGGGGGAATGTTTAAAACATTGAAAAAATGTTAAATTATTTATGTGTAGTAAAAGTGATTTTGCTATTTGTGTGTATGTAGTGAAAATGTTTAAAGCATGTTTAAAAATTATTATTATAATAAAATGATATATTTGTGGTTGTGCATATTGGAGTTACTATAAACTAAAGATCATGAAAACCATGAACACAAGGAAAACAACTCAAAGGAGGGTTAAAATGTGACCTTCCTAAGAGCCTTTTGGATGGGTTGAATTCCCCTCCCCTAAAAAAATGTCTACTCTTTTTATTAATGATAGTTTAGATCCTTTGATGGGCCCATCTAAACAAAAATATATATTTGTTTCTAATTGCAACATTACAAAACATAAAAATAGCTAATGTCTTCGAGCAACTTTGACATTGATAAATTTTCTACAAACATAAAAAATTCAAATAATATGATTAATATACAAACCCTTCATAAAAACTTGCAACATAATTAAATGTACAAATCATAAAAAATTCCATCATATATATATAAACCTATAATGTTTAATAAATATTAATAAAAAAATTATTAATACAATATTATTATATAAAATAATATAAATATAATATAATTTACAAATTTAATATAATAACAACTAAATTTAAAAAAAAAAACACATTTGGTAACTTTTAACTTCAATGAAACAATAGCATGCTTTTATTAATGAAATTTGGTTGAGTAAATAAAATTTCAAATAGACCCAGCCATGTCTAGCTAAGAAATAGTATCTGTTCCCAGCCCAAGGAAAATACAATGGGCATATGAAACAAAAAAAAATTATACATATTTTTCAAATTAAAATATAAAACAAAATAATGAATAAGTAATGATAATAAAATATAGGATCTAAATTCTAAATGGATAACACCAATTCTAGGTAAATATAGATGATCTCTAAGTAAAAATAAATGTTGCATTGGAGATTTAATAAAAAAATAAACATTGCTATATAATTAATTAGAAAAAATATGTAATGTAATTAATAACTCAAAAAAAAAAAAAAAAAATTCTTATGATTATTCGAGAGCTGCCAAGCGAAACCCTAATAATGAAACCAAGTAATTAATAACACATACAGAGGAAAAAGGAATCTTTTAATTATAAATCTACGTAATTAATCACATAGGGGAAAAAGGAATATTTTAATTTTTTAGGAGATCGTTGTGAAGTTGTATGATTGTTTTGGGAGTGCGCATGAGTGAAGTTGTATGATTGTTTTATATCACCTGCTCTTGACTACCAACCAATGAAGGGTTTCTTTTCCATGAACTCAAACTCAAAAATACTAATAAACATATCTCAGGGATTGAACTTATCACAACTGTGAGACTCATAAGTCTCCACTAATTGTTGACTGACTTCATCATACAGGAGAACTTGTACATGTACTTGTTCCCATGTTATGCATGAAAATAGCACGACTCTGCATGAACTGACTCATAATTTAGACTAATCGTTGGAATGTCCATTAAGACCTTAGTAATTTACTGTTTACAATTAGAACCGAATGCAATGCCATAAGCCAGAGAAACATAACAAAATTGAATTGATTACATAATATAAATAAAACAATCCAGTGAATGCTAATTGAATTGATTACATAATACAAATAAAACAATCCCATGAATGCTAATTAAATATAAAGCTATGTCTAAAATAGAACTGGATTGTAACTAGCTATGTAGGCTATGTAGAAATGCTTCTAGAATTAGATTTGTAACCTATGGAGAAGACATTTATTTCTAGATAGGCCATACCCGGGAATTTTTGAGGTTTCTTTTAGTTGTCACTTATGAATTGCACAATAATCAACAGAAATGGTCTCTCCCAGGAATGTCTAGATCTGGCTCTCATGGTGCCTCTTTATATGCAGGTTTTTGGCAGTGTCTCTCAACTGACTAAACCACCTTCTCAATCTCTCTATACGCAAAGGTGTATAGGGATGAGGCTTGGGAGGTCTTGACTAGAGAAAAGGTGAGTGGAGGAGTGTGAGGCTTCAAAAACTACCCTAGGAGTGATCAGGGTCAGCATTTTGTTGGTTGAGCACTGGTTGCATTGGTAAAGGAATTCATGATTCATCACCACAATACAACACCGTATCACCTGCAAGCTAACGATACAGTAGAGCCATTTCACAAGATTTGGGAACGTTATTGACCAAGGTGTGCTCGGTCATTAGGAAAGGCTGGGATGGCAGAATTCTTGTTGTTCATTTGCGGGATAGACAGAATTCGTTGTTCTGTGGGCCGAACGATTGATGGAACTAACTTGGCAAGGACGAAAGATGAATGGAAATAAAGGCTATCACAACCATTCGGTAATGGTTGGATGATGTGTTGTTCCATCATGTGTCGAATGAATCCACGACACAATCTATATGGATGAAATTACAGAAATCCATGGCACAATTTCCATGGAAAAAATTCCAAACGGACACAGAGGACTAAAACCCACTCAATTGGCATAATTATTCGAGAGATATATATCATAAAGATATTCTTAAACTGTAAAAAGAAACAAATGAGAACCAGGCCATTCACAAAAAATACTAACCTTGTTCCTTAGGAATCTTTCATTTTCTATTGAACCTTGCTTCATAGGAATCTTTCGTTTGCTATTGAAACTATGGAAACTCGTGTTTGCAAAAGCCGTGGAAACTCCTCATTCTCTACTACCAAAGCATTAGAAAATCTGCTCCAGCTCCTGTATATAAATTCCAACTCATTAGAAAAGGAAACAGAGAGAAAAAGAGACAGAGAATGAATTTAAATATTTCCATGAGTACTAACTCACTTCAGAATTATTTGTTGATCAATTGGCCCTTGCAGCCACCAGTGCGACCATGACTTTCTCTCTCAATTAACAAAAAAACCATAATCACACACACATTACACAAGACACTAACACATTACAAGAATACCACAACACTACACAAGACATTCATACATACAACACTACACAAAACATTTATGGAGCGCTCCATAAGATAGACAACAGAAAAATTTACATCAGAGATTTTGAGAGAGAGAACATCCATGCTTAACCTGTAGATTAAATAGGGAAAAAAATGTGTTAGATTACACAAATGTCTCTGTTAAATGAAATAAACATTGTAATATTCCCTTTCTTGATCCCGTCAAAGTGGATAGAATTGACCCGTGGTTTTAACCCATGGTATTTCTTGATGGTATTTTCCCATGGTATTGACCCATAGTATTGACCCATGGTATTTCTTGTTGGTATTGATCCATCAAGCCTATAAAAAAGGAGAGAATCTAGGCATTTATGGCATTCTGGATTTCATTTATCTGTTTATGTGGTGAATCCATTCAAGATTCACAATTGGGCTTAAATTTCTTATATGTGTTGTGTTCTGTGTTTTTATATGAAATACCTAGATGTGTTGTTCTATTTAAAATTTTTATTCTTGGGATATTACAGTGGTATCGAGTCGTGCATCTGTGACACGAGAATTTTACGCCAGGAACTTCGGTGAAATTTATCTCTTTCACCCTAGCAGTAGTTTCTCACTTCGGTGATATTTATCACCTAGTTTGCTTTTTATTTTCGCAGTAAAATTATTTTATTGGGAGATATAAGTGAAGGGAAAATCATTTATATGTCCGTGGGTTAAATTTGTGAAAATATTTGAAGGCATGATTATCGTCTATAGCTTGCATATGGCCTCTTATGAATAAATGTACCCATGATATTTATTAATTTGTATGGAATATTATGAATGTACCCATGATATTTATTCATGTCTTTCTTGCAAATATGGTCATTGTTGAAAGGTTGGGAAGCTACTGTGGGCAGGGGATCATTCTCGGGTTTCTCATTAGCTAAGTATTGAGATCCATTGATGCCAATGCCATCATTTTGTTTTTGGAAATGCCACAAGAATCGCATAATGATATATCCATCGATTCTTTGCGCTACACACATACCTGGATCAAAGATGGCAACAAAATACAACATGGCAGAACAAAGAGTGACGGACTTTTCTCGAAAGGTCATGTTCATTCTTCACAGTCGAAAAGATATCCCGAAGGAAGATGTAACAAGCAAGTGTCTCTTCGAACTTGGATCCAAATTGCGAGTGGCACAAAGTAAAAAGGATGCTCTCCACAGCTGAGACAGTTAAATGGGGCTTTTGGGCTTGATAGCCTAAATACAGAATGTGGAAGGGTCAAGTCGGGCATGAAGCCATCCATGCTTTCTTTGATACAACCCTAGGTTCTTGAGCATTCTGTGAAAAATGTTTGGGACTCACCGTCGCTTCTTGTCTCGGTGAAATCATAGCCTTTAACTAGACCACTATTGCCCTACAATGATGACATCATCGAGGAGGACTTTTCGGGTAATGGTAGAAGCACTCCAAGGTTGGAAAACTACTTGCCACCATTCTTACTTCTTTATTCACGTAAGCGCACAATTTTGGAACGCATGGCGAAATTCAGATTTGGTATGCTTATGTCTGGATCTAGAGTGTGATGATTTAATCCTTCAAATGCAATACTTCTACAATGGGAAATTACAACATCTCATCCAAACTACCATCCACAACAGTAGAGCATGAAAAAGATCATGTCCTCCGATCTTAGGAGAAGATAGGGCCATCCGCGAACAATTGAGATCCAGAATTTCTTGGCCATTTGGAGGAAGGAGCTAATTGCATCACTCTCGCTTATGAACTACGCGAGGGTTGATCAAAGACGGAGAATCAAACTACTTCGAAAGAAGTTAACCAAGAGAGGAACTAACAAATATTTTTGGAACATGACAGAATGAACTAAGGAGAAAGAGCTATGCTTTGTATGCAAAGGACGGTTTGAAACTTGACCATTCATGTCTCGGACAATAAGGGAGGGCAACAAGGATAACAAAATTAGAGACTTCTTCGGATCATGGGGATTCATCCATCGATAGTGGTTGACTGGTTTTCAGGAGAGGGACCTATGAAGGATGTCAGAAAGCTCAAATACAAATGGTGAACAACAAACTTTTCATAGCTCTTCGCAGGAAACTTGCAGACGAGATGATCAGCATTAAACTTGAAAAAAGTACATGACAGAAAGGAAGGATGCAATTCCTCCCGATGATGTGGTAGTTGAATCTATAAATACAATGGAGACATCCATGAGGGTATGGGTAATCCAGTGTATAGACAACGATCCACCATTAACTCCATGTTTGACAAACTGCAGAAGATGGACAACTCATCTCCACATGTGAAGGGAGGTCCAGGATGAATACACTCGAGGAGAATCAAATGAGGAGAGAATCATTACATTTTGAGGGAGGATACTCACAGTCGAGGGCATATTTAGCATTTGGGCACTGGTGCGTACAACGATGGAGGGTTGAAATGGTGCCATAACCCACAGGTCCAAAGATTCGGTGTGCATTAGGATCCAAAGAGAATCCATTGGGGAAAATGATTGGCCAAAGGATTTGCTTGGGATCCACAGGTATTGAAGGATCCATTCAAGATCATTCAACGTGGAGAGACACATCGGATTGTATGATCCTCGTATTAATGTACAAATTCTTCGTGCTGGATAGAAGTGGATCGCTGAGGACAAACAATCTTGGCGGGAGGATTTGTAATATTCCATTTCTTGATCCGTCAAAGTGGATAGAATTGACCCAGTGGTTTTAACTTATAGGTATTTCCCCATGGTATTTCACCATGGTATTTTCCCATGGTATTGACTCCATGGTATTGACATGGTATTTCTTGTTGGTATTGACCCATCAAGCCTATAAAAAAGGAAGAAGCTAGGCATTTATGGCATTCCGGATTATTTTATCTTATTATGTTTGGGTTGAAAGACATCGGCTTCTGAGCCAGGCCGATATTGATCCCGGGACAAAAACCTGCTGTATACATCGTGTGGTGAATCCATTCAGGGATTCACAAATCTGGGCTTCAATTTCTTATATGTGTTGTGTTCTGTGTTTTTATGAAATACCTAGATGTGTTGTTCTATTTTGCAAAATTCTGATTCTTTGAAATATTACAAACATACACAAAATAAAGGAACATAAAATTACTCAAAAATTACCCTCTCCATGAATAATCCGAGTCCATCGCTCGTCGTTTGTTGTTTTTCGACCTCTCTTCGTTCCTAAATTTCCTCCTCTCATTCTTCATTCATCACAATCACGGATCCCTTTAATTCTTCATTAATGAGACACCTCCATCCTCTTCGTTCTTGAATTTCCTCCTCTAATTCAACATTCATCACAATCAACGATCTCTCTTATTCTTCATTCATCAAAGTCCATGAGTATATAATGACTAGGGATATAGTGAGTTTTTATGCTGCTTCTTTTTTTTACCGTTGTGCTCAAATTTGGGTTCAAGTAATCTTTTTAGTTACTATCTATTAAACCAATCTTTTAATTTCTATTCATTAAACCATATTTTAACTCAGTATTACTATTTTATAACTTACGATATTTTTTAAAACTGAGCCTTTTAAAACTTGCGACCATATAGTTCAATCCTTGTCCGTAACTTTCAGTATTAGTGAGTTTTATGCATGTCCTTTTGGACTGTTGTGTTCAAATTTAAGTTTAACCAATCTTTTTAACTACTATTCATTAAACCAATCTTTTAATTGCTGTTCATTAAACAATCTTTTAACTCAGTATTACTAGTTTAGAAATCCATGTCCGTAACTTTCCGTTTTTTATATTTTCATTTAAACTTTCTTTTTAACTTTGAGGTGCGCATAATAGTGGTTCGGTGAGAGTTATGGTGTAAAGCATATATATATATATATATATATATATTAAAACAATGGTAATTTAAAAATTTATGTGATATTTTTAACTTAATTTATATATATATATATATATATATATATATATAATTAATTTTAAAAATAATTAGTTTTTTTTTATATATATATGAACTAATGAGAACCAAATATGTAACAAAAATGTATGGTTAAAAGAGATGTGAATATAATATTGATTTAAGTTTTATATATATATATATATATATATATATATATATATATATATGATAATAGTAAAAATTTAAATATATTTCAAAATCTATGTGATATTTTTAAATTAAATTTTGTATATATAAAATTAATTTTAAAAATAGTTAGTCTTTTATATATATATGAACTATTGAGAATCAAATATTATTATTGTAGTAGCAAAAATATATGGTTAATATTATTTTTTATTAGAGACGTCAAGTTTAAAACAATAATAATAATTTATTGGTAGCAAAAATATATGGTTAACATTATTTTTATTAAAGATGTGAAGTTTAGTGGTAGAGGAAGACTTTCGCTTTTCAGACATGACTAGAGAATCAAAATTTTTCTTCCTCAAGTATTTTCAAATGGAAAACAATTTCTTATACATACTGTTGTGAAACTTAGTAAATTTATCTACTTAAAATAGATAATTGTAAGACTTAATATTAAGCTAACAAATATTAGCATTAATAGATTTTTATATAATTTTCTTTGCAATCTATTATTGATGTAATTTTTATATTAAAAGTTCTATTTAAAAATCATTTGTGAATAATTTGTCACATAAAGATTGACTTTTTCTTTTCTTTTTTCCTCCAAGCCTACATTGAGTAAAGGTTGAATATATGTCAAACAAAAAAACATAGAGGATGTCTTGAAGTGAAAATATTTTTTGGAGAGCACTTTATTGAGAACATTATGAATACATTCCTAAAATTTAGAGTCTCGAGATGATTCTTTTTTGAAACAATGTAAGCTTCTACATAATTCCTTGCACTAATAAAAATGAGCATGGAAATATAACTTACAATGACGCCAAGTTCATTTTCACTCAAAAAAATGCAAGGGAACACCAACTACCCTTATATCACTAGCAACATTGAAATCCCACGTCACATATAAAGTTGAAAACACAAAATACAAAGTCCCTTCACAACCACTTAATCTTTCAAGAGTTTTTGGGAAACCAATAGAGCAAGTAAGATTCAATATACATACCTACGTGGAGTGTTTCTTATATTGGATCAAAAACCTATATTTCCATGATATATCTCTACATGGGATCTCTTGAGAGATAATTGATTTTGTGTTGTGGCACATTATACATGCATGCTAGTTGCAGAAACGTCATGATGACAAGTAGAGTGCAATCTGCATCACTAGAAGTACAGTTGCATATCATTGCAATGAAGGATGTTTCTCTATTTTTTGTACCACATTTACTATATAGAATTTTCATGTCTCAAATGAATTATATACAGAGATATCCAAGGTAAAATTTCTCTCTTAACTCAAATTGTGGAATTTGAATCCATTCAAAAATACAAATAAATACATAGTGGCACTTAGGTTCAATAATTGTTTTTACATTAAAGGCATTAGGTAATTTTGAATAAAAGTGATCAATTTAAGAATACAAGATCCCGGTGGTCGAGTGACATGGGAAAGAAATATAGTGACATGCTTCGAGAAAAATATGTAAGAATTGTGGTACACTCTGGTCATCCTAATTTGTCCACATTTTCTTAAATAATTAGTAGTTGAATTGGCATTGGTGATGGAGCACGTGTCATATTGATAAAATAATAAAAAAATGATATGAGAAATGGGCATGCTAGCCACATTGCTTGAACATTATTTAGTGATATGTAGCCTATGTGATGGAGGGTCTCGAGAATCTCCAAACATTAGAAGAACTAAATTCAAACTGGCCAAAATTATGAGGTGGTATGGCCCTGAGGTCAATGCGAGATGATTCAGTAAACAAACATATAAAAAAATGATACATGCTTTACATCACATTACATAAATTATTTGGGGAGTGAAAAAAATAATTTTTTAATGGTAGAGTGTGACTTCTTTATTGTGATGGATAGGGTTAGACCCTTATTGCACATTTCTCATTCCTCTCTCTCAAATATTTGCAAATGGAAGACATCTCTTTTGCTATAGTATCATCTCACTCCTCATTATCTATCGAAGACCTCAATATACTCATAGATTCTCTAGATTGCATGGAAACCATAAAATTGAACTCCTTTGTGAATTCATTATCTATTGTTCTCATGCCCTCGTCATTTCCTTCCTTGGTGGATGGATTTGAGATCACATCCTTAGCTAAGGGGATGAGCTCACCCTTCTTCATAGTGACAAGCCCATTTTTTTTCCTCTACTATAGGAAATATTGTTGCAAAGTGTGTTGCTCCATCCTGTGAATTCATGAGATTGATTTTAATACACCCTTTGTTTTAGAAAATGTCTGAAAAAAGAGTGTCATTCCTTCCTCAATCCATAGAGGGCTCTATGTAAATTTCTATTTCACCCATCTTCTCATGATGTCTTGAAATTTGCAACTCGATTTCTTTCTCAAATACGTGAGTTCATGAATCCCCTTCATTTTGATATTCCATTGTTGGTTGAAGCATTCAAGTGCACAAATTTATTCTAATAGAATAGCTTGATATGAATATTAAATAGTTTAAGGCCATGTTTAATATATCTTTACTCCTCGATTATTGAGCACTGAAAGCTCGCTAATTCCGGATGAGAATTAATATTTTTTCCATTGGCTAGATAGTTTTTTGTATCAATATTTGATAAATTATTTCGTGTTTGTGGTTCTAGGGAAGTGTAGGGTCATTTAAGCAACATTGGTTCCCCTCTTTCCAAACCCCTTTTCGACTTCAATTTATACTTCTTTAGTTTGGGTAAGGCCTCATAATCTACCTTTGCATCTATGGACTCTTCTATAGTTAAAGCTATAGGAAATACTTTAAGAAGATTTTATGAGCGTAGTGATGATATAAAATAGTATTTGAAACCAACATATTATCACATTTGTGGGAAAATGGACTTTTAGTAAAGATTTCTTGCATAAATCAAATTGACAAGCCCAAATTATCTATGGTTGAAAAATCTAGATTATGAGCATATTTATTTCCCATAGAGCTTATTACGAAAGAGACCATTCCTTCAAAAAATGTTCCAAATCTCAAAATATCAATGCTATGAAAAAAATAGTTGCAAACCAAGATAGTGAGAAGGATCCAAGTTAGAACATTATATTTCTATTTGCTTTAAATATGAACTCAAAATATATCACAACAACAATTAAAATCAACAAAGAGACATTAGAATCCAAGAAATACTCCCACCAAGTTCATGGAAACTCAAAAAACAAGCCAAGTTAAGGTGGAATGTATAAAGGATACCTATGAAAATCCCAAGAAGTTTGGTTCCCCAAATGCTTCTCTTGAAAATAATTGTAAAAAAAAACCTTGGGATAATCTTCCAAAAGTGGCCAGAGGAAAGTCGGATATTTTTGGTGATTCCTCTATCTCTTTGGAAAAATAATTCTAAAACAACAACTTCTTAGGTAGATTAGGAGAAAGAGGCTCGAATCACATAAGAATATTAAAGGTACAAGGAATATTTGAGATAATAACTAGAAGAATGATCCTTGAGATATATTATATAGCACATGTTAGATCCAAGTGAGGAAAAAAGAAAATAGTATACTTCACCAAATGTAAAATAATAAGTTAGATGAATCTAAAGAAAAAATAGAAGCTAGTCAAAGGTAAAATGGAAAAAAAATAAGAACGGGATCAAATGTATTTGGATATTTTGGAAAATATTTAGCTCAATGGTAAAAGAAATTTGTTATAGAGCTCTCAACTATGGATTTGGATTGATGCTACAAATTTGCAACTATGGATTTGGGAACACGTTTTTTAGAAGAATTGTAACGATTATGGGTTAGATCCGAGTTCTTTTAATATAATCCAAAAATTCCATTTCTTTAAACATAAATTATATGAGGTTGAACTACGAGAGGGTAAAGGGCGTGTAACATACCCAGATAGCCTCGTTACATATCTTAGAGTTAGGAAAGTCAACATTTACGAATGTGTAACTTTATAAATTACTTTTTATATTTATGCATTAACAAATTGAATAACCATCATCATCACATAGAGAAATATTTAGTAAAAATAATAGTGAGTTACACAACCCTTAATTTTCCTTGTGGTAGCATATTAACTTAATTTTCCTGCTATAACTATTCATCGATCCATGATCATTTTAACTCAATTAGTAAATCACCTAATTGATAATATAACATCACATCATGAAATAAATTAACATCATTAAAATGACACAATGAACAATCACATCATTGAGACACCGATATACCACAGAAACCGTAGAGTGCAGAAAACGACAAACGTTTAATTTTATTATTAAACGCCATGAGGGTTGTCACCCTCACTCAATGGTTATAAGGAGTCCATCCCTTGACCATTGTCATAAAATCACATATAAAAATAATATTAAACAAAACATAACTAGCTATAAGCTATTACAATCATCATGATACCATTTACCCTACGAATCATCAATCTCATCTGTCTCGTGGTCGATATTTCCTTCAAGGGATCATTGTGCAATTGGAACTACTAAACCTGCATGGACTAAAAAACTCTTTATCTTCCACAATGTTAAACTTGAAATTTATTTTCCTCAATTCATCCTTCTTTCTTGCTATTCTTTGTCTTGACACACTTGATATCATGATTAGATAAAATATTAATAAACCAATAATCAATCTCTATTTGTGACACTTCAACAAATATTTGTATGCATGTATAAAACATAACCACATTGACATTAGTCTCCTTATTTAACATCATTTCACATGCATTAGTAACAAATAAATCAATATCAATCATCCTCTTTCCACCAAAACACTAACAAAATCTTGCATGCACTTTCATATTATTTCCAAAAGAAAGTTAGCATCACTGTATAATAATACCGTGCATACAAATGCATAACAAGATTTTCAAGATAACTATCCCAACTAGAAATTTCTCTTTTGCCTACTCTTATGTTTTCTTTTCAAAATGGATTAATGCAATAGATGTTATACTTGTGCATTTTTAATACATGTTCTTTTCCAAAAAACATATTTTCCACCCAAGATCTATTCATAATGGTTATTATGTATAACAATGCAAACTCTATTTCAACCAAAGTTAACATACAAGTTATAGTTTTGTGCATGCAATAACATATCTTGTTCTTCCTACATGTAAAACATATATTTCTTTCCAAAAGAAACCAAATAAATATTTTGGAAAAAATACAAACGATTTCTTTCCAAGGGTCGAAACGCATACCACTGTCATTTCATGCATGCAAAGTGACATTTCCCTCTCATCCAGAAGATATAACCAATAACTATGCATAATATTCTCCCAAGATAAAGCTAATGCTATAGCTAATCCCTCTAGGTTGGAAAAATACATATTATTTTTTCCCAAAGAGAGCTAACATAGTAAATATTATGTGATTTCATCTTCGTTTTCTCTAGAAATCTAATACTCAAAACTATATTTTTCCCATGCATAAAAGCATATATGTTTCTATAAATAATATTACATAATAAAGCATGTGATTACCCTCTTTCCTCTCCAATAATATAATCCAATAATGCATAAAAGGATATATTTTTCTCTTCTATTCATTTTGAAGAGTTTTAACACAATAATTATTTCCTTGCATACAAGTATGTAATATTCCAAATGGGAAAAAATAGGCTCGGTAGGGGAATATCCCTAAGATATTCCACTATGGAGATCACAACAACATGGAATTGCACCAATAGATCTAAACTAGAGATAGACTGGCAGTGGCATTTGCTAGATGCATCACCTTCATGAGGAAGGGTGAAATCCAGAGAGCTTCTGGCCCGTTCTAGACTACTGTCCCTATAGAAGAATGGTGAAACATGTGTAAGTTAGTGGGAATGACACAATCCTCTTAGTTTTTTCTAATCTTAGGAACCTTAGATCTATAGATCTAAACAATGGATCCAAAAGAGAAGTAAAGAAACCAACCAAGGAAAGAAAGCGGGGAAATTCCACTCTCGGGAAAATCGCAATGAGCTCAGAGGAGGACATTGTATAAGCAAGCCGGTGTGAAAATAATGTGAGAAAGCAGACTAGGTTCTCTATTTTAGGGCTGTGTCAGACCTCAAGCAAAGTTTCAGCAAAAATAACTAAGTTTAGATGTTTTAACAGATCTCCAACAATCAAGCACTAGCTGAAAATCATGTGCAAGGAGGCTTGGTAAATGAGAAAGCTGTCCTTTAGGAATTGCGTAGTTTATGCTAGAAGACACTAGAAATCAGCCATTAGACTCATGTTATAGTATGGCATCAAGAAATCGGATCTATGATCAGGTTCCTTTGTAGAAGCATTGGATTTACTTGAAAGCAAGAAGCAAGAATCCTTCAAAAAATAATAGCGAAACAATTGGAAAAGTCGGGAAAGACTTGGCAGCATTTTATATGAGGAGCTTCAAGTCACTGTAGGTTAATATTCAGATCTACAACTGATATATGGCTGAAACATCAGATCCATACCAGATCTGGGAACTACTCACAACTTCTAAACAAGATCACGGGGTTTTATCAAAATAATGCATAAATAAGTGTAGATCTAACTTTTAATACACCGAAATTTTCTGTTACCAAATAAATTGGTCATTATATAATCGGGGTCCATATGCAAAAAAAGAGATTTTTAAAATAATATGGTTACTCATCTCTTGATTCATGCTTGAAATACTCTCTTCCTCTTCCTTGGCTCCATTCTCCATGTATTCTCCCATTTCCCTCTTCTATTTCTCTCATGGGATTATAATAAAATAGAATTAATTAAAATGGAATATATTTTATAAATCCTAAAAAGTATTCAACTTTTTTCTAAATCATAAAATAATTCCATATTTTCTATATCATAAAAAGCATTCCAACTTTTCTAAATCATAAAAGTAATCCATAAAAGCCCTCCATAAATCTGATTTTTTCCTAAATCGAAGCATTCCATAAATCCCCTCATGCTTTTTATTTTTTAAAGGTAGATTTTCTTTTTCCTTATGAGAAAAATATCACTTATCCATACTTTTTCCAAATCTATTACTCATTATTTTCTAAAACTCATAAAATATACCAACTTGGAAATATAATTTATTTCCACTGGAAGAATATAAATTATTATAAATAAAATAATTAAAAATAATTCTTCTAATATTCTTATAATCAACATTCGAGAATATTCTTCATTTAATATCAATATAATAATTAATAATATTTAATTATTTAATAACCCTCATTTTATGAGAGTTTTTATGGTGGCTTATACAGAGGGATATTACGATGCGTATGGGAGGTGATATACATTTCTTTTGTTGCCCTTGGCATGAAAGGTGCTACCAAATATTTTAGATTGTTCAACTAATTTCCATCATCATAAGATTTAATATCTTTTCGTTAGCTACTTTTATACATATTAATTTTACTAATATGTGTTTTTATTTTTCTTTTTTTTCACTTTATTAATTTACCAATGTGTGTCTCCCCACATAGATAGCATTCTTTTTACAGAAATCTCATTTTCTCAAACTTTGTTTCTTATGGATGGGGTGAACACATTAAGGAAAAAAAATTATATCTCTTGAATCCATATCTAACCAGAGAATAGTTAACATAGAAATACACCCTAGAGTCCCAAGATAAGGATAAGGTTCAAAAATACAAAGATTCCCTCATTATATCATACATTGTATGAAATGTGATGTTTTTTTTCAATATTTTCATATATATATATATATATATATATATATATGTATTTGCTAGTATTTTTCACAAATCGACATGACAAACTAGTGGCTTGAGAAACTTTGACCTAAGGGAAGCTAAACTATAGAATAACAAACCAATGAGAACACCTATCCTTGGGCACACCAACCCATACTTATATATTGATTTTTTCCTATGTGGCATCAAATGAGGTGGCCTTTTCACCATGGAGTGCCTTAGCAAAACACTTATCACATATTTCTCTATGGTCCATGGGCTCATATGAAATGTAGGTTATATTTTCTCAGCGATGTTTCTTTAAATAATATTCTTACCTATACATATAAGAATCCTAATCCATCACACCAAATGTACACCTTTCAACCTCACATTTGCAATTTCTACTAAAATGGGGTTAGAAATGACCACTCTTGACATTATAATGTAGTTTTAGAAGATGCAATGAGAAAGATACAATATGGAATATCTTGTATATATAATATGATATTTTTTTGGGTTTAGAACGTCTACAAAGTATATTTCAATGGAATCACGCAGTATTTACATGTATACTTACAATCCAAACTTATATTGAAAAATTAAACTATCATAGTCACTCACTTAGGATCCCTAGGATTTTAATGTTTTATAAAACTTACTTTATTTAATTGGTTCAAAGAGACTAAATTTACTTCCACCTCACCGTGATTTAACCTAAACATTGTTGTAAAGGGTGTAAATAAATGTTGTAAGGGACTATAAGGAGAAAAAATTATAAATATGAAATTTAATATTTGTTCAATATTCAATTACACACATTAGCACACCATGTGTAGTGTTAGGTTTGCATTTGAATAAGTTTCTCTTTCAAAAAGTTCTAGCGCACTTCATATAATTAGTGATATTCATCGATCCATGGAACTTGATCATTCTCATGATGAAGAGGACATGATGACAATGCTGAATGAAACATTAATAATAATATTTTTTGCATGGATGGTATTAGGAGTATCCATAGAAAATGGAAAATGAAATATACCTACGAGAAAATAAATAACTGCCCCCTTTGAATTTGGTAAGATCTCCTCATGACAACATTCGGGGGAGTAGGAGCTTCACTAAACCTTTTGGTAATATGACTAAGCCTCCGTATGAAATCATTGGGTAAAACTAAAACTTCGCTCTTACCATATTGAACCTACTTGACAAAAGGATATGAAAAGAAACACTTTGATGTGAGGAATTAAAAAAATCCCAATGAGTGACTTCTTTCTACCAATACAACTTCACATTAAAAAATGTTGCATCCAACTCTCTCGGGTTCCTTTCGACCTTCACTTTTTCCAAGAACAATAAGGACCCAAAGGACACTTCTTGCATCATAGCTTGGTATGAATATGTGGGGAAAAAAATGAAACAAACAATCGAATTCATCTCAAGCTCATGGGTGACACTTGGATATGAAAAAAATATGTCTCCATTAGTTGTCAATTGAATCTCATCACTTCATTTTATTTTATAATTTTGGTTTGTGAATATCTCATCCTTCCTTTAATTTTAAAAATTATATTGAAGAACATATATCTTGTAGTGTGAGATTTACACTATCATAGAAAGAAAACAAATAACTTGTTTATAGAGTTAATCTTGAAAGATAAATTTTTTTGACACTTCACAATGTACAATTTTTTATCTTATGATATATGTGGATTGATCAGTATCATAATTGCAAGCTTCTACATTTGTTTTAGTAGTCACTCATTACTTACGAGAATAATAGGTTATTGAATTATTTTTTAGAATACATAGGCTTCCAAGTTGTTATTTTCCATGTTGAAGGTATTCATCCATGTTGATTAATCATAGTTTTTCCTTTCGTGTGAGGAGGATGTAGGGAAAAAGCTCGTAAATTATTATTTTGGAAGAATGTTGTTGTGGATAGTACTAGCAATAGCCATGGCACCAAAAAGTAGCAGCCCTTGGCTGGTTTCTACCTATTATTAAGGCCCTTACAATGAAACTCTAGCTACATTTTAATATTTTATGGTTGTTACGTTCTAATATTTTAAAGAAAATGCACGTGGGTTCTGCAAAGCAAAGCCATGTACATACGTGAGTATAGAGAAGACAAAGCATGTACAGTTTTTGCACCATGGTGATTGTAGAGAAGGCAAAGCATGTATTGTGTCCAAAAACAGATATTTTATTCCTTCAAATAATAACATCAACATTAGTTTCATTTTGACCGATGGTATTGGCTAAGGCCTAAGCTTCTACTGAGGAGATGAATATCAAAGTGTTTTGAGTGCAACTGATGAGTATTTGTTGAATAGTTTGAAAACTAAAGCAATTGCGCATGGTACATGTTACTTGATGAGTATTTTATCCGAAATAAGTGTGCACCCAAGAATATGATGATGGATCATATCGTTAGATATGAAATGATTATACATTGATAATTTACTTGTGGATTGTTTTGGTTTGTCATATTAATGTTTGATCCATGTTTTGTATATGCGAAGATATGGGTTCTTTTTTTTAAAGGTTTGATGTGTAACAAAGGTACAAGTCAATAATTGTAGATATGTATGCGGGTTTGATAAATAAAAGTTGTGTGCGTATGCACGTTTGATAAACTGAAATGTTCTTGCATACTGCGGGTCTCATTCTAGTAAGTTTCATGACGATTACGTAGTTTGGACATATATCGTACACGGGTTTGATTACCGAAGGAGAGCGTGAAAAAACGGAAGTGCGTATGTCAATGAATTAATACTTGATGATCTTGTTTTAACTATGATGATTGAATTTATTGTGGATTCATATATTAAAGAGTGTTGATGTTGCTAGTTTTATGTGATTGAATATTTGTGATGGCTCTGTGATTATTTCATAATGATTCAGGTGGTTATGTAACTTAGTGTCTATTTTGTAATGACAATGATTCAAAGTTTCAAGGTTCAATGCTTTGCGATCTATACGTAGGGTATAATTAAAGGAAGTCACATATACACACACTGTATGCTAAATAATAATAGCATATATATTATGATATTTTTTTATCTGTGATTTTCGAGTGGGTTCAATGGATCCATTGTGACAATTTATGAAGCTTGTCCAAAGGAGGTGTTGAGGGTTGGATACTTGATAAAGAGTTGGAAAAGCTTCCTTCCAAAGTAGTATCCGGTACTCATATCGGGGTTTGGAGCTCTTTTATAGTGGTTTTGAGAGCGAGTGAAGGTTTTAGACTTATGGAGGTGGGTACTTGCCGTGATGGTATGTGTCTATGCCAATACAAGATTGTAAGAATTATTTGATCATAATAAAAAATAAGACAAAAGACGAAAACAAGGGTGGTTTTCTCACATTGGGTTCCCCCTAAAAAATACGGGTGTTCATATGTTTTTCTTATGTGCAATGTTTTATTCTATTCTTATTTCACATGATTACTATTTATCTAATGTTGATGAAATAATGCATACTAGTTCAAGATAAATAGATTTTTGACGTTAATTGAAAAAACTAAGTTGATTGGATATACAATAGTTTTCTACATAGAAGTAGTGTACATAGACATTTTTACCTCACAATGAGTCACGTGTATACACGGGTTTAATCCATAATAGTCGCATACAAAAAATCAAAATAGGAAAAATAAATAAAGTTTTAAAATACCGATTCACCTCCCCTCTCATTATTTTTCCTAACAATTGGAATAAGAGATGGGCTCTTTGGAAGGAGCTTTAACGCTTGAAGGAATATTCATCAAGGCGAGAAATCAAGAGGGGACAACATCTATCGGGTCACCATTGTTAAACGAAACCAATCTAATTTTTTGGAAGGTAAGAATAATATATTACCTACAAATCACTTGGAGAAAATGTATGGGGAATCATTGAAGTATGTTTACAATATGCATTCTCCATTCCCGCAAATGAAGCAGAGAAAGAATAACTATGATACCGATGCAAAGGTTTTCAATGCTCTATTTGGAAGGTTGGAAGAATCATAATTTTTCAAATTCATCTAGCTAAATATGACATAATCTATATGGGAAAGATCATCCAAAGCTATGAAGGTGACACCAAGGTAAAAAGTGCCAAAATTCAAACTCTTAGAATTCAATATGAAACTCCGAGAGTGCAAAATTATGAAAGTATCACAAGTTTCTTTCTTAGGGTAGATAAAATCATAGAATCCTATGAGAAATATTCGTGAAGAAATAAAAGAATCATCACTCATTGGAAAAAATATTAAGGTCTCCAGCTCCTATATTCAATTCGAATGTTTCTACCATAGAATAAATGGAGGTCATGAAGAATATTGATGTTGAAAAAAATTCATGGTATTTTAATAGCCTATGGAATGGGAAAATAGGGTACCTTAGATATCGGAGAAGTTTCATTCAAATTTACTTCAAAAGGAAAATAAAAAAGAAGAAATAGGATGTATCGGAGAAGAAGAGGAAAACTTCGTAAAGAGACTCCATGTGGGTACTAGTGAGCTTTGGTATTGCACCAAGAGTGCCGCAACTCCCAAGGGCTACCCTACTTTACTTTATCAGCCGAGGTTCACTACAAACTTTGAGGTGATAGTGCTGGTATACACGCAGATGCATTCCGTTCATGTCATCCTCTTATGCTTTATGAAAGGGTGCTATTTCTAGGGGTTCTCAATGAAGTCTGTCACACTTTAATGAAACTAAACTAAATTGCAGAAGGAAATGAAAGAAATGGAACTAATTTAGTAATACGAGAAGGAAATGACTCTAAGAAACTTAATTAAATCGCTAAAGATAAATGATATGAAGGAAACTAATTTACTTTTTCGAAAACAAAATTAGAAAGGAAACTAATCACGAACCACACTTAACTTAGCCAAACGGATAAATGCACTCTACTTATCCTATGATCTATCTAGCATGCTTCTATCCATGCAACTAGGCTATCCATGACTTAATTATAATTAAAAGAAGTTAATTTGCAGACTTGGAGGGAAGAAATGGGCTAAAAGAGCCTAATGGGGGGTTTAACACATGAAACGAGAGTTTGGAAATGGAAATAGGGAGGTTGAAACCTTGTAAAACATTATGATACCGTGATAAATGACTTTCTGGAGTAGAAAGAACTCAAAAATGAGATGTCGGAGTGTGATGGAGAACAAAAGTTGTGATGTGCATGTCGCAATCGCAACTTTATAATCTTAAAGGGATAGCGAGTAAGGATTAACAAGAATGAATTAAGTTATGCAAAGCGCGAAGTGAAATGGCAAGTTGTGAATCACAATATACATAAGTTTAGATGGATAACGGTGAAAGATCAATAGGAATGAACGTAAAATGTTCGAAGTGTGATTTGCAATGCAATAAAGGTTGTAGGTTACGAGTCTACGATGTGGCAAGTTTTGCGAGTGCGAAGTGTGATGAGTGACATGGCGAGTTATCGCATCGGAGGAATGAATGGTAAGTGTTATGCACGAAGGTAAATTGTGTGATTTGCAATTTCCGATTTCTCAATATATCGAGTCTACAAGAATCGAGTGGTAAGAGATAAGGGTAAAAGCTAAAATGTGTGAAGTGCGATTTTATGATGGGCGACGTGGCGGTGGGATCAACGAGCGCGGGCACAATTTCGCAATATCGCAATCGCAAGGACCAACGATATGTGTTAAGTGAGAAAAGGTAAAGAGTGTGAAGTGCAATTTGCGATTTCACAATATCGCAATTACAAAGAACGAGTTGTAAGCGTTAAAGGTAAAAAGGTAAACGACACAAATTGTGATTTGCGATTTTGCTATATACGTAATCCCAAAGAGCGAGGGGTAAGTGTCAAAGGTAAAAAAGAAAAAATGTTGCGATTTGCGAGGAGTCGCGATGTACGGTGGCGGGGAGACTCAAGGAGAAAAAGGCGAGGTCAATTTTTCGATTGTTTTGAATGGTTTTTCACGTGTTTTTACATAAAATGGTAAGGAAAATCGTGAATGGAGAAAAACAAACAGAAGTAAGGCTTGAAGGGATTAAGTGCGTTAATGTAATTATTTTATTTTAAATTTCAAATAATGATAAATATTTCAATTTATTTTATAATTTTTTGTCTTACAATTTTTTAATATAATAAAAATATTATTAAAAAAAACATTTTAATATTTAAAAATTAATGTTATGTTTTAAATAAGTTAAAAAACAATATATAGAAAGATCTTCTTAGCTTGGAGATGTAAAATCTCTACTAGCGGGGGTCAACCACGTGAAGGTGAGAGCTTATATGACCCCAACAATGGTCCATCATTGGCATGGGACTAACCATAGACGCGCACCCACACAATCCATTGCCAATGAGGGCATAATCAATCATATGCATACATGCGCACAACAAACATAGGTTGCACACAAACATACACATAGCCACAAACATTACACATAATGACTCACAAGGTGACATGTTCACACACATCACAATTATAATGAAGATTAGAATTAACATTATTTTATGCATGTGTTGAAAATTGAGTATAAGTATTATGATGTTGATAATTGCATTTATTTTATAAGATAATTAGTTTAAAAATTAATAAGTATTTATTTTATTTATTATATCTAAAACAATCCTTATTATTAACCAAACTTTAGAATTAATATTTTTTCCCTATATTATTAAATTATAGTATTATGATTTTTTTTAATAAATTATTCAAATGAATGAAATTTTTAAAATAAAATTAATGTTTATTGTATTGATTTTAGTATTAAATAATTAATTGATATGTTTTGTTACAAATTGATGTTGTTATAAATTTTATGTTGTTTTTCTTTTTAGTTTCAGTTTCATGGTTTGCATGATACTCTATAACACGATAATCGTTAATTGAGGTGTAGGTTGTGGGATAATATTATGTCCTTTTTAGTGTTATTGTAATAATTATATTGTTTTTTCATATAAAATGATTAAAATTTAGATAGAAAAAAGATAAAAATTAAAAAATTAAAAATAAAAAATTAATTTAAAAAACAATAAAATAATAATAATAATAATAATTTCACAAATATTTAAAGTAATGTATTTATAAGTTAATATTTAAAATAATATATTTATATATCAATATGCTAAATAATATATTAATATATATAGAAATAATGATAGTATATTTATAATCATATTAATGATAGTATAATTGCACATATTAGGCTCATATATCTAGAAATAAATAATACATATACAAATGTAACAAAGAAGAATTCCTACAAAAAGAATACATTCACACATAAAAAGAATACAATTAAACAAGACACATATAAATGTAGAGAAGAATAAATTCATATACACATTAAGAATACATTCATATACATACAAAGAAAAAAAGTAATCAAGACACAAAATGTAGTAAATAAAAGATTCATACACATGAAGAATACATTCATATACATACAAAGAATACAACTAAACAAGAGACATACAAATGTGGAAAAAAATAGATTCATACGCACATGAAGAATACATTCATACACATAAAAATAATACAAGTAAACTAGACACATAGGAATGTAGCAAAGAGTAGATTCATACTAATAACATGGCTTGATATGAATATTAAATAGTTTAAGGCCATGTTTAATATATCTTTACTCCTCGATTATTGAGCACTGAAAGCTGCTAATTCCGGATGAGCTTAATATTTTTCCATTGGCTAGATAGTTTTTTGTATCAATATTTGATAAATTAGTTCGAGGTTTGTGGTTCTAGGGAAGTGTAGGGTTGTTTAAGCAACATTGGTTCCCCTCTTTCTACCTTTGAGCTTCAATTTATACTTCTCTAGTTTGGGTAAGGCCTCATAATCTACCTTTTCATCTATGGACTCTTCTATCATTTAAAGCTATAGGAAATTCTTTAAGTAGATTTTATGAGCGTAGTGATGATATAAAATAGTACTTGAAACCAACATATTATCACATTTGTGGGAAAATGGACTTTAGTAAAGGATTTCTTGCATAAATCAAATTGACAAGCCCAAATTATCTATGGTTGAAAAAATATAGATTATGAGCATATTTATTTCCCCTGTAGAGCTTGTTACGAAACAGACCATTCCTTCAAAAATTGTTCCAAATCTCAAAAGATCAATGCTAGGAAAAAATAGTTGCAAACCAAGATAGTGAGAAGGTGCCAAGGTAGAAAATTATACTTTATTTAAAGATGAATGTACCCCATATCACAACAACAATTAAAATCAACAAGAGACATTAGAATCCAAGAAAGACTCCCACCAAGTTCATGGAAACTAAAAAACAAGCCAAGTTGAGGTGGAATGTATAAAGGATACCTATGACAATCCCGAGAAGTTTGGTTCAGCAAATGCTTCTCTTGAAAATAATTGTAAAAAAAAAACCTTGGGATAATCTTCCAAAAGTGGCCAAGGACATGTCAGAAATTCTTGGTGATTCCTCTATCTCTATGGAAAATAATTCTAAAAAAACAACTTCTTAGGTAGATTAGGAGAAAGAGGCCTGAATCACATAAAAATATTAAAGGTACAAGAAATATTTGATATAAAAACTAGAAGAATGATCCTTGAGATATAGTATATAGCACATGTTAGATCCAAGTGAGGAAAAAGGAAATATATACTTCACGAAGTAAAATAATAAGTTAGATGAATCTAAAGAAAAAATAGAAGCTAGTCAAAGGTAAAAGGGAAAAAAAATTAAGAACGGGATGCAAATGTATTTGGATATTAATTCTATTTGGAAAATATTTAGCTCGAATGGTAACAAAATTTTTTATTTTTTCGGAGCTCTCAACTATGGATTTCAATTGACACTACAAGTTCTATCTCAAATCCTCAAGGAATTTTGGGAACACATTTTTTAGAAGAATTGTAACGATTATGGGTTAGATTCGAGTTCTTTTAATATAATACAAAATTCCATTGTGTTTGAAAAAAAAATAAACATAAATTTTATGAGGTTGAACTACGAGGAGGTAAAAAGGGCATTGAAGGTGATATACATTTCTTTTGTCGCCATTGGCATGAAAGGCGCAACCAAATATTTTAATTGTTCAACTAGTTTCCATCATCATAAGATTTAATATTTTTTCCTTAGGTACTTTGTCTTCATATTAAATGTACTAATATGTGTTTTTATTTTTCTTTTTTTCACTTTATTAATTTACCAATGTGTGTCTCCCCACATAGATAGCATTCTTTTTACAAAATCTCATTTTCTCAAACTTTTTTTCTAATGGATGGGGGTGACACATTAAGAAAAAAATTATATCTCTTGAATCCCATATCTAGAGAGAATAGTTAACATAAAAATGCACCTTGTGATCCCAAGATAAGGATAAGGTTCATTCCCTGCATTATATCATATATTGTATGAAATGTGATTTTTTTCAATCTTTTCATATGTATATATCTGTTTGCTAGCTTGTTCACAAATTGACATGACAAACTAGTGTCTTGAGAAATTTTTACCTAAGGGAAGCTAAACTATAGAAAAAAAAACCAATGAGAACAGCTATCCTTGGCCACACCAACCTCATACTTATATATTGATTTGTTCTGTGTGGCATCAAATGAGTGGCATTTTCACCATGGAGTGCCTTAACAAAACACCTTATCACATATTGCTCTATGGTCCATGGGTTCATATGAAATGTGAGATATATTTTCTCACTTATGCTTCTTTAAATAATATTCTTACCTGTACATATAAGAATCCTAATCCATCATACCAAATGTACACCTTTCAACCTCACATTGCAATTTCTACTAAAATGGGGTTAGCAATGACCACCCTTGACATTATAATGTAGTTTTCGAGAAGATGCAATGAGAAAGATACAATATGCAATATCTTCTATATAATATGATATTTTTGTGGGTTTAGAACGTCTACAAAGTATATTTCAATGGAATCTGCATGATATTTACATGTGTACTTACAATCCAAACATATATTGAAAAAAGTAAACTATCATAGTCATTTGTAACAACTCCAGTTTAAGGATTTTTTTTCTTTTTTCTTTCCACCTATATCTGAGGTTTCATTTTTTATTTACCGGTTGTCTGAATATTAAGTTCGGAAATTGGAATTTTATTTCCATCTTTTTAAATTTTCCTCTACCCCTCTAGTATCTCATTTAAAATTTAATATCTCTTTTCCACTATCCCCATTACTAATAACATTCAATATTCCCCATGTGTATATTAAAACCATGTATATAAAATTCTATACCCCCTCTATATCAACATGGGATACTCCACGTAGATATAATATAAGTCTAGACCCTAAGTACATTCATATCTTTCGATAACATCATATAAGCCATACATATATAACACATATACCACTTATATATATAACACATATATATATATATCCTTTGATAATATTACTTGAATGCACATATATATATATATAACACACATATATATATATCACATATATATATACCCTTTGATAAAATTATTTGAATGCGCATATAGATATATATATCCTATATATATAAAATACCCCCTTTGATAATATCATTGAATCCGCATAAATATATAACACATATATATACCATTTGATAATATAATCGAAACAGCATCAAGCATATACTATACCTAATATACCTATACCTTACCCACACGTTGAAATAACGCTTGTGTATATAAAGTACAACGTGTACATACTACTAATTTCGTACGTTGATGAGTCTACGCCCATTTCGGTTATCGTCAGCGAGCTTAAGGTGGCCGGACTATTGATAAATATAATAGTGATTCAACTATTAATTATGAAATGTTGAGACCTACAGATCCCGATATAAACCTAACCCTAATCATAAAACTTTTTGGCATTGTTTTTACTGTTCAACCTTTTTCTCCAAAGTCGTCAAGTGACAGGGGTATATTGTTATTGGTTTATACTTTTATGAATATTACCACTGCAATGATGTCGACGAGTCATGGGTATTGGCGTCTACGCATAATACAGATCCGAGCGCCTTGCCTCTTGCGTCGAATTATAATTGTTTTGGTTTGAAACGGTGCATATACGATTTGGTTTTTATACGCATAGTACGTACCATGCGTCGCGATTATGGATGGAGATAGAAGTATAGCTTAGTGATCCGAGCGTGCTGGTTTAACGTGTGGGTTTCATTCGACGTTTTGATGGTTTTGTACGTAGGGAAGGCGTCTCGCTCGGGAGATTGAAGTACCCGATGCCGGCGTTTGCGGACTCATGCCCGACAAGTAATTTGCATGTAACGCTTCCATTTGTTATTCACTGGTCCGACGATCTTGTGTGAGCCAACACGCATCTCGGTACCTCGTCCGCAACTCATTTACATCATCGAATACCCCTATGTCGACTAAGCTAGGGTTCTTTTCCAAATCGACTTTGGGATTCTGTCAGTTTTTGAGGGCGGTGGGATTAGGGTTTCTCCTACCCTTCAGATTTATCTCTGCGACATCAACTTCGATGCCACTCACCTCTCCCTTCGCCGGTCATTATCTATAGCTGGCTCGGTTTACGATTGAATCTTACTCGGGTTGTTGTATTTGTCTTTATTCACAATTCATTCACCGAAAGCGCGGATATTTCCATGTGGATTAGGTGCGGGGAATACCAACTCGGCTTAAAGGTATCGGCTCTCCGCTCCGTGGAGAGTTCGAGTGTAAGGTTTTTTTTTATAGTTCTTTATGTTCCGCAACTCATTTTGATCTCGTCGGAGGTAACGCCGTGTCTAAATCATCTCCCGATTGTTTTGTGCGAGAGGGTGCAAACGGTGGGGTTTTCTCGGCCGCGCCCTTCGTAATTCATACATATCCTTGTTTTTATTATTATAGGTGTTGGTAGTCCGCTTTGATGTGAATACGGGTTGTTTTACTCGAAGGGTTTTCTTTTTGCGGATCTCTTACGGCTGCGCTCGATACGCATTACATGGATAGGAGCCATTAATAGGCTTTCCTCCCCGGCTACATGCCGCACCCTTCGTTAGCATATTTTTTCTACGTCCCGACGCGGAATCTCGGATTTCCTTGCGTCCGGGTTTGATAGCACGTCCTATGGGACGACGTGCTAATGTGTTTTTTTTTGTTTGATGGCGTATCGACCTCTGGTTTTTTATTTTTAAAGCAATGCGATCCCGGGTAGAATGCAAACCCTACGCATAGGTAAATCTCGAGTTTCTATCATACAATGGCGGGAGATTCATGCCTCAGTTTATTTGCTTGCGTTTTCAGAACTCTAGCATTGTTGATATCCGATACTATCGTCGGGACCTATATTATGGATAGGTTTTATGCTTTCAGTCGCCCTATCTAAATCGTAACTATGGTCGGCGGCATATTGGCCGATCAAATCCAAACAATTTCGTACGGCTTTATTACGAATGGCAAAGATGACTAACGAACCATGCCGGGAAAAGCCGAGCTCCCACGTTAGTAACTCCATTCCTTAACGCGATTGCGCCCTATGTATTTCTTTCGTTTTTAATACTAGTAACGCTCTTCACGAAAAATAGATAAGGCTACACCGCCTTTGCAAATTCAATATAATACCTTCCCGGCATATAAAAACTTTCCACCCTCGACATATGGGCATCGATACTACCTCGTAAAGGTTGGGTACTCGGCCCTTGCTATCTTCGCATTAATTCGTAGTTTTATAGTTGCGTCTGTTATCTACCATCGTTTAAAATATGAGTATTCATGCGATAGATAATGTTCATATGATGGATAACATGAATATGATATGAATATAGATAATATGTATTCACATGCATGTTTAAAATATATCATCATTTTATTTTTACCTCTGTTCATTTCATATCATGTTTAAAAAAGGACCTAAAATGTCGTGGACGTTAATGTACGTACAATTCGAAGGTATTGAATTGAAACGAGCCCAATGCATAGTAAATTAAATAATCACCATGATTTAATATAGTTTGACCGTTCATTAATTCGCATAGATATATGGTTCATATATATATATTTCTTCCACCAAACTACTCATTTATAATCGTTGTTAAAATGAGCTATTGTTTTAGCTCTCGGCTCTCATGTTTGATGCATATATATGTATTCGATAGTTAATTGAGTAGTGTACCTTAATTATGGGTTAAGTCTTTTTGCTATGATATTTATTTCAAGGGTTAGAGGAAGATTAAAGAATGCAATATACACTATGAATGCTATAAATACTATAACACTTCTATAGAGTAGAATTACTTCTTGAGCTAGAAAAATTTTTGAAATACATATTCTAATGTCTTTGCTTCTCTTGTATTGTACCATGTAAATTTCAATTACTGTTACAATATTTTTTCTCGCATACATATGAGCATATAATTTCACCTTTGTATATATATGTGAAACAAGTTAATATTTAATTATCTCGTGGAGACTAAGTACCTTGATTTAAACCGTCTTTGGTTTAAAGTTTACGTGGGTTTCTACTCTATAGATTATCTGGTCTACAACTAAACGAAAACTCGGAAGGTGAATGCCTTAAGATGGATTATGTTAAATGTAGCACTAACATCAATCATACCATTTCATTTAATTTTATATGTAGCTAATTCATACCATAATACATCAAAATAAACAAGAATTTCATAAACATACCACTATTGCAAATGACCGACCTCCCAACCTTAGAGTCCTCTTTGTCTCACTGAGAACTCACCCCCGAGCTGAGATCACCTCCATCACAGATCAACCTGCGATCCGCTTAGGAGCAGACTTATTTAAGCTCATGTTTCCCCAAAGCATGTTTACAATTCTGCGTCCGTGAATAGCAGGGATGCTTTCTTTCTGTTTAGCCTAGGCTTCCCATTTTGGGACTCTTTAAAGCTATTTTATGCTTTTGCTCGACTTTTTCCAGCTTTTCTTACCTCTTGCCAACTACTTTCCTCATCATTGGAGAAATTTAGATTCCTCCTCAAAATCTAAATTAATTTCTTTCAAGGATTTTTTGAAAGATTGTGGGGGATTTGTTGCCTTATCCCGTCCTCATGGATTTGGCAAGTGATCTCTAATTCTCATCTTGGTCAAAATGCAAAATCATTTTATTTATTTTCTCAAATTAAATATTCAAGTACATTCACACCATACTTATCCTTTGGGGTCCACTCCCCTTAGGATTTAAGTTCAAATGTCTAAATTTTTCAAATTCAACACAGAAATTGGGGGTGTTACATATTCCCCCTCTAAAAAATAAACACCGTAATCGGTGTTGTTATTCAACTACTAGACTTCACTTAAATAAAAATGGATATTTTTCCATCATTTCAGCTTCCCTTTCCCGGGTAGGTTCTTGACGATGAAAGTGCTTCCACTGCACTTTTACTACGGCCACTTCGTTTTGTTTCTCAATTCAATTTCTTCTCGCTCCAATATTTGAAGCGGTTCACGTGAAAAACTCCCCTTCGGTTCCACATTGCATAACATTTCAATCAACTATGTGAGAAGCATCATGCACATATATTTTTAATAACGAACCATGAAACACATTATGAACTCTAACATGGGGAGTAAGGCCAGTTTGTAAGCCACTGGTCCCACCCTTTCTAAAATTGTTGATCATGATAAAGAGTTTGTTGTATGAACGGATGCTTGCAGAGAAGGGTCGGGAGGATTTGTTACGGGAGAAAATTCAGTTATTGCATATGAATCTAGGAAACTAAAATTGCATGAACAGAATTATAGTGCCTATGATTTGGAATTTGCAATTGTTATCCATGCTTTAAAGATGTGGAGGCACTATCCATTTGGGGAATAAGTTCACATTCATGATTGATCATATTAGCCTTAAATACTTCTTTTCCCAAACGGACTCGAATGCGAAAGGCAAGCTGGATGGTCTGTCCTTTTTAAGTGAATTTGATATGGACATAAAACATATCAAGGGAAAAGAAAATAAAGTTGTCGATGCATTAAGTAGGAATGCTTGTCAAAATTGTAAATGATTGGGAGTAGTGGCTGATTGAGATAGAAGAGTTGGTGAGAAAAAGCGAGCAAGCCAAGACCCAAACTATGAAACCCTATTGGTGAAACTACGGAAAAGGGATAAAACCGATTTCACGCAAAATCAACAAGGGCTGCTATATTACAAGAACATGTTGTATATTCCTAATGTAAAATCATTAAAAAGAGAAATTTTAGATGAATATCACAAACAGACCTTATGCGGGACATCCCGGGATACCGGAAGATGTTAACGAGCCTTGAAAAAAAGAAGCTATTTTGGCCGGGAATGAAGAGAGATGTGGCGGAATATCTAAGCAGTGTATGGAATGTCAATCGGGTCAAGGTTGAGCATCAAAATCCAGTGAGGTCTTCGAACCCTTTGCCAATTGCGAGAATGGAAATGGGACACAATTTCCATGGATTTTATAATAGGACTACCTAAAAACAAAATACCAACATGATTACGTAATGGTGGTAGTAGACACTTTAACCAAAAGTCTGTCCACTTTATACCCGATGAAATCTACTTTCGGAACGACTCAAGTAGCAAATGTGTTCTCGAAGGAGATATTAAGGCTTCATGGAGTTCCCAAAGTAATTGTTTAAGATCGAGATGCTAAGTTTACGAGAGCATTTTGGAAGGGATTGTTTGGAGGGATGGGTACTAAAGTCTGAATTTTAGTCACGCCTATCACCCACAAACCGATAGGCAAATAGAAAAGACGAATCAAATTTTGGAGGATATGTTGAGAATGTATGTGATGGATAGACCATCAAAGTGGGAGGAGTATCACGCATTTAGCTGAATTTTCCTATAATAACGAGTTACCAATCTTCTATAAAAAATGAGTCCGTTTGAGGCACTATATGGAAGGAAGTGTCGTACTCCTTTGAGCTGGAGCCAACCCGGAAGATAAATTAATGTTGGGACACGATGCTTTATAAGAGATGGAGAGAATTGTTAAAAAGATACAAAGAAATATCAAGACGACACAAGATCGCCGGAAAAAGATATGCTTGATAAGAAAAGAGTGCACCGAGAATTGAAAGAAGGGGATCATGTGTATTTGCGCATCAAACCCAAAAAAGAGCACACTTTATGCGAGGGAAGTTGTGCAAAACTTGCTCCTAGATATTGTGGGCCTTTTGAAATTCTAGAAAGGGTGGGACCCGGTAGCTTACAAGCTGGCCTTACCACCCCATGTTAAAGTGCATGATGTGTTTCATATTTCATTACTAAAAAGATATGTGCATGATGCTTCTCACATAGTTGATTGGGATGTTGTACGAGTGGAACCAGAAGGGAGTTTACGCGGTAACCGCTTCAAAGATTGGAGCGGGAAGAAATTGAATTGAGAAACAGAACGGTGGCCGGAGTAAAAGTGCGGTGGAAGCACTTTCTCGCTGAAGAAGCTACCTGGGAAAGGGAAAGCTGAAATAATGGAGAAATATCCATTTTTGTTTAAATGAACTCTAGTAGTTGAATAGCAACACCGAGGACGGTGTTTATTTTCGAGAGGGGGAATATGTAACACCCCCAATTTACTGTGTTGAATTTGAAAAAATTAGACATGTGAACTGTAAGTCCTAAGGGGAGTGGACCCCAAAGGATAAGTATGGTGTGAATGTATTTGAATATTTAATTTGAGGAAATAAATAAATTGATTGTGCATTTTGACCAAGATGAGAATTTGAGATCACTTGCCAAAATCCATGAGGATGGATAAGGCAACAAATCCCCACAATCTTTCAAAAATCCTTGAAAGAAATTAATTTAGATTTTGAGGAGGAATCTAAATTTCCCCAATGAAAGAGGAAAGTAGTTGGGAAGAGGTGAGAAAAAGCTGGAAAAGGCGAGGAAAAGCATAAAACGGCTTTAAAGACTCCCAAAATGGGAAGCCTAGGCTAAACGGGAAAGAAAGCATCCCTGTTATTACGGACGCGGAAATTAGAAACATGCTTTGGGGAAATATGAGCTTAAATAAGCTGCTCCTAAGCGGATCGAAGATTGATCCGTGATGGAGGTGATCTCGACTCGGGGGTGAGTTACGGGAGACAAAAAGGACTCTAAGGTTGGGAGGTTGGTCAATTGCAATAGTGGTATGTTCTTGAAATTTTGTTCATTCGATGTATTATGGTATGAATTGGCTACATATAAAATTTAGTGAAAGCTGTATGATTGATTTAGTACTACATTTAACGGAATCCGGCTTTAGGCATTCACCTTCTAGATTACTGTTTAGTTGTAGCTCGAAATCCATAGAGTAGAAACCCCGAAACTCTAAACCAAGGTCGGTTTAAATCCGAAGTTACTTAGTCTCCATAGATAAGTAAATATTATTTGGTTTACGTAGATACAAATGTGGTTTTTTTTATGCTCCTATGTGTGCTAGAAAGATAGTGTAACAGAACTGAAGGGTGCATGGTACCAAATCAAAAGAAAAAAAAATGTAACTCTACTTTATAGGATTATTACAACATTTATAAGGGTATAGATTTCATTTCTAAATCTACCTGTAATCCTTGAATCAAGTAGTATAGTCAAAGACTTAAATTATAGTTAAGGACCTCTATTCAAGCACTATCGAAGACATATATATATATATATATGCATAAAGAAAAAAATAAAAGCGTAATAGCTTTTATAGCATCTTAAAGGCACATATTATTTCTAAATCTATTTTTAACCTTTGAAACAAAGATCGTAGCAAGATAATAAAAATAAAGTGGGAGGTTTCCCCATAACCCTTGGAACACAATGGTAAATGGATTAGCTCTTAGCTGAAATAGCACAAAATATAATGTCGGGTTGCACTGATTAATTTATTGGCATATGCAAGTTTAATTCGTTAAATGAACGATAGTTTCATGGCGGGCAATTAACGAAACTTGAGTTTGAAAGTAAAATGAATAAAAACAATAATATAAATGCGAGAGCTAACTCAAAAGCTCGTTTTAATATTTTTAAATATGTTGATTCAGACATACATATACGAGCAATCGTACAACCGTATGTTAGCGATTCATTTAATAATTGTAAATTCTTTATTTGAATTTGATTTGGCAATCGTGATGATTTATAACACCCTAAAAATTTTTTATCTTTGCGTATTAATTTCAAATGTTCTTATCTAGATTTCCCTCGTATTTACGTGGAAATTCTAGGGACGAGATAAATTATAATATTAAGTCAATACACAGTAGCTTTTTAAATTCTTATTTATATACTGAAGGGTTATACATGTTTCTTAACTAGACTTTGGCATAGTTCAAAACAATCTAGTGAAAGATTAACTTGTTAACCCACTATAATTTATCTCTTTTTTTTACATAATTATTTCGTTGTGGTATATGTGTAGCACAAACTCTCTGTTACATAAACAAATTTAAAATCGGCTTATGTTCTAGGGTCTAGTAGTATCTTTACAAGCTTGTTTTGTTTTCAGAACTCTAATAGCTTTAATTCTGGTTAGTCCAAATTTTACATGAAAGTTTCCTCTAGACTAAAATTTAGAAGCCAAATAAAGTTTCATTGACCCCACTAGAGAACTTGTCTTGTGTCTCCAGATTTATAAAATCTATCCCTGTCATTCTTTCATACACGGGGTAAATTGCAACTCTTTTGCTATTGCTTTCCAATATAAAATAAGAACTTCGATTCTCATTCACATATATGCATATACTAAAATCATTTTAAGAAACGTAGGCAGATTAAAGTTAAGTCATAGATTCTTGTTCCGTGAAAAGATAAGTATCCTCGGATTTAAACCAATCACTTGGTTTAGAGATTACGTGGGATTCTACTTCACGATTTAATTCTACAACCATACGAGTGGCAAGGATAAATTCCTTATAAACAATTATCGTTAAATGTAGAATTTATATTCTAATATAAAATGAAATTTTATATGTAGCCAATTCATACTATATGAAGTAAAACATTTGTAAAATTAGGGACATACCACTCCCGCAAATGACCAACCTCCCAACCTTAGAATCCTTCTGTCTCCCAGGACTCACCCCCAGAGTTGAGATCATTCTCCTAGAAAGCAGACCAACCCCAATCTATTCCCGAGTGCAACTTATTTAATCTTTTACTCCCAAAAGCCTCTTTCTAATGCACGTCCGAATATCGGGATGCTTTTCATCCTATTTGCCTAGGCTTCCCATTTTAGGGACTCTTTAAAGTCTGTTTTATGCTTTTCCTCGGCTTTTCTCAGGCTTTTTACCTCTTCCCAACTACTTTCCTCATCATTGGGGAAATTTAGATTCAACCTCAAAATCTAATTTAGAAATATTTTCTTTCAAGGATTTTTTGAAAGATTTTGGGGATTATTTTCTTTTTTCCATCCTCATGGATTTAGCAAGTGATCTCATACATCTCATTTTGGTCAATCTGCGAGAAAAAATCATTTTATTCATCTCTTCAAATAATTATTTAATTACATTCTCAAAATATTTATCGTTTGGCGTCCACTCCCCTTAGGATTAAAGTTCAAATGTCTAAATTTGAAATTCAAACACATGAATTGGGAGGGGTGTCACATATTCCCCCCTCTTAAAATAAACACCTCCCTCGGTGTTGTTATTCAACTATTAAAGTTCATTTTTTCAAATAAAAATCGATATTTTTCCATCATTTCAGCTTCTCTTTCCCGGGTAGATTCTTCAACGGTGAAGTGCTTCCCTGCACCTTTACTCTTGCTACCGTTCTGTTTCTCAATTCAATTTCTTCCCCGCTCCAATATTTGAAGCGGTTACGCGAAAACTCCCCTTCGGTTCCACCTCTACAACATTCCAATCGACTATGTGAGAAGCATCATGCACATATCTTTTTAATAATGAAACATGAAATACATCATGAACTCTAACATGGGGTGGTAAGGCCATTTTGTAAGCTACTTGGTCCCACCCTTTCTAATATTTTAAAAGGACTACAATATCTTGGAGCCGGTTTTGCACAACTTCCGAGCATAAAGCGCGTGCTCTTTTTGGGTTTAATACGCAAATATACATGCTCCCCCCACTTTAAATTCTCGGTGCACTCTTTTCTTATCGGCATAGATCTTTTGACGATCTTGTCTTTGTCTTTATATTTCTTTGTATCCGTTTGACAATTCTTTCCATTTCTTGCAAAGCATCTAGTCCCAACATGAGTTTATCTTACGGTTGAATCCGAGCTAAAAGGAGTACGACACTTCCTTCCATACAATACCTCAAACAGACTCATCTTGATAGAGGATTGGTAGCTGTTATTATAGGCAAATTCGGCCAAATGCAAATACTCTTCCCACTTTGATGGCCTATCCATCACATACATTCTCAGACATATCCTCCAAAATTTGGTTAGTCCTTTACGTACGCCCATCGGTTACGAGGGTGATAAGCGAGTACTAAAATTCAATTTAGTACCCATACCTTCAAATAGACCTTTCCAAAAGGCTACGTAAACTTGGCATCTCCCAGTCAGAAACAATCACTTTCGGAACCCCATGAAGTCTTACTACCTCCTTCAAGAACACATTTGCTACTTGAGTCTGTCCCAAAGGTAGATTTCACTGGTATAAAGTGGGCAGCCTTTGTTAGAGTGTCTACTACTACCATTACGGAATCATGCTTTGGGTATTTGGTTTTGGGTAATCCTGTTATAAAGTCCATGGAAAGCGTGTCCCATTTCCATTCTGCAATTGACAAAGGGTTTAAAAGGCCCGCCGGATGTTGATGTTCAACTTTGACTAGTTGACATTCCATGCACCTACTTAAATATTCTTCTACATCTCTCTTCATTCTCGGCGGAACAACTTCTTTTTCAGTATGTTAACATTTTCTGATATCCCTGGATGTCCCTGCATATGGTTGTTTGTGATATTCATCCATAATTTCCTTTTTTAAAGATTCTACATTGGGAATATACAACTCGCTTTTTGTAACGAATCAGCCCCTTTTGGTTTCGAGTAAAATCGGTTTTCTTCTTTTTACGTAGTTTCACCAAGAGTGTTTCATAGTTTGGATCTTGATTTCTTTGCTTTTCTCACCAACTCTTCTATTTCGATCTGAACACTACTTCCAATGTTGTTTATATTCGACAAGCATTTACGCTTAATGCATCGACAACTTTATTTTCTTTTCCCTTAATATGTTTTATATCCATATCAAATTCACTTAAAAAGGAGAGCCATCCGGCTTGTCTTGCATTTAGATCAGTTCGGGAAAAGAAATATTTGAGACTAATATGATCGGTAATCAATGTAAACATTTTTCCAAGAAGATAGTGCCGCCACATTTTTCAAAGCATGGATAATGATGTCAAATCCTAAATCATAGGAACTATAATTCTATTCATGTATTTTCGGTTTCTAGATTCATAGGCAATCATCGAATTTTCTGCCAAAGGACTCCTCCCAACCCCTCTCGACAAGCATCCGTGCATACAACATATTATTTATCGAGCTCTGCAATCTTTAGTATAAGGTGCTGTAGTAATTTTCAGTTTTAATTGGTCAAAAGCTGTTTTTGGCATTTTCTCAGTCCACTCAAATTTGACACCTTTCCTTTGTAATGACGTGATGGGATGTGCTATGGCAGAAAAATCTCTCTACAAATCTGCGATAATAGCCTACAATCCCCATGAATGATCTTATTGTTTGAAACATCGGTTGGTACGAGCCATTCTTTTATAGCCTTTATCTTTTCGGGGTCAAATGCAATGCCTTGTTCGAGAAATAATATGAACCAAATATTGGATCTTATCTTTATAAAACTCACATTTTACGAACTTGGCATATAGTTGATTTTCCTTTAGAGTTTGCAATACTATCCTCAAGTGTTCTTTATGTTCCTTCTCACTTTTTGAATAAACTAGGATATCATCTATGAACACTAGGACAAATTTATCCAAGTACTTGTTTAACACTACTGTTCATTAGGCACATAAATGTGGCGGGGGCATTTGTCAAAATGAAAGGTAGGACTACAAATTCGTGGTGTCCATACCCAGTTCGGAAGATTTGTTTCGTTGATGTCTTCTTCCTTGATTCCGAGATGGTGATAACCGAGTTCTTAAGTCTATTTTTGAAAAAAGCTGAAGCTCCTCTCACTTGGTCAAAAAGATCATCAATTCTAGGCAAAGGGTATCTATTTTTAATGGTCAACTTATTCAGTTGACGATAATCAATGCACATCCTAAAAGTTCCATCTTTCTTTTTCAAAAATAAGACCGGTGCTCCCCAAGGAGACACACTTGGTCTAATATATCCTTTATCTAACAGTTCTTGTAATTGCATTTTCAGTTCCATCGATTCGGGGGGACTCATTCGATAAGGCGCTCGGGAGACAGGGTGTTGCTCCGGCACTGGATCGATTGAGAAATCAATCTCTCTTTTGGGGGGGAAGATGAGGGATTTCCTTTGGAAAAACTTCCTTGAATTCTCTTATTGCTGAGTGCGACATCTAGTAATTCCTCCTCGGTTTTCTCGTTCAACTTCCTCCACATGTCTTGCATAAACTTGGTATCCTTTTCTAGTCGTTCGTTTTAATTGTAATGCTTGATATTTGTCTTATCGAAATGGATTTTGGTTTTCCTTTGAGAGTAAAAGGTTTCCCTTCTTCATCCACACAATGCGGGGTTTTATCCCGCAGTTCATCGAGGCTTTCTTCTTTTCCGACCCAGTCCATTCCTATCGGTAAGTCATAAGAACCTAAGGGTAGTATGTTCGATTTACTACATGTTTGAAAATCATTTAATTTGATTGTTGTTACGGGTAATTTATGTGTTACCTTTCTCTTAGTTCCGGTGGCCAACTTGTACCAACCATGATTGCTGAATTTTTTTTAGGTTTAAGATTACATTTTTCTACAATTCCGGGACTAATGTAACTCAAAGAAGCACCGGGATCAATCGAACGATGTAGATAGGGTCGGGAAATCTTACCCTCCATTTCCACCTTGGTAGCTTGATGTTCCGCTCGTCGATTCTCCAAGGCTGCACTAATGGTGGGTATATTCTTGGCTATGTCATTTATTGTTGTAGCTTCTCGATCTCCCCGATCGGATGAATGTTTCAATGAGGACAATCCCTCAAAATATGGGGTTCTCCATGACCCCAACACTTCGGGGGTTCTCTCATTTTGATTTGTCCCTTATTTTTTATTGTCTCCATTGATTTGTTTGGAAGCTACTTGGGACTAAGTAGTTTGACTTTCTTTGGGTTTATTAAACTTTTTTCCCGCTGATGGTCTCTGCTAAAATTTTTTCAAATAGGCTTTGGTTTTTGTTTCCTCCCTTTGAACTCATTCATATGTACCGACTTTTCCCTTGCTCGGCTTTTTCCTTTAAACTCGTTGATAGCATAATCTCGCTTTTCTAACGACTTCGTCCATTTTCTTTGGGTTATCAAACTCAATTTTCTCTTTGTATACGAGTAGGCGAGACAATTCAGAAACCTTTGTACTTTTGCTTTTTTCTTCCCAAATGTAGGGTACATATCTCATCGAGTTTGTAAACTTAGTCACAAACTCATCAATAGTGAGCTCGTCCTAATCTAAGTTCGTGGAATTATTTTGCTTTATCGTCATAATAACGTTCATTTAGGTAGCGGTTCTTGAACTTAACTCCGGAAATCTTCCCGAGTAGCTGTCTTTTTCATCAATAGCATGGACCATTTTCGTCTCCTCCCACCACAAGGTAGCTTTACCTTGTAAGCGATAAACAACTAATCTAGCCTTGATTGCTTTCATATTCATAAACTCTGGAAATATTTAATCATATTCAGCAACCAAGCCTTAGCATCCTCCTCCTTCTCTCCATCCTAGGAGGAGGTTTGATCTTTCGGAATTCTCCCCGTAATTCCTTTTTCTCGTTTATACTAATGCCTAGGAGCATCATCATCATCGGACTCATCAATCTTCCTCTTCCGGAACCTTCACCTTCTTGGATGTTCCGTGAAGTTAGTTCTTTGATGAGCTTTTCTTGCTCCTCATCGTGGCGATGACAACTCGTCATTACGGCTTCTTAATTCAGCCAATTGTCGTTGCAACCTGTGCAACATAGCCATCATCGGAGCGTTGGGATCCGGTGTACCAAACTCATCACGCAGATCCACATAAATTTCTTCACCTTCGCCATTTCAGCACCACTCGTACACTACACAGACACCACTCGTACACTACACAACACGAGATCGGTGAAAATAATTTTTTTTTATAATTTCTACAGAAATACATTTACACAGACAACAGAGTGAGCACGATGTCACCATCCCGACTTTTTATAACTTGGGCTCCGATACCATTTGTCACATCTCCCTCTCTCGTACTCAATTTTTTTTCCGCGAGTGAAATTTAACTTGGTTCATCTTTACTTTTCCACCTTCATCTCCTTCCTTTGGAGGAAAGACATACAATTAAATAGCAACACAATAAACTTCTAACACATTGACAAAGTTAACTATATACATTTATCGTTCGTTTCATCCCGTTTTACTTACTCCTAGATGCAACTAATCATATGATGATTCCCATAGAAGGTGAAACATATAATGCCTCTCCACTAATTTTTTTTCATTTTATTTAACCATTGGACGTTATATAGGAATAAATCGAGGTCTTGAATTTTGTATAGTATAAAATCGAACCACTCATTTTATTTTTTAAATCAAATGTGATCGATAACCATGGATCGACCCTTTAATGAATTCCACGAGTCGACGTTTTTTTTCAACTACGTATTGCTCAATTTGATACGCTTCTCTTTTATTCCCGGATCATTTCCTTTCGATGCAGTTGGGGAATTTATGTTTTTTCTTTAGTGTTTCAACCACTCTGTACTATTCTTTCGTATATGGGCGATAATTTTTCGGCACATCGGGTAGGATTTGAATTTAGATTTTTCAAATGGGACGTTGTGGCCTACTCTGCATTCAATTTCTTGCTTCTCCAAAAAAATTTGTTTGATGCGAAGTACTACGATTACGAACTTTGAATACCGATCACGCTATTTGTGTATGATGGGTTTGAATAAATAATTTTGAAATATTACCCTTGGGTTTGATTAATATTTCTTTAAGATCACGCTATGTATGAATTTAATGTGATAATCCCTCTCCGGATTTTTGGATTTACTCTCCCTTAAATCTTATTCGGTCGCAAATCCCAAATCCGAGTTCATTCATACGATTATCCCTACACGTGGACGGCTCGATTTTAATGGAGTTAGGGTTTCCTACTCCGTTATTAGCTCCTATTCTTCATTCCCGAACTTCATCTTGTCCGGGTGGCGTTCGTCGTTTCCCTTTGGAATATTTTTTGCACGGAGATAGAAATGTCGAGGTTTTCTACCAAGTGCTCATTCATTCGATCAAAATAGGTATGATTTTTTTTTCATCCGGCTATCGACTTCACGTGCATAGTTCTTGCTAAATCTTCGTTCTATTATGGAGCAATTTCAGGGTGAACGATTCTACTCGGCTTGTTTCCTCGGTTCTGGTTTCACTCTCGCGATCGTGTAGGATTGGAACCCTCAAGATGGCGTTCGGAATTTATTCACAACGCTATTACGAAAATAAATCGTAAAATAGGTATTATTGTTTTTTAGTCAATGGTTTTCTTCTCTCTGTATTACACCTTTTCGTTTGATTTGGGTTGAATGGAGAACTCGAAAGAGTATATGGTTCGGCTAATACCATTTCTATTTGCTCCTATTTCTCGGGTAAAATTTTCTATTAACCCCTAATGATTCAAGTGTTCTTACGAACTCACGATGAAGAATAGGGGGCTTTCTTAGGAAGGCGAAAGGCACTGGTCGACTCTTGTCGTGACAAGATAGCCATCGAGTTTGAAATGCAACTCGGAGTTTGTAAGGTTGGCTTATATCTTCTCATGATAAAATGCATTTAACTCTCCCCTTCTCGCTGTGTTCGTTTCGGGGAGTGCTGATTTGGCGTTCATCGTGTTACCCCCGGGTATACGGTATACTTAGTTTTTTGTTTTCCAATCGTTCGATGAATACTTTCTATTATGGACCAGAAATTTACTAATAGAAACATTCTCTATTCCTTGCGGGTATAGAAATTCCGCTATGGTAGCTAAGAGGTTACAATCATTTTCGTTGTTTCTAGCGACTTCATTCAACTTATTTCCTTCATTCGTTATTGCATAGGTTCTCCAAATTTTTCCAACGATCTTGGTACGGATTTTCTCTTGTTGCTATAGAAAGTATTTAAATTTGTTTTTTTTTCAATAGTCGTGGAGATGCGGTTGGTGTAGGGACATTTACACATTATGAGTTCCACGCTGAACATTGCGACTAAGCTCGCTCGGTTTCGTTTCCTCCGTGCGTGTTTATTCTGAGCTCGTACCCGACTAAGGGCGAAGTGAATCTACGAAGTGACTCATGGAATTTCTATTCAAATTTGGCACTCATTACTACGTGTTGATACGCATCTTGCCTTGTTTCGGGATGAGTTAGCATCAATTCTCCGAAATGAGTCATATGAATAATTGCATCTTGCTTCGTGTTCCTTTGGTTGGGTTTTAAAGTGTAAATAGATGTAGTATGGAATGGGGTTTTTTATGGTTTTCATCCGAATCCTCCCTTTTTGTTCGAATATATTATGCGGAGAAATCTCTTTTTTTTGAGTTAATAGTTATCAACTCAAAACATACTTATTCTCTTAATGCTAAAGGAGTATATTAATGTTCGTCTACGACCGATATTTAATGAAGATTTAAATGATGCCAACGAAGTTTTATTTATTTTAAATATGATGATTCAGACATACATATACGAGCACTCTGTACAATCTGTATGTTAGCGGTTCATTTAATAATTGTAAATTCTTTTTTTGAATTTGATTTGGCAACGTAATGATTTTATAACACCCTAAAATTTTTATCTTTTGCATATTAATTTCAAATGTTCTTATCTAGATTTCCCTCGTATTTCTATGGAAATTCTAGGACGAGATAACTTATAATATTAAGTCATTACAGCAGCTTTTTAAATTCTCATTTATATACGAAGGGTTATACATGTTTCTTAACTAGACTTTGGCATAGTTCAAAACAATCTAGTGAAAGATTAACTATTAACCCACTATAATTTATCTCTTTGTTTACATAATTAGTTCGTTGTGGTATTTGTGTAGCACTGGACTCTATTACATAAAAAAATTTAAAATACGGCTTATATTCTAGGGTCTAGTAGTATCTTTTCAGAAGCTTGTTTTGTTTTCGAACTCTAATGGCTTTAATTAGGTTACTCCAAATTTTACATGAAAGTTTCCTCTAGACTAAAATTTAGAAGCCAAATAAAGTTTCATTGACCCCACTAGAGAACTTGTACTCTGTCTCCAGATTCATAAAATCTATCCCTGTCATTCTTTCATGCACGGAGTTAAATTGCAACTCATTTTCTATTGCTTTCCAATATAAAATAAGAACTTAGATTCTCATTCACATATATGCATATACTAAAATCATTTTAAGAAACAGAAGCGATTAAAGTTAAGTCATAGATTCTTGTTACAGTGAAAAGATAAGTATCCTCGGGATTTAAACCAATCAACTTTGGTTTAGAGATTCGTGGGATTCTACTTCACGAGATTTAATTCTACAACCATACGAGTGGGAAGGATAAATTCCTTATAAACAATTATGTTAAATGTAGAATTTATATTCTAATATAAAAATGAAATTTTATATGTAGCCAATTCATACTATATGAAGTAAAACATTTGTAAAATTAGGGACATACCACTCCTGCAAATGACCAACCTCCCAACCTTAGAATCCTTACGTCTCCCGGGACTCACCCCCAGAGTCGAGATCATTCTCCTAGAACAGAACCAACCCCAATCTGTTCTAGTGCGGCTTATTTAAGCTTTTACTCCCCAAAGCATGTTTCTAATTCCCCGCGTCCAGAATATCAGGGATGCTTTTTCTTCTGTTTTCCTAGGCTTCCCATTTTAGGGACTCTTTAAAGGCTGTTTTATGCTTTTCCTCGACTTTTCCAGACTTTTTACCTCTTCCCAACTACTTTCCTCATCATTGGGGAAATTTAGATTCTACCTCAAAATCTAATTTAGAAATATTTTCTTTCAAGGATTTTTGAAAGATTTTGGGGATTATTTGCTTTCTCCATCCTCATGAATTTAGCAAGTGATCTCATACATCTCATTTTGGTCAATCTGCGAGAAAAATCATTTTATTCATCTCTTCAAATAATTATTTAATTACATTCACAAAATATTTATCCTTTGGGGTCCACTCCCCTTAGGATTAAAGTTCAAATGTTTAACTTTGAAATTCAAACACATGAATTGGGGGGTGTCACAGATGCATGAAGTTCATCCACTAAAAACTTTGTGAGATCTTTGGTCTCCTCTATGGTGGTGACAATCACATCGAATCTTGAGGGTAAACTTCTCAAGAGTTTTTCAACAATCCTCTTGTCCTCAAGAGTCTCTCCATGAGATCTTATTTGTGTGACCATTCCAATCACATGAGTGAAGAATGAGTCAATGTTATCTGACTTCTTCATGCAGAGAGTCTCAAAGTCTCTCCTCAGCAACTGAAGTTTTGCTGTCTTCACTTTCTCCATTCCCTGATAAGCTGTCTTGAGAGTTTCCCATGCTTCACTGGATTTCTTGGCTGCTGCTATCCTTGGAAACACACTCTCATGCACTGCTTGATACAAAAAGAAAAGAGCCTTGGCATCTCTCTTCTTATTGTTCTTCAGTGACTCCCTTTCTGCCTGAGTTAAAAGAAAAAACTCTACTTCATTTGCTGGCTCTTCAAAGCCATCCTCAACTAATTCCCATAACTCTTGGGAGACAAATAAATCTCTCATAGTTATTGACCAGTAGTCATAATTTTTTCCATTGAATTGTCGTAGATGGATATTTCCCAAACTCATACTTGTGCTGGCTCCAGCCATTTTTCACTCTTAACTATGATCTCAAAAACACTTGATTGTGTGTTTAAAACTAATCAAATGTACTACAACAGTAACACAAAACTATATAGAGAAATACCTTCGAATATTTCTTGTCTGAACCTTCACTCTGCTGGAGAGGCTTCTGCAATAACGAACTCTTTTCCTTCAGCTTATTTGACCTTCAAATAGCCTGGATTGGCTCTGATACCATGTTGGAATTTTTCAGAATTCCAAAACAATAAAACTTCCTTCCTTAACACAGAGAAATATTCAGAATTTCTTCCACAGTGATAGAGTTTCACATAAAAAAATTTCTATGAAAAAAAATCGCTGTTACAAATTCTTCCTCTAAAGAGGGCTTACAAAAAAAATCTGACTGCTGCAAACACAGTTCAGAAATATCACTCTGTCATTCACTGCTATTACAAAATATTTCACACTGCTGTGTAAAATACAAAACACTCTATTTTCTGGAAAATACGTTGCTGTGTATTTCCAAAAATTCACTCACTGTATTTTTCAAACGCACTCTGCTGTGCATAATAATTCTGCTCTGTGTGTTTTTAACAACAACGTTCTGTTGTGTAAAAAACATTACATAACAAAATGACTCTGTTTCTGCATATAAAAAAACAGAAATATATGTGTCATAAATTGACTCAATCACTAAATTTCACCGCTTGAAAAAAAACATTAATGGTCTCCATTAACTTCTGTCAGCACCGCTTACAATTCACATTGATGGCAAATTGAATTTGTGGCACCGCTGTTATTTCTTCCTTCCCGCACTGCTGTGCAATGAAACTCTGTCTTTTTTTATTACTAACACACTGCTGTACATTACATTTCTGTGTAATAATAAAAAAATACAACTCTGCCTCACGGGCCTTTTAATATATATATGTGTTATATATTAAAAATAAAACAAATAAAATTTAAAACGTTTAAAACAGACTTTGTGTTTTAAAACAAATGCCGTGATAAACATTTTAACCCGCAATTTTTTTAACATATTTGTGTGGCCGTATAATATGTGGGCCCCCAGCTGATGACGTCAGCTGTTCCGAGGGGGTAAGCTCCTCCGCCCACAAGACTTCCACGACCCCCGCGGACTTAACTTGCCCCCTGCATTTCTTTGCTGCTGTCTTCTGTTATGCGGGCAGTTGGAAATTAATTCCAACATTGTGTAAATTTTTTTTTTGTGTGCTTATGGTTTTTTGATAATTGAGAGAGAAAGCCATGGCTGCACTGGTGGCTGAAGGGCCAATTGATTCACAAATAATTCAGAGTGAGTTGGTACTCATGGAAATATTTAAATTCATTCATGTCTCTTTTTTTCTCTGTTTCCTTTTCTAATGACTTGGAATTTATATACAGGAGCTGGAGCGCAACTTTTCTAATGCTTTTGTAGTAGAGAATGAAGAGTTTCCATGGCTTTTTCAAACACGAGTTTCCATAGTTTCAATAGAAAATGAAAGATTCCTATGAAGCAAGGTTCAATAGCAAATGAAAGATTCCTAAGGAACACGGTTAGTATTGGTTAGTATTGTTTGTGAATGGCCTGGTTCTCATTTGTTTCTTTTTTCAGTTTAAGAATATCTTTATGTTATATATCCGTCGAATAATTATTCCAATTGAGTGGGTTTTAGTGCTATGTGTCCATCTGTAATTTTTTTCCATAGAAATTGTGCTGTGGATTTCTGTAATTTCTTCCATAGAGATTGTGCCGTGGATTCATTCGACACATGATGGAACAGCACATCATCCAATCATTACCGAATGGTTTTGATAGCCTTTCTTTCCATTCATCTTTCGTCCTTTCCAATTTAGTTCCATCAATCGTTCAGCCCACAAAACAACAGGAATTCTGTCATCCCAGTCGTCCCTATTGAATGAGCACACCTTGGTCAATAACGTTCCAAAATCTTGTGAAATGGCTCTACTGTATCGTTAGCTTGCAGGTGATACGGTGTTGTATTGTGGTGATGAATCATGAATTCCTTTACCAATGCAACCACTGCTCCACCAACAAAATGCTAACCTAATCATTCCTAGGGCAGTTTTTGAAGCCTCACACTACTCCTCTCACCTTTGCTTCAGTCAAGACCTCCCAAGCCTCTTCCATATCCACCTTTGCGTATAGAGAGATTGAGAAGGTGGTTTAGTGAGTTCAAAGGCACCGCCAAAAACCTACTTATAGAGAGGCATCGTGAGAGCCAGATCTAGACATTCCTGAGAGAGACCATTTCTGTTGATTATTGTGCAATTCATAACTGACAGCTAAAAGAAACCTCAGAAATTCCCAGGTAGGGCCTATCTATAAATAAATGTCTTCTCCATAGGTTACAGATCTAATTCTAGAAGCATTTCTACATAGCCTACATAGCTAGTTACAGTCTAGTTCTATTTTAGACATAGCTTTATATTTAATTAGCATTCATGTGATTGTTTTATTTGTATTATGTAATCAATTCAATTAGCATTCACTGGATTGTTTTATTTCTATTATGTAATAAATTCAATTTTATTATGTTTCTCTTCCTTATGGGTTATGGCATCGTATTCGGTTCTAATTGTAAACAGTAAATTACTAAGGTCTTAATGGACTTTCCAACAATTAGTCTAAATTATGAGCCAGTTCATGTAGAGTCGTGTTATTTTCATGCATAACATGGGAACAAGTACATGTAAAAGTTCTCCTGTATGATGGAGTCAGTCAACAATTAATGGAGACTTATGAGTCTCTCAGTTTTGATGAGTTCAATCTGTGAGATATGTCTATTAGTATTTTTGAGTTTGAGTTCATGGGAAAGAAACTCGTCATTGGTTTTTAGTCAAGAGCAGGTGATATAAAAAAATCATACAACTTTACGCATGGGCACTCCCTAAACAATTATAAAACTTCACACATGCGCACTCCCAAAACAATCATACAACTTCACAACGATCTCCTAACAGATTAAAAGATTCCTTTTTCCCTTGTGTTATATTAATTACGTAGATTTATAATTAAAAGATTCCTTTTTCCTCTATGTGTGTGTTATTAATTACTTGCTTTTATTATTAGGGTTTCATTTGGCAACTCTCAAATAATCATAAGATTTTATTTTATTTTATTTTATTTTTTATTTTTTATTTTTTATCTTTTATTTTTTTATTTCTATTTTTGTCTCAGTTATTAATTACATTACATAGTTTTTCTAATTAATTATATAGCAATGCTTACCTTTTTTATTAAATTTTCAATGTAACATTTATTTTTACTTAGAGATCATATATATTTACCTAGAATCGGTGGTATCCATTTAGAGTTGAGATCCTATATTTTATTATCATTACTTATTTATTATTTTATTTTATATTTTAATTTGAAAAATATGTATAATTTTTTTTTTGTTTCCATATGCCCATTGTATCTTCCTTGTGCTGGGAATAGATACTATTTCCTTTTAGCCAGAATAGAGTATGGATTAGCGAATATCCCTATCTTACCCAACCTTAGAGTTAGAACCGGTTTCAAAAGCTAGACATGGCTGGGTCTATTTGAAATTTTATTTACTCAATGAAATTTCATTAATAAAAGCATGCTATTGTTTCATTGAAGTTAAAAGTTACCAAATGTGTTTTTTTTTTAAATTTAGTTGTTATTATATTAAATTTGTAAATTATATTATATTGATATTATTTTATATATTAATATTGCATTAATATTTATTATACATTATAGGTTTATATATATATATGATGGATTTTTTTATGATTTGTACATTTAATTATGTTGCAAGTTTTTATGAAGGGTTTGTATATTAGCCATATTAATTGAATTTTTTATGTTTGTAGAAAATTTATCAATGTCAAAGTTGCTCGTGAGTCGAAGACATTAGATATTTTTATTTTTTGTAATGTTGTAATTAGAAACAAATATAATTTTTTGTATATATGGGCCCATCAAAGGATGTAATCTGTCATTAATAAAAGGAGTAGACTTTTTTTTTTACGGGAGGGGAATTCAACCCCTCCAAAAGGCTCTTAGGAAGGTCTCATTTTAACCCTCCTTTGAGTTATGTTCCTTGTGTTCATGGTTTTCATGATCTTTAGTTTATAGTAACTCGAATATGCACAACAAAAAATATATCATTTTATTATAATAATAATTTTTAAACATGTTTTAAACATCTTCACTACATACACACAAATAGAAAAATCACTTTTACTACACATAAATAATTTAACATTTTTAGGCCAATAGGCCTTCTCTTATGAAATAGATCACTTTTTTTATCATCAACACTTTTTATGTGAACTAGAAACTTGTTCCTGGTTTAAAAAAATGACACCTATCATCCTTCACATGTGCGATTATCTCTGCACAATCAATGGTCCCCTTTGTAGATGCTTCATCGGTCAAGCTCTACTGGGGTGACTAACCACCTCCGCCCGACACTGGTGCTCTTTCATTCCAACCTACTTTATTCACCATTATGTTATCGTTATTAGCTCCGCTGACTGTGTAAGTTCATGTTCAACCAATTGCTCCGCTTCAATTAGAGTCGCCTATGGGCCAATTTCTTTCCCAGCTCATGAAGGAGCATCCTCACCTTCTTCCTGCAGCAGTCGATCAACAGTTAGAGAGGCTTGTTGCCGACTGCGATGCAGCTCATATGGTACGCTATTGTTTTGGTGAAAAGCTACGCCCGCTAACTTACTAGTTACATGTTTAAGGTAAGCAAGTTTAATCTAGGTTGCATGTCTTATTCCTTTCAAATTCCTCACGGGTTCTATAATTTTTAACTAATTTGGGGTAACATTTATAGATGCTTGGTGAAAATGGAGTATGGCTTCCACCTTTGGAAATTGGGAAGATTATATTGTCTCATGCACGGAAGTTATGCAAATTCTCTGTGGAGTTTTCCTTTCTTTACGGTTCCTTTTCTTCGGGATGCATTCCCTTTATTTACTAAGATCCTATTAATGTACCAGGATTTGGGAATGATGGTTAGACATGGGTTTTACAGGTAAATTCCTTAAGATTTCATTCAAATTTCTTATTCTCACAGTACTTAATGCTCTCCAATTTTGATATTGGAACTCGGCGCAAATTTCCATAATGTTTTCAACTTCTCAATAATACTTTACTTTCTTTGCCCTACATGTACAGGTTCCGGATTACTTTCATTTCAAATATGGCACAGTCGTAACCTATGGTTACCAATTTTTAACTTCTTATAGGAAGGTAGCTTCTATACATTGTAAAGAGATTTGAGCCATTAACTTGTTAAATTGTGCTAGATACAAGGACCCTTAGGGTTACATTGAATTATGACTGTTAAAACTGAATTGAATTCTAACTATTTTCCGATTACGGCCTCCGGCTTCGAACAACCATATGTAATAGAAATTTTATATACTATAGCTTTCCCCTGATTTTGTGAATTAAATTATGTTTTACTTCATATAGTTATATATTTCGATCGAACTTTGATTCTAGTGTCGTTAACCTTCAAACCCTGGAGTGGTTTCTCTTTACCACAATAGGTATGGAAACTTTTTTGAAGTTGTTTCTCTTTAAGACAGTTGGTATGGAAACTTATGTTTAGCTTTGTATAATTGGTACAATCTTTCGACTGTGAAATATTTTTCCAGTTTTGTCACAATATTCATTTGAATTCCCTTTTTTTCTCAAAAGTACTATTGTAATAGTAACTTTAGGTAATACTTTTGTTAGGTTTGAGAGTTTCACTCCTAAAGGGCTCTTCTAATTCGATCATATTCGGTGTCCCCGATTAAACAATTACTTCCTTTGTTATAATTTTTCTTTGTTTCAAGCTCTTGGAATCCATTTCATTATGTGTCTAAAATCCTTGAGGAAAATTCTATTCCTTTTAGGATTGAATTGAAACATTTACCTTTGGATATGATTCTCGATTTAAGTAAAAGTAAATTTTTATTCAGTGTTGATGCATCGATATGATGCTATTATTAAATTCATAAATATCTAAATAGTAATTTTGTAAATTTTGATTCAGCGTTGATGCATCGATATGATGCTATTATTAAGTTCATAAATATCAAAATAGTAATTCTGGATGAACTCTGCTTGAACTTGATGTTAGGAAATGTCATTTCAGAACTTTCTGGATGTTTACAGTGTTATTACGGATATTTATTTTATGGGAGTGGGGTTACAAATTTCATAATTGTTTTTCTGATAATCATACCCATAGACCATAAGAAAGTCTGTTCAGTTTATCCATCTGTCCACATGACAGAGCCATCCACATACAGAGCAGTTTTTTTCAGGGAACTGAACACTGTAATATTGTTCAATTGATATAGATTAGTTTTTTAGAAAACTGAACACTCTGTAATATTGTTCAATTGATACATATTAGTCTTTTGGAGAAATGAACACTTGTTGCAAAATATGAATGCAGATCCACCATAAACAGGTCTGTACATTTTGTCCATCTATCCAAAATGATAGACCTTTGGGTAGTATCTACATGCGGCATGACATAGAGCAGATTTTTTGGAGAACTTGGAGGTGCTTATTTATATTCTAAAAAGGATAAAATCGGTAGGATGGGCTTCAACTTGTCGGGATCATTGTTTCAGTCTCGTTTTATTTTGGTGGGTTCTTGAATCTTTCCTTTCATATCTGTCTTATTGAGGTGAAATGTTGTTCTTGTCTAGCCATCAAGACTTTATATTATTGCTAGGTAAGATTGGCTTCTTGTCTTCTCCTGTGAGATTTTCATGAAGGATGATTGAGTTTCCGCTGATATTGATATAGACCGATTATATTCGATTTTGTTCCCGACAAAGCGACCCCGAAAACCCCCAATCCTCCCCGTTCCTTCAATTTTTTGGGAGGACTAGAAGACACCATTACTTGCAAAGTTCCCCTGTTTTGGCATTAGGGATGGGATTTATAGCTGTCTAAAGGATTTTATAAGGGATATGTATGGTAGTGGTTGAAAAATTGCATTTCCATATTGTACCCATGGTAAAAGATGGACTAATATTTCGATTTCGTTTAGATGAGTTTGGAAGATTAATCGAAACTACATCCAATGATGTTTTCTACGGTTTATCTTCAAGTTCAAATTGTACTTTTTTTAAGATCTCTCTTAGGCTTTTCGTCGAAATTCTTGAGCTCCTTGCCATAACTCAAGCGGTTGATGTTTGAATGACAACCTTTTCAAGATGTGGGTAGTAGCATGGTCGAAATGACAACCTCTTGCGAATGCGAAGTTGAAACATCTTCATTACCATCCATTTTAAGGACTTTATCATAGAAATCTTCGAGAATTAATCACGTCACTTTTTTTATATTCGGCCAAAGGTACTTTTCATTGTGCTCAGTTTAGGTATAATGTCAAAACTATGGAGCTCACTTTGAAATAGGGCAATATCGATGTTCGTGAGGCATAAGAATAAGATGCGGTTTACGGAGCCGAGTGAGAAAAAAATATTGTTTTTGATGACCAGATAGTACCAAGTAGACATATTTTAGGTTGTCTCAACTCATTATTTTTCATGGCACTCATGATGAATGAGTATTAGGAACTCACGTAAAATTTGAGTGATGTCATAATGGAGGCTAGGTAAACGTATAAATGCATTGTTTGAAAAGCTTTGTTGGGGAGTGATTTTTCAAGGTTTCTTTCGAAATTAAAAAAGAATAGCATCTTTCTAATTTTGGTTTCTTTAGACTAGGATTAGCATGACTAGCATTCGAGTTTTTGACTCCATAATTTCAAAAAGTGGATAGGCATTTACCCATTCTTAACATCTACTCTCTACCCATGAGAAAAAGAAACACAAATGACCATGTTTATTTTTTAGCTTTTAGTTATCACCTCCCTTTTGTAATCTTTTTATTACAAAATATCTAAATCTTTAAAATGTATTGGAAACCTAAATTTTTTCCCTTAAATGTCTCCAGATTACGAATATATTCAAGAATGGGCTATGCATATACAGGTGGGGCATGGTAGGCCTTGTCCTCTTTGCAGGGGAATGCATTGGTGGGCTAATGGGTCTTTCTTGAAGAGGACAGATCTATGCTTAAGATAGTGTGTTTAGGGGGCATACCCATGCGAGATGTTACACAACATGGGTGGTGCAAACGACCACGCTACGGCCAAAACGGTGGGTGCTAATAAATGTGGAGTAAGGTTTGAGTCTCGGGTGTCCCTAGCCCAATATTAGAATCGGAAAAATCAATCTTCTCGGAGAACTGTTGATCATGGGAATTCTATTAAAATTTTTCGATATAGTCTCTCTCAAACATGTTAGAGAAAGCTTGATTCCTTGATCTTACGGGAGGGATTCAATTGTGCATTTCATGCTCTTTTGATAGTTGAGTAGAGAGGCTATGATGATTAAAGAATAAAAAAATTATGATTCTAAATTGAGGTAACCAACAAGGACCATTTATATAATATAGGACATGTTTATATACTCCTAGATCTTCGAAGGATGACATTATTTGTTTGATGTTGCGGATATGTGGCTAAAGGGAAAAATGTTTGCGGTCTCATCATCTATTAGATGGACTAGCCGAGAACAGTAACGAGAGAACGATGAAGGCCAAAAGCTTCGAGATGGGCCGTTTGGAGATGTGTTGAGGTCCACATAGGTATAGTTAGATCTTTTCATTGTTTAGAAGACATGCAACATTATTGCGTTTCCATAAATAGTAGACTTCAAAATCTGTGTAGACACAAAATGTGTGCATTATTATTTTTACCTCATGGCTATATGATGTATCACTGTAGGAAGCCATCATTCTTCCACCATGGGTTGTTCTTGCAGTACGATGTGGCAGCGCCCAGTGTGTGGGATTATGTTCGTGTTAATGTTGACGAACTTGCTTTGTCGAACAACTTTTTGTAGGCGAGTATTTGGAATTCAAGGAACACCTTGTGAATGCAAGGTAGTGATTTGCACTAGGGACCCATAGAGCTTTAAACTAAATTCTACTAGTGTAGATATTGCCGTAGATATACCGAAAGTCTCATAACTAGATGACTTCACGGAATTTTAAAGTTACTTGTTGAAGATCGTAGATTATCTCTATTTATATCACTATATAACTTCTAGATATATTGAAGAGTCCAATAACTAGAAAACTTCTATGAATTGTAAGGTTACTTATCAAATCTTCATAGAAGTTGTCTATTTATGTATCTTTTTTATTTTTTAATTGCCTTGATTTTATTTCTGAATTAATAAATACAAAAGAAGGTGATAAACCTTGTCAGTGGATACTTGTATATGCATCTCTCCATTTTAGGTGCATATTTTTCGGGGATATAAACTATAAATTGATACAGATTTAGTCTTTTGGAAAACTGAACACTTGTTGCAAAATTTGAACGCAGATCAATCATTATGTCTGGAGAATTAACCATTATGTGTGGTCATTTTTTCTTACCTTTAGCTTTATGCATGAAGTAATGACAACAATTGTTATTCAAGAATGGTGGCTGCAGAGGATCGCTGAGTGGCTTTTTGGTGCTATTTGAGTGTTTATTGATCTAGTCCTCCTTGGAAACAAAACAAAATAGATATTTCTGATCATATGGCTTTGGAGCAACCTGTCTTGTTATCCATGGTAGCATCTTGTGAATACAGGACTAACACATTACATAATTATATCATCATACACACGTTGCGATTGATAAATTGAAAAACACTCTATTATAGAAATTCCTTTTCAAGGGGCAATCAAACCATTTCCAAGCTCTGAAAGGCCATCTCTGCTGGCTATAGCAGTGGGATAAATAAATGCTTTGTTACAATGAAGGCTAAATTTTTCAGTACTGTTCAAGTAATTTCCTATTTCATCTTTTGTTCACCATATGGGTTTTTTGAATATATCATCCACAATGCAAATGAAAAAGTACATACAGTGCCCCGATGGCTGGCTTCTAGTAAACCAAAGGTGGTTATATTCTTGTTACTTTATCTACCGTATGGGCAAATAATTTAATTCAGAAACCATAACATTTAATTTTGTTGAAATTTTAAGATAAATGATACAAATAAATCTGAGGATCCAATCTACATATTCTCACAACTGGATGTATGGTTAAGATGTGCACGAAACAAATACACAAAACGGATTTATCTTCCATGTTCTATGACTATTTCTGTTATTTTTTTATACACTGTTTTTTGAAAATAAAGCAAGAAAGGAAAAATGGAAATGAATTAGACAAGAAATACAGATTTCTGTCAAATGGTAAGTACATATGTATATGTATATATATATATATATATATATATATATATATATATATATATATATATATAAGTATATATATATATATATATATATATATAGATATATATGTATGTATATATATATATATATATATATATATATATATATATCAACAATAGTTGTGAAATTGTAAAAAGTAATATATGGTCAAAACTTTAATAAATTTTTTTTGGGTTTGAAATTGAATGAATCAACTAAAACCATGGTGATTATACAAAGAACAAATTTAAGATTTTCTTTTTGTTGGTGTAATGAAGTAATGTGTTCCATGAAATTGTATTATGTGTTTTTATGTATTTATACAGTTTTGGTGTTTCATATCGAAGATGAAAATAAATACTTATGATTGGGCAGGCTTGGTTGTCTACAACTACTGAAATTGAAGTCCATTGATGTAACTGAATTGTAAATCCCCGAGTATTTCGTCATGTCCAAGGGTAGATTTAATAAAAAAGTATTCATTGTTGTTAAAAGAAATATATTTGAACTCTATTTATCCACAAGTATAAATGTCGATTTATCCATTTGCTTTGTGATTTTTGCGAGGGTTGAAACCTGTGCTCATAAAACATGAATAATATTTTCTGGTAAAGATGTCTAATTGCAAATAAATATATCTCATTTGAATTTTTAGCATATATACTTCTCCATTTTCATTCATTTTATTTCTGGCTTTACATATAATATTTTCAATTTTATTTAACTAATTAAATGATTTGATTATTGTTTTTTATAAATTTTTGCATGCATAAATGTGTCTTTGACACACTCAATTTTTGTAAATTAAAATATCATCTCATCTATTGATTAGATTATTTTAAAATATGACATAATCAATTTAGTATTTAATATTCCAGCATATTGTTGTAATGACATTCGAAAAATGTTATTGTTAAACAACTCTAATATACTTGCATACTATAAATTTAAGAAAAAAATACACCAAAAAAAAAAAAGGTTTGAAGTTTCAATTTCTATTTTGTTATTTTTTCTTATAACTTTTTCTGATTTCTATTTTGTTATTTTCTTGTACAACTTCTCTAATTTCAAAATCTTATCGGCCTCTCTTTGCACCTTTTGGAGCAAATTCTGGTTTCAATGTTTTAAACATTCTCCCACATACACCTAAATGGAAAAATCACTCTTATTCACATAAATCATTTAACATTTTTACAATTCTTTAAACATCTTCCCAAAACATTGCACACAAATTATAAAATCACTCTTATTCACATAAATTGTTTACCATTTTTACAATGTTTTAAACATCTTCCCAACACATTGCACAAAAATGACAAAATCACTCTTATTCACATACATTATATAAAAATTATAACTTAAATTTATTTATATTTTTTAATTTATATTTTTTTTTGTTTTGATTTTGATTTTTTTAAGATTTTGATTTTTTTTTAATTATATATTCTTATTATAAGTATGTTATTAAGATATTTATATTATATTTTTTCCTCCTTTTCATATATATAGATAAATATTTTTTAATATTTACATATTTCTATTTTTATAGGTTTAAATTAAATACTAATATATTAAATATTTAAATATTTTTATTATTTATTTTTATGAATTTATTCAATATATTTAGAGTGTTTTCCATTATTTAAATATTTTTATAAATTTATTATATTGAATGTGTATGTATTGGTTTTATTATTTATATACTATAAATATATTCTTGAATGCTTATATATTTATATATTAATGTATCTGAGTTTTAATGTATGCTTTGGATTCTTTATTTTGTATGTATATGGATGTATTATTTTGAGAATTGAAATGGTGTTTTTATTAGTTGCATTTAGATAGTTAGAATTTATTTGTTGATATTTTTGTTTTGGTATGCATTAATGAATAGGA
>JAXQQM020062816.1:0-53831 GCA_034641835.2 Pinus albicaulis
TTGAGCCTCAAAATTGTGTTTTCCTTCACCTCATTTTACCTCATTTTCCTCATTCATTTCTAACTTAAACCCAATTGATCAATAAATATAGTTAAAATTACTTCTAGAATGATTTACATGACCGACTTGTTGAATTTTGTGATTTTTGCCATTGTTAAGCATTTAACTAACTAGCCGTGCACGTGTACATTCCGTAGCAACGGCGATTGCAACACGTCTTCATGTTTGAGAACTGTATACTCTTGAGAAAAACCGCATATGGGCATGATCCACATCATGTCTACATGGTTCGTTGTTCATCATGGAGGAAGAAATGAATTCTGGGTATGGTTTTGAACGTGGGGAACACATTTATGAAGGAAGACTTCTATTAGGACTGTCTCAGTCCAGATGTCTTTTCTTCTTCACGCAGCCACCTCAAAGAGTCCTAACGTGATTCGGATAAGGAAAGACATTGTTCCTAAATTTTTGTAATTATTGTTACGTGCATTTTCTTTATAAACTCTTGGGAGACCGAGAGCTATGTTAGAGATTTTATGTTAGATTTGCTGCTAGATTTTGTTTAAACTCTGTGTTACGTTCCTGAAGACGCAGAGTGTTATGTTCAAACTATTTCATCTTTAATGGAGCAGACAAAGTTATTTTGAAGGCGTGATTTAATTTGGAGTTGAATGCCGTCAAGTGGTAGAGGGCCCCTGCCTCTTGCACGGATTTATTTTGCGTAAATTAGATAAGTTTTCCTAGCTGCCTTTACGTTTTGCATTTGAATTGGTAGTTTAGCTACTGTAGTCGTATTCATTCTAGCTCTTCCACAAGAAGACACTCTTCCAACAGATTAAAATGATGAATGTCGAATGACTATAGTATTGTAGGATTAGGAGTTGAATTTATAGTTGTTTTAACTAGCTACTGTAGTTATATTCATTCTAGCTCTTCCACAAGAAGACACTCTCCCAACAGATTATAATGATGAATGATGAATAGCTATGGTACTGTAGGATTTAGTTGTAGTTTTTACTATTCACTATCACAGTTACACTTGTTCTAATCACTCTTCCACAAGAAGAAACTCTTCCAAGAAATTCTTAAGAAGTTCAAGACATGACCGTGATAATGAATGATTTAGTTGTGTGTTTGTACTAAGTATCATCTCTGTTCTTGCTCTTAAACACTTGCCCAAGACATCATAATGACGAGTAGAGTATGGATGTGATAACTTAGTTTTTCATTTGCTTTCAGTCTATTTGCTTGCAATTGCATCCAATTACACAGTCAGAGTTGTTCTACCTCTTCCAAAAGAAGGAACTCTTCCAAAATATCATTAATGATGAACAAACAGATTGTGTAACTTCATAGAATAATGCATGTTAGTATAGTTAGAATGCTCCGGAGTTTCATTGCATTTAATTCATGTTCAGTTACTTTGTTTGAAGTTTGATGATGACTTATAGTTCAACATTGTTCTAGTTTAGTAGCATCTTAGGTTCATTCTTAGATTAACTCATTACACTTGCATCTCATATTCAAATTGTCATCCATTGCACAATAAATTACTTTAGTTGTTAGGATTAACAAGACAACCTTCATTATTCACAAACATCTTCTTGTTCTAAAAACTACAAATGATCTATAGCCATAAGAACAGAAGACAACATCACTATAAGGTCTGAAATCTCTCTGTAATTTCCTCATCATTTCATAAACAGAGCTCTTCCTCAAAAGAACTACTTTGAACAAGAAACCAATAACTCTTTGAGTATAGGTTCTGTGACATTCAATTAAATTGCAGAATAGAACTAGGAATTAATCATAGAATAGAAGAGCTTAGGACAGAGTATTGCATCATTAGTGTTTAACTGTTTAGTTAGAGGATTTGCATATTTAGTGATTATTTCTCAAGTTTAGTTTGTGTCATTTGCCTAAAAAGTCATTATCAAGCTTTTGCTTTTATTTACTCATAGTTTAGATTCTGCTTCAGTGTTTCCAATTGCATTTTCCATTCCATATATTAGGCTTAACTCTGTTTTGACCACCAACCCTTTCCATTAGTTTTCTAGACATTTCCATTGTGAACATAAAAATCCCCAAAAGACCAAAAACATCATAAATCATCACAAAAGACCAAAAAAATCACAAAACACCACATACAACGCATTAGGAAACAAGCACCTAGGTACATATGGTACACTTCACTTCAGCAGTTTACAAATCCTGGTTGACAATTAAATGAGCTCAGTTTAGGAGACTAGATTGAGACCCAACATTTTTGGCGCCGCTGCCGGGGAAGTGAAAACTAGGTAACCTTTGTTTCTTAGCATCCAAAAACAATTTTATGCGTAGGGAGAGAGATTCAAGGGGAAGATTTATAAGCAGCAGAGGCAGAAGTTTGATATCTAGAACACCACTTGTTTCATCTAGATCCAGAACTAGTACACCTTCAACTCAAACCCATCTTCCATCCTTTACTGATCCTGGAAGATCTAAGGTCACCTATTCCATTAGAGAAACCTCCCACTTCATCCACTGAACCTGCTATAGAAGAAGATCTAAAGACTCCTGTTAGGGACACAAATCTTTCTACTTCTACAGGAGAGTCAACCATGGCAGAAGAAGGAGGAGGAGGAGTTGTTAATGGAGAACACACATTATTTGGAGGAGGTAGAGGTAGAGGTAGAGGAGAAGGAGGAAGAGGAGGTAGAGGTGCAGATGGAGGAAGAGGTAGAATAAGAAGCTCTTTTGGGTTCCCTATACTTGATGAAGAAACCAATACAACCATGAAAAACATTTCACCCTCTGTCCTTCCAAACTTCTATGGACTTAAAACTGAAGATCCTGAAACTTTCTTATTCGAATTTGAAGTGCTGTGTAGGACTTATGACTACTTACAAGATGCTCAAAAACTGAAATTATTTCCTTCAACTTTGAAGGGAGCAACATTGAAGTGGTTGATGAGTCTAATCAGTAGTTCTATTAGAACATGGGAAGACATGAAACAAGCATTTCTAGAGAGATACTTGGATTATTGTATGCCGGTTAATCATAAGGAAGAAGTGTTCAAGATGTTACAAAAAGAAGATGAAAACTTAGAAGATTTGTTGGAAAGATTTAAATACAACATAAAAAGGGCACACATGGAAAACCTAGATCAAGACACTTTAAAAGCTCTTTTGTTGAAAACCATTAGGGATGAATGGTTGGATATCCTTAACATGATGGGAAAAGGGGATATATCACAACTCACATTACCTGAAATATCCGAGTTATGTATCAACCTTTCCAGAGGGAAATCCAAAACTGTCAAAGGTCCAAGAGATCCTGCTCTTGCAAGAGCAAGTAAATCTGCTTCTGGGACAGTAAGTAGATCAGAAATAGGACACATGCTTGATGATTTTAAATCTGACATCTTAGGGAGTCTTAGTGAACAAATAGACACCCTCAAGATACAAAACAAGCAAAAGGCTGAATCCGATGCCTTGGCAATCTTTTGTCCCAAATGTAGGAAGAAACATGCCTTGAGAGAGTGTCCTTTAGATGTAAAAGTTGTAGAAACCTGTGTTATTTGTTCTGAGAAACATGAGACCAAGAATTGTCCTTCTCTTCCTGGTCTCAAGGCTGTTTTTCAAGAAGAAACTCCTACAGATTCCACAGAATCTCTTAAATTTGTATCTAGAAGACCTTGGCAGGGATCTCAGACACAGGGATTTCATGATCAAATGTATAATCAACCTCCACCTTGGAATTCTTGGCAGCAACCTTGGCCCCAATTTCAAAATCAATCTCAAGCTTGGGCACAAGGATCACAAGGTCTCTATGGAAGATACTCTCCATATTATCAGTATCCACCATCCTATCCACTATATCCACATTTTTATCCTCAAAATTCCCAACAAAATTTTCCTCAAAATCTTCAACAAAATTTTCAACAAAATCCTCAACAACATCATCCGAACCAACCTCATCAAAATAAACCACTTCCATTACCATTCCCTCAAAAATCCAATCAATTGCCAGCTCAGCCTATACCAAACCCCAATAATAAGAACCCTCAGAATACATACATGATAGAAGGACAACAATTTCCAACTTATTTAATTACTCCTCTAGACCTTAGTGATGTTCAACTTAGGTCTCGAAGGATACTTGAGAAGAGGAAACCTTCTGTGATCATACAAGAACAAGATAATTCTGAGGAAGACTCCCTACGGGTTAATAAAAGTCTTGAGGAAGATACATCCTTTCAAGACCAAAACATTGAAAAACTAAAACAAAAAGATCCAATAAATTCAACTCCAGTATTAGAGAAACCATCCACATCTACTTCTATACCTCCATTTCCGGAAAGACTACAAATTGATAAAGGTGTAGAAAAACAAATAATGGTGCGTAATTATGATTTCTTGGATGAATTGAGAAATGTTTGCATTAAAATTCCATTATTGCAAGCCATCAAGGAAATCCCAATTTTAGCCAAAACAATAAAGGAGTTGAGTATGAAGACAACAAGAAAAAGAATAAGAGAAACCAAGAAAACTCAACTGGTAGGACAAATAGCAGACATTATGATGGGCAAGATTGCTATTCCAAAGTATCTTGACCCAGGAAATCCAGTTGTCAAAATTCACATCAATGGAATTGAAATTCAAAACACACTCATTGATTTAGGAGCAGCAATAAATATCATGAGTAGACAAATCATGGACAAACCGAAACTTCCTAATCTTCTCTTTACACCCACACTATTACAATTAGCAGATAGATCTGTGATCAAACCAGATGGGGTAATAGAAGACATTCCAGTGTCCCTAGACTCTTGGGAGTACCCTGTGGATTTCATGATCCTAACACCCAAGAATAATCTAGGAGGCCATCCCGTTATACTAGGAAGACCTTGGTTGGCTACATCTGATGCCTTTATTAGTTGTAGGTCCGGTGATATGTATATTTATGATGGTAGTTCAACAAAGAAATTCACTTTATATCCTCCAGCTAGGACAATTACAGAACTAGATGACACTCAATGGATAGAGGATGAAGAATATTTACAACCACTCTTCACAATTTCAGAAATAAGTGAAGATAATCAAATTCTGAATACTCTAGAAAACTTTGAATCTTCTCCAGAACACAAACAAGAATCATTTCAAGAGGGATCCAATATTGAGTTCTTGTCATCTAGACAGATGTCTCTTCATTCTATGGACAAATTTGGCAGCTCTACAAGTGAAATTTTTCCAGGAAAAACCTTGAACATAAACAAAAACCTAGAAAAATCTCAACAAGAAGAGTTAGTCAAAGTATTACAGAGACATTCTTCTGCATATGCATGGGAATACATTGACATGAAAGGGATAAGTCCTAAGACTTGTACTCATCACATCTATATAGAGGCAAATTGCAAACCAATCAGACAACCTCAAAGACGGATGAATCCAAATCTTAGGGAAATTGTCAAGGAAGAATTACAAAAATTATTAAATGTTAATTTCATCTATCCTATTTCAGATAGTCAGTGGGTTTCTCCTTTGGTAATTTTGCCAAAGAAAAATGGAAAATGGAGGGTGTGTGTTGACTACCGAGAACTGAATAAAGCTACTCTTAAAGACCATTTTCCCTTACCTTTCATAGATCAAGCATTAGATACATTAGCAGGTAAAAAGTACTTTTCATTCCTAGATGGGTTTAGTGGTTACAATCAAATCCAAGTAGCACTTGAAGACCAAGATAAAACCACATTTACTTGTCCTTGGGGTACCTATGCCTACCGAGTATTGCCATTTTGGTTATGCAATGCACCTGCAACATTCCAAAGGGCAGTATTAGGAATTTTTTCTGATCTGATACATGACTGTGTAGAGGTGTACATGGATGATTTTACAGTTTATGGGGATACATTTGAAGAGGCTTTAGAAAACTTGAAAAAAGTCTTAAAAAGATGTCAAGAAGCAAACCTTTCTCTTAGTCATGAAAAATGTTTTATGATGTTCACTGAAGGTATTGTTTTAGGGCACCACATTTCAGGGGATGGGATTAGAGTTGATGAGGCTAAAGTTGAAGTTATTTCTAACCTATCCATTCCAAGTTGTCAAAGAGATGTTAGAAGTTTTCTAGGATTTACAGGGTATTATCGGAGATTTATAGAAAACTTCACCAAAATAGCATCTCCTCTCTTCAAATTACTCACCAAAGATTGTGAATTTAAGTGAACTTCTGATTGCCAGTTAGCTTTTGAAACCCTGAAAACCAAAATTTCTGAAGCACCTATATTAAGGGGACCTAACTGGAAGTTACCTTTTCATATCTCGACAGATGCTTCCGATACAGCTCTAGGAGCAGTATTGGGACAAAAATATTTAATTCCCTATGCCATCTATTATATCAATAAAAATTTGACTCCTGCAGAGTTAAACTATACTGTAGCTGAAAAAGAGTTTTTAGCTGTTGTTCATGCCATAAACAAATTTAGACACTATATAACAGGCTATGAAACTTTTATTCACACTGATCATTCTGCAATTAGATATTTAATGAACAAATCAATCACTAATGGCAGAGTGATAAGATGGTTGTTACTCTTACAAGAATTCAACATTACTATTCTAGATAGGCCTAGAAAACAAAACACAGTAGCTGATTTCCTATCTAGACTCCAAAATATCAAAGATGACACTCCGGTTGAAGATCAATTTCCCGATGAATATCTTTTTGCAATCTCTACTCAAACTCCATGGTTTGTTGATATTGCTAATTATTTAGTTTCAGGAAAATTTCCTTCAATTATGAATGCAAGGGATAAAAGAAAAATCATTAATGATAGTGCAAGATATTCATGGGTCGCTAATGAGTTGTACAAGACAGGTCCAGATTTGATCATTAGAAGGTGTGTTCGTGAAGATGAGATGCCCGAAATTCTCAAGGCATGTCATGATGAACCTTGTGGCGGACACTTTGCAGATAAGAGGACAGCCTATAAGATCCTTAATTTAGGATATTATTGGCCATCTTTGTTTAAATATGCAAGGGAGTATGTCAAAAGGTGTGACAGTTGCCAAAGGGTAGGGAAACCTTCTCCTTCAGGTGAGATGCCATTACAACCTCAGGTACACATTGAACCTTTTGAAAAATGGACTTTGGATTTTGTAGGACCTATTAGTCCTCCATCAAGACAAAAGAAATATATATTAGTTTGCACTGATTATGTTACTAAGTGGGTAGAAGCTAAACCATTACTTGTTGCTAATGAATCATCTGTAGTTATTTTTCTTTTTGAGGATATTTTTACTCGTTTTGGTGTCCCAAGGGAAATTGTTACAGATCAAGGAGCTCAATTTACATCAAGGCTAGTGGAGCAAATGATGGAGAAGTACAAAATCAGACATAGAACATCTACTCCTTATCATCCACAAGCAAATGGTCATGTGGAATCCACTAATAAAGTCATTGAAGGAATCCTAACAAAGACTGTTCATCTACATAGAAGAGATTGGGTAGATAGGCTTCCTGAAGCCTTGTGGGCCTATAGAACTACATGGAGAAACACAACAGGCCATACTCCTTATGAGCTTGTTTATGGAAAGCAAGTTTTGTTTCACATAGAGTTCCAGATTCAAACTTTCAAAATGGCAGTTCAGCTAGGACTTGATTTAACGGAGGCACAAAAGCATAGACTGGAGCAAATTAATGAATTGGATGAGATCAGACAAGATGCAGTTCAGAAAACAAGTCTAGTCCAACAGCAAAGGGCTGGATGGCATGACAAGTACATCAAGGAGAAGAAATTTAAAGAGGGTGACTGGGCTCTCTTGTTTGATTCAAAATTCAAGGATTTTCAAGGGAAATTTCAGACACATTGGCTTGGGCCATATGAAATTGTTCGAATTTTTGATAATGGGGCAGTGAAAATCAGAACTATAGATGAAGAAGAGGTCACTTTTCTTGTGAATGGTCATAGACTGAAGCTATACCACAAGCCACTCTCAAGAGAAGAGTTTATTAAGAAGTTCCAAGAAGACAATGATGTGAAGTTAATGAAGAAGAGTCTCTCTTCTTCATCAACTTGATTAAATTTTCTGAAGCATCTCTCTTTTGAAAATAAATAAATAAATAAATAAATAAAGGTATAAACCTGAAAACCAATCATTGATTGGCATGTTTATACAGAAAAGATAGGGTGAAAATCAGAGTCTCTCTGACACTCTAACTTTTCCCATTTTTGTTTTTATAAGCAGCTGTTATAAAAATCATAAGTTCAGTTCCATAGTGCTTATGATTCATTTCATCTCACTCCATTCACTTATCCATCCACACTCCATTCCATTCCTCATTCATATTTCACTCCATTCCACATTTCATTCATCTCATTCCATCTTTCATCCATCTCATTTTCATGTCAAAATACAAAATTTGATATCTTGCTGTAAGTGAATAAAATATGTCATGAATTGCAGTACAGCTCTTATGTTCCTTCATTCCATTTCATGAACTGAATCCATTTCATTCCATTATCCACTTCATACATATCATAATCCATCATCCATTTTCATTCATACCACATAAAATTTCACCCATACTCCAAAAACATTCCATTTTCATGATTAAAGTGTTCTACAGGAACATTCTGCAGCTCAGTGGACATTCTGCAGCTGATCAGCGTTTCTGCAGCCCGACAGTCTTTCCGCAGCTATAAACCCTGAAGGCATCAATTAGCAGACATCAGAATTACAACAAAGTGACCCAGTGTATTCATGAATCAAAAGCATCAAGAAAATTATGAAGACTCCTCCAGAGATGAGCAGAGAAGACAAAGGCTAAAAAAAAAATCAAATAAAGGGCAGAGGTAACAAATTTAAATTACGATGGCATTTCATAAAAGTTTAGCATAGTTTAGTTGTGGATTATTCGAAAGGTTTTTTTAATTGTTTTTATTGATCAAACACCAACAAACCCTCTACAGACTTTGTATTAAAATCTTCCATTTCAAATTTCATATCCGATAGCATTTAAGCGGCTAAAAAGGCCGAGGTGTTTGAATTCTCCACGTCTCTTAACCAGATCATTCAATGATGATTCCTTCTGCCATCGTAAAATCCTCCGCCATCTCTTCAATCATTAATACAATCCTCCACCTCACTCCACTACTCCATTCCGTGACCACTGCCATAACTTCATTCCGTAGCCAGCATTCCATTCCGAAGATGGAGATATTATTATCACCGAGAGCAGAGCCAAAGGATATCAGTTTGAATAGCATTGAGCATTGTAAACGCAGAGCAGAGTAGAAGGGTAAATTTGGAAGTATAACAGTGTGAGGACTTGAAGCCACTTGATTCCGTGGGCAGATAAAATATCACTGTGGGCAGATACAATATCACTGTGGACGGAGTTTGAAGCATTTTCACTATAAACACAGAATTGTAACAGTGTGGAGTTTGAAGTCTTTTGTTACCAGAGACAGAGGTGTTGCAGTGTTGAGTTTGAAGTCTTTTGTTACCAAAAGACAGAGGTGTTAAAATCGAAACCATTTGCTACCAAGAGCCGGAGGTATTGCACAAAAGAAATTTGAAGCCATCTGCCACTGTCTATCAGAGACATATCAGCTCGAAATTTGAAATTGCTTTCATTATCAAACAGAGGCATATCACTCCAAAGTTCAATTATCAATAGAAGCATATCAGTCCGAGGTTTCGAAGGCATTTTTCATTATCAAACAGAGGCAAATCACTTCAAAATTCAATTGTCAACAGAAGCATATCAGTCCAAGGTTTCGAAGGCATTTGTCATTATCAATCAGAGGTATGTCATTATGAAGTTTGGAGCCATTTTCATTTAAATCTTGAAGCCATTTCAATCCGAAAGTGAAATTCATTGTTTTGTGGGTAGAAGAGTGTTAATTTGATATTGAAAAATCATGGGTTTAATTGTAAGGACTGAACCTGTGGGTTCAAAATATTTATAAGGTTACCCACAATGCAAAGAAATGTTACAACAAATAGGATGGCTTCAATTTTTGGAAAAATTTAATGGCTTCCATAAGGAAGTCACTAAAACATTTGCAAGAGCATTTCAAGGAACCGAAGTTGAAGTAGGTGATGTCAAGTTTACTGTCACTGAAGTTTTTATTGCAGAGGCTACAGGATTGCTCAGAACTGGAGAGAGATGGTTTAAAAATAGGGAATTCCACAATGACTCCTGGAAACAAATTTTAAAATCACCAAATATGGATGTTAGTGTATTCAAGAAAGGAATTCCCAGCACTGCATTGAAAAGCAAATGGAGAAATATACTACTTCTTTTACAAAAATTTGTTACATGTGAGGGTAGATATGGGACATTTTATGTCTACCACATTAGACTAATGATGCATTTTCTGGGAGAAGACTTAAACCTACCATATTTCTTGCATCAAAGTCTGAAGAAGATGGCTTCCTGTGTTCAGAGAAGAGTTCAATTTTTAGAGACAACCCTGTATCATCATGGTTTGGTCAACATTTTGATTGAGCATCATCTAGCTAAAACAAATGATACATGGGATGATTTCTTAATAAGAAATCATTTTGAAGAAGCAAAAGAACCATCACCTGAACCACAGCCTACAAAGAGAAGTAGGAAATGGAGGGCTTCAAAAGTTGAAATTGACAAACCAGTCCAAGAGCGCAGTGAGGAAATCATTTTAGAGAAGTTGACTCGAATCAAGAGGCAACTTAAGGAAGAGAAGATAATCAAGGAATCTACCACAGAGAAAGGAGAGGGATCCTCTCAACCTAGGAGAAGCCACAGATTAAAGGGAAAACTGAAGAAAACACCAATCAAACAAACAGGGGTAATCAATATAGAAGATGAAGAAACACCCATTGAAGAAGATGATGAAGAGGATTTTTATGAAGGAACCCCTGAAATTGATCCTGCTCAACAGGAAATTTATGACTATGTGGAAACCTTAGAGAGGACAGCTTCAGAAAGCAGAGAAAGAACCCCCAGTCCTCCACTGTCTGAAGTAGATATATTAAGGAGGGATAGATATGAGTTGGAATTGCTGAATAGACACATCAAAAATGAGAATGAAATTCTCAAAGATCAAATCAAGCTCAAGACCGATATGAACTCAACCTTATCCCTGCATATAGACAAAGTGGAGAGGACCAATGAGAAGTTGAAGACAAGGAACAAAAAGCTAATCAGGGCACTCACCAACCTCAGGTTCAAACTTGTTATCAGGAAACCCAGAAGACCTCTAGCTTCCAGACAAAGGAGAAGAAGGGGATTAGATGTCCTCGCAGAAGCCTCTGAATTCATAGGATAATTTGCATGAGGACATGCAAAGAGACAGCAGTGGGGGTATGTTGAGCCTCAAATTTGTGCTTTCCTTCACCTCATTTTACCTCATTTTCCCTTGTCCATTTCTATCTTAAACCCAATTGATCAATAAATATAGTTAAAATTACTTCTAGAATGATTTACATGACTGACTTGTTGAATTTTGTGATTTTGCCATTGTTAAGCATTTTGACCGGAACTAGCTGCAGAATGCAGACATTCCGTAGCTAACCGGCGATTCTGCAGCTGCCTTCATGTTTGAGTATGTTCCAGGTGGCCTCTTGAGAAAAACCGCATATGGGCATGATCCACGTCTTGTATACATGGTTCGTTGCTCATCATGGAGGAAGAAATGAATTCTGGGTATGGTTTTGAACGTGGGGAACACATTTATGAAGGAAGACTCCTATTAGGACTGTCTCAGTCCAGATGTCTTTTCTTCTTCACGTAGCCACTTCAAAGACTCCTAACGTGATTCGGATAAGGAAAGACATTGTTCCTAAATTGTTGTAATTATTGTTACGTGCATTTGCTTTATAAACTCTTGGGAGAACGAGAGCTGTGTTAGAGATTTTATGTTAGATTTGCTGCTAGATTTTGTTTAAAACTCTGTGTTACGTCCTTGAAGACGCAGAGTGTTATGTTCAAACTATTGCATCGTTAATGGAGCAGACAAAGTTATTTTGAAGGCGTGATTTAATTTGGAGTTGAATGCCGTCAAGTGGTAGAGGGCCCCTGCCTCTTGCACGGATTTCTTTTGCGTAAATTAGATAAGTTTTCCTAGTTGCCTTTACGTTTTTCATTTGAATTGGTAGTTGTTTTGTTTTAGCTACTGTAGTCGTATTCATTCTAGCTCTTCCACAAGAAGACACTCTTCCAACAGATTAAAATGATGAATGTTGAATGACTATGGTATTGTAGAATTAGGAGTTGAATTCATAGTTGTTTTAACTAGCTACTGTAGTTATATTCATTCCAGCTCTTCCACAAGAAGACACTCTTCCAACAGATTATAATGATGAATGATGAATAGCTATGGTACTGTAGGATTTAGTTGTAGTTTTTTCTATTCACTATCACAGTTACACTTGTTCTAATCACTCTTCCACAAGAAGAAATTCTTCCAAGACATCCTTAAGAAGTTCAAGACATGACCGTGATAATGAATGATTTAGTTGTGTGTTTGTACTAAGTATCATCTCTATTCTTGCTCTTAAACGCTTGCCCAAGACATCATAATGACGAGTAGGGTATGGATGTGATAACTTAGTTTTTCATTTGCTTTCAGTCCATTTGCTTTCAATTGCATACAAGTACACAGTCAGAATTGTTCTACCTCTTCCAAAAGAAGGAACTCTTCCAAAATATTACTAATGATGAACAAACAGATTGTGTAACTTCATAGATTAATGCATGTTAGTATAGTTAGAACAACTCTGGAGTTTCATTGCATTTAATTCATGATCAGTTACTTTGTTTCAAGTTTGATGATGACTTATAGTTCAGCATTGTTCTAGTTTAGTGGCATCTTAGGTTCATTCTTAGATTAACTCACTACACTTGCATTTCATATTCAAAATTGTCATCCATTGCACAATAAATTACTTTAGTTGTTAGGATTAACAAGACAGCCTTCATTATTCACAAACATCTTCTTGTTCTAAAAACTACAAATGATCTATAGCCATAGGAACAGAAGACAACATCACTATAAGGTCTGAAATCTCTCTGTAATTTCCTCATCATTTCATAAACAAAGCTCTTCCTCAAAAGAACACCCCATAAAGAATAAAGGAAGACCTCCCACGACCCCATGGAGATAGAACAGTAGGTGCTCCCAACAAACTATTCCATTTAGAAGTTGAAAGAACTGAATTTCCAACGTTCTCCATGATCACGAGACATAAAAATGAGTGGGACAATATTACATACCCTTGGTTTGTTGGGCATCAAACACTGAGGTTCTTCGTCCCGTTTCTCTTGTCGTCTTCGAACCAGTTAACCTTCACCCATGAAAAAATGGCCTGAGAGGAACTAAGCTGGATTATAAAATCTCGACAGATCATCCTCCCTTTCGTATCCCAACTTGCATAATGATGGCGCCTTCAGGATCTGAGTAACCCAAATCGCATGTGACCTTCGTCACCACCTTCCCTCGACCACCTGCCACTATCCAGACCACACTGCAGGCCGTAAGGCCTTTCCTTAAATGCTGTTATCATGATCCTCTTAGGGATCTGTGACCAGATCGTACCCTGACTGGGGGAATGTTTTATCTCCATTTTCTTTTAATTAATAAGTTTATTTTTATTTTTGTTTTATTTTATCTTTTTTTTGGAAGCTTGGTAGGACTACATCTTCATCATGTCCAATATATCACCTCGATCGAGCCGGGGAATTGAACTTGTGACTTATATCAAGGAGTGCCTTAACAGAACACCCGATCAACGTCTATCCAAGTCCCAACGAACTATTTTATTTTTTCTTTAAATTTAACTATATATATAGACAGCGAATTGAACTTGTGACTTATATCAAGGAGTTCCTTAACAGAACACCCGATCAACATCTATCCAAGTCCCAACAAACTATTTTATTTTATTTTTAAATTTAACTATATATATATATATATATATATATATATATATGGGGAATTGAACTTGTAACTTATATCAAGGAGTGCCTTAACAGAACACCCGATCAATGTCTATCCAAATCCCAACGAACTATTTTATTTTATCTTTAAATTTAACTATATATATATATATATAATGTAAATTTTTTAGACAAAACACTACAACTAATCTTCTATACTAAAGAGGGCTCTCTACATAACAAGATGTATTATACTACTCCATCTATTAATAGTGGATAGTAAATATTTATGAGCATCGTTATTCATTCATTATATCTAGATATATTTTGTGTTTTAATTAATTATTCTGATTTGTAAATAATATAAATATTTGCAATTTTATAATTAATAATTGAGTTAAAAGAAGACAATATAATTTCACTACCAAATCTAATACCTTCCACAACTTACCATTGTAATAATAGATTCAATCATTGGTCCTCAGGATGGCAACGTGCACGATCCTAGATGACCTCATGGTTGCTTGGGTGACAATTCGACCTGTTCAATTGTGTTGGAGTAGGAAAACCATGTGCCTGAGTGTTGGTATACTTGTTGAGGAAGCCAAAGGTCTATGGGCACTAACATATGTTGAACTTTTCGATTTGATTATATTCAAAGGAAAATTTAGTCCCCAAAGACTCAAAGGATAATTCCTTACTATTAGTTCAAGAAACAACTTACACCATCTCCTGATTTGAGATGTCCATTTATAAAGGTCAAAACCAGGCGTGGGAGATATGCTTATAGGTTGGTGAGCCTGATTTCCTGTCAATCCAGATCAAGGGAGACCAATCAAGCTTGTTGTTTGTGCACATTGTGTTTTTTCCTCTTTATCCAATGGTGATTGTGAGAAGCTGTCACAATTGCTAGGAATCTTGCTACGCCTTTCACATAGGTGGCAGGACGTAATCAAAAAGTGAATCCTTCATTTATAAATGATCCACAACTCGATGCAAAGGTCCAAAAATTAAAGGTGCTATGTAAGATATGGAGCAACCTCAACGGGACAATTTCACCCCCACAGAACTCGCCATGGCCACTAGATTTTCCTCATCCAAGGACTTTCAAAATAGGAAATTCTTCTTAGTTTGTATTACTAGTTCTCCATAGAGTTATACAACTGATCTGAAATGCCGCATGTGACTCTCTTGATTTCACAATAAATATTTATTATTTACACTTCTCGAACATCAATTATTGATTGAGGTGGAGGTATTACACTAAGGTAAGGCCGCCTCCACCTAGTTGTACTCTACTAATGTGAGGAGATTGACTTCATTTGCTCTGCATGCTTCAAAATTTCCCTTTATATAGACTTTGAGTTGATTCCTTATATAGAATTTGGTACAATATTGCAGATGAATTTGGTATGGTGTCAAGGCTATGGAGCGATGCTTGCAATGTTGGGATGAGGGGTTGTTGAGGCCTCGAAAATTGGTGCAACAACATCGGGGAAAACCACCCGGTCCGGGACTTGAAAACCATCCCTTATCCATTTGATATGGTGGCTCCGACTAGATTTATGGGACCAATTTCCCAATGAAATATAATTGGGTGGATGGATGGTATTTTAACAGACTGTAACTTGATAGATGGGAGCAATAACAAGCTTGAAGAAAATAAATATACCTATCTGTATCTATCTCGTGATGAATTATCTTTCTATGCAATTTAAAGAGATGATCTTTCAACGAATGCAAATAAAGATTATACAAACACTTAGAGATATGAAAACAATTTAAAATAATTGATTTAATTAAATAGTTAATTAAATCAATTGAATAAGAATATATCACATCTGTTTATTGCATGTATTGAATATGTATAAAAATGGAAATCAAACATGTTCAGAAGTGAATTAATGCTAGATTGTGTTAAAAATATAAATATAACAAAACACCATAATAAAAATAAACTATTTCTCATTTGAAACAAAAAATTAACATAATCGGATAAAATTACCATGTATATGCTAACTCTATTCATTTGAAAAAAATAGTATCTGGTCCAGTATTTTCTATTAAGAAAACTTTACGAGTACAAAAGTGTGACTTCTATAAATTATTCCTTTCAAAATTTCAGGACCCCTTCTTAAAAGACATGAAGGGGTTTATATAATAAAATAAAGAGTTCAAAAATAGTAATTACATAAAGAGCCAAGGAGGTTTAAACAACTCTCCTTAAACTAAGTTAAATTAAAAACATAAACAAAATTTAGTGGGTTGACTCGCTTCAAGATTGCACTGCTGTCTCATTGGCCATTCGTTCCTTCAGTTGAAAGATGTTGAGCATTAGCTGAACCTCAGGAAGTTGGCCTGGCCTGATGCACAACTTTTTTTTATAAACCGCATCTAAAAGTGGAGGCATCATGTAGGAATAAGTATCTGTTAGACATCGCAACATTAGCCATTGGCTATGTGGCTTAACCAAAATTTTCCAATAATTTTCCTAGTCCAACTTCTCCAATTTTATGATGCTTTCCTCTTTTACCTTGGATATTTCCTGCCATTGCCTTATCAAATATTTAACAATAGGTAGATAACTAGGGGGGAATCTATCAATAAGATTAGCAGTAATGAGATTATGGCTAACTGTTTCAAAAAAGTTATTAGCAACATCTCTGGCTCTGCAAATCACCCTTTCAACTTGTTTCAATTGTATGTCCCAATCAGTAAATAAAATTTCATTTTTGGAATATTCAATCTTGGGAAGATTAGCCTTTCGACCTTCAGTAGTATCTTTCAAGGTGACATACTGTGACACTTTGTCATCGATCTCATCAAAGCTGATTGTCTGGTCTGATACTCGATTCATCAGTGAATCACTTTTTTCACATAATTCAAAAATACTAGACAACTTTTGGTAGAAGACAACTCGTTGTTGAGCCAATAGGGTATTCAATTCCAATGCTTCCTTCTGGAATTCATCTACTTTTGGATTGTTTTAGATTTCTCAAAAATGAATTAAAATTGATGTATTTAAGTATCCTTAGCACCAATTTCAGATTGGTGCTACAACTTCAATTGATTTAGGTTCTCTTGGAGCCATGATACTTGCACCTATAATTGTTGATTGACACTATGCTTCTCTGCTTGTAATTCCTGTTCCAATTGAAGGATTCTTTCATCCTTTTCCTTGACTAACTGTTGAACTTCAATGGCCTTGTCTATAGTGGCAAATGCATAGGCTCATGAGAATTGAGTCAAATTAGTTAGATCCTGAGAAGGATCTACTTGCAAATCTTTCCAAAATACCTCCATAGAAACATCTCTGGGAACAAGGATTTGAGACTGTTATGTTCTCCTCCTTTTCCTTTTCTTGATCATGACAAATTTATGCCTGGGACTATAAAATATATCTAGAAGAGGAATTTACTCAATTTTCAATACAATCTTTGAACTAGGGTAGGCTAGGATGAATTCCACTTGTTCTGTGCTAATTGATTTGTCAGTTGACCCAACAGTAAATGGGTTCTAACTTTTTCTTTGAGGTGTTTCCACTCTTTGTTGATGATAAGTGATCACCATTTCCTGGTATTCTTGGAGTTTTTGATTAAAATGCTTCCAAACATCATTTAAGTTACTTGGAAACTATGAATCCTTGGTCTGAACTTCAACAGACTTATCTTATTCTATTTTGCTAAGGACTTTAGTATCCTTAGGTGGTTGCTCTTTTTCCTGCTCTTTTTTTGTGATGGGTTGGGATACCTCTAGTATATTTAAAGGAATCCCTTCCAATATTTTATTTCTGTAATGATTGAACTTTGAAATTTGTCGTGGATTGATGCATGATGCTGCTAATTTCTGAACTGCAAAATAAGTGTTGGTTGACTCAAAACAAGTCATCCAAATCATCATCTTCATGCACAAATGGTCTGATTTTCACTTGAGTTGTGAAATCATTGGAAACTTGGTTTGGGTCATATTGTTTGTTTTAGGTTATCGTGGGCCACCATGCCTTGGCTTTGTCCTTTGTTATGTAGTTTTGGGGTGCCTTTCCCTTGCTTTTGATTTACATATCCAAAGTCTCGCTTCTTTTGTTTGAATTTCTTCTCAATCTTCGCAGCATACCAGTATGTTGTACAAAGTGAGGAGATGTCGAGGAACTCTATTTCCTCCTAAATGTATATGTGCAGAAAACTGCGGTACTTCAGCACCAAATGTTTCTCTGAATCTTTGATACCTAACTTTGTGCAGAGGGTATGGAATAGATTTTTCAGCTCATGTACATCTTCATCCCTTTGCTGCTGCAATGTAGTCCATTATATGTACTTGTCCTCATAGCTCCCCACGGGATAATATTGTTCCTTGATGGAACCTCGAAAATAATTCCAAGTGGTTACGGCCAAGAACAGAGAGGGTTCCCCCTCGTCCTTTTTCTCACAGTAGGTTTCCCACCAGTCCTTGACATGGGGGGTAGCTTTGAGGAGTGAAAAAATAATCTTCTCTCGATCGGAAAAGTCATAAATAGAGAAATATCCTTCTAATAGATTCAACCATCTATCTACGGCGTATGGACCCTCAAATATGGGAATGTCAAATTTTACTTGTACCTTAAAAGGGGTTGCACCTCTAGAGTGGCTGTTGGGTGCAGATGTCCCGCCAGTGGGCAGTCATTGAAGGATCCGGGCAAAGTTATCCATCATCGCGTTCCTTTGTTTTTCGAGGGCCTCCTCAAGCAATATTTTGATAAGATTTCCTGGTCCCTCATCTTTTTTTTACCCCCATGGGCGGCCTTCGTGGTTTGTGAACCTGATCTTGCAAAGGTTCAACCAGATCGAGCCTTAACTCCTTATACCTCGACCTCGTTGAGGACATGCAAAGAAGGATCAAGAAAGAGAAGAACGCTCTCATACCACTGATCCTTATTTATGCAGGAATGCAACAGAATACACATATAACCATAAACATAGAAATGTAGTGGAAATAACACTTCATTTCATTAATATCAAAGAACTAAAATATGTTTACAGACAGAATGGAAATAAACTAGCTAGGGCACTGGTAGCTTATCTCTTAGAAGAGATGTGGTGGCTACAGACCTCAAAAATTTGTGTTACAATGAGTTTCGAAGGCATATATATTATTGAGAAATAATGGAAAACCCTAAACATCCAAAAACCTAACCCTAGGAGATGAAATGCCATAATATGGGCCTCGTTGGGGTAAATTGGTACATTAATTTCCCGAGGTCGTAACTTTGGCATACTCTCCGTTTGACACGATTGATACATCATTAGAAAGATCTATCCGAGGAATACAAATGGTGACAAAAAATATCAATTCAATAATGAAATGGTCCCCATTGTGTTGAGTTCCTCCATGAGATGAGGAAAATTCTGATGAACTTTGTCCTTGGTGAACCACTTGCCTTGGTGCAGGAGTTCGCCAGCTTTGACCACCCGATACAGTTGGATATTGTACTGGTGAGTGTTCTTTATTTGCATGTCCTTGATACAATCTGTGGTGGCCTGTTCCATGCAGTCTAGGTTTAACTCTATTGGTGTGATTTGTTCTGCAATGTCAGAGGTGTCCAGTACAGGTGGAAAATAGGGCCGAAGGCGGTCCACATTTAATACTAGGTGTAGACCAAGGAATGGTGGAATGTTGAGCTCGAAGGAATTGTTCCCTACAACCTTGGTGATGGTGTATGACCCATATTGGAGCGGTTGAAGTTTGCGGTGGTGTTCGGTGAGGTGCTCCTTCTGCAAATGTAGCCACACTTTGTCACCCACCTGGAAGTGGTGTGGCACCCGATGTTGACCATGTCGTTGCTTTTACTTAGCATTGGCTCTGTCTAATATGTCATGAACCTACTAGCGGATGTGCTGAATGTGCTCAATGAAGTTGTTCGTTTTGTCAACTTCTGAATGGACATGAGATGAATAGGCTTGTGTAGCCACAAATGGCCTGGCTACGTCAATGGGACATAGTGGCTAGAACCCCAGACCCACCTCAAAGGGGCTGTGGTCAGTTGAGCTGTGGAGAGACCGGTTATAAATATTTTGTACATAGGGAAGATTCTCATCCCATTTGCGTGGATGAATTGAATTGTACTTGCACATAATGTGTACAATCATCCTGTTGATGACCTCTATCTGGCCATCTATTTTGGGATGGAAATATATGGACTTGGTGAGATTGGTGTCCAACGTTGACTAGAGGCTGGACCGAAATATGCTAAGGAACCTACTGTCTCGATCTGAGATGATAGATTGTGGGATCCCAAAGTGCACCCACACTTGTTCAAAGAAGATTTTAGCAGTGGATTCTACTGTGATATTCTTCTTACAGGCCGAAATAATGGTCATCTTCGAGAATTTGTCGACGACCATGAAAAAACAGTCATTTCCATGCTTAGTAGAACGAAAGCTCGACATGTAATCCTTGGATATGGATTCCCAAGGTTGACTAGGGGTAGGTAGCTGAGTATAAAGAACTTGCTTCTTGATGGTCGGTTTGGCAATGGAGCAAGCAGTGCAAGATATGATGTACTTCCCAACATCCTGTCGAAGGTTAGGCCAATAGAAATAATTCTGCAGTACTGCCACTATTTTCTCGACCTTGAAATTCCCAACGACTTGACTGTAGTGTGCTTTGGACTCTCGATTGAAGGAACACAAAGGTGTCCCAGGTGACATAGTAGTGCATCTTGGAGGTGAAATTTTGGAACTTGTGTACCCTCCAAGAGTGTCTTGTATGTGTGGCCGAATTCTGGATAGCTCTTGTAGAGAAGCGGCCAATAAGAAGTCTCATGCCCATAAGAGTTGAGAACAGTGGTTAGTGCCACAATCGGTGGTCGGTTAAGGCAGTTTGCAACATTATTTGTGCTACCCTTCTTATACTTGATGTTCAAATAAAATTGTTGCAGATTTATGGACCACTTCTGATGGCAATCGTTCTACAACTTCCCTTGTGTTTGTATGAACTGTAGGGGTCAGTGGTATGTGTGGATGTCTGTTTCCTTCCCCAAAATGTAATGCTTCCATTGGCAGCATGCCTGCAAAATGGAATACATTTCTTTGTCATAATTGGGATACTTTCGGACTATGTCGGACAGTGTCTCACTGTGATATGCCACTCAATGCCCCTATTGAGTATGGACTTCCCCAATAGCATAGTCAGACGCGTCTGTCTCGATCTCAAATGGTTGTTGCAAGTCTGGTAATGTGAGCCCTGGGGCAGAGTAGAGGCAATGTTTCAATTCTATGAATGCATTCTGTTGAGATTCCAACCAAAAGAATTTTGCTTTCGCTCCTCCCTTAGTGACTTGACTCAAGGGCCAAGTGATATTAGAGAATCCCCACATGAACCTGCGGCAGAAATTAGCAAGACCCAAAAAGCTGCAAAGCTCTGTGAGAGTGGTTGGGGTTGGCTAATCCTGAATTACTTGGATCTTGGTTGGATCAACATGCACCCCTCGTTCATCAATAATTTATCCCAGATACTGAACCTGGGCCATGCCAAAGGTGCACTTCTCCAAATTGGCACACAAATTGTGTTGCCATAGTGTTTGGAGGACTTTTCGGATGTGGTGGAGGTGCTCTTCCCAAGTGATACAGGGGCATTAGACACTAGCCAGCAATGTAGGAGGTTTTTTCCACATGTTGTGGCTAGGAGGGTTTTAACCGTCGAGTTGTCACAGCTAGGTGTCACTACCTTAGCTGATTATGTTATTAGATCAGTTAGAGTCATAAGAAGTCGAATAGCTTAGTTTACTAGCTGTCATATTTCAGTTAATTGAATTATTATGGTTAGATTGTTGGTTTCTAAAACGGTCCTCTCAGAGGAACCGAAGAGTCATCAATCTATGTATATAATTGTAAAACCTCGAATGTATGAGGGGGATAGACGAGAAGAGAAAGAATAGAGGAATTCTGCAATAACTCTGTGTATTTCAAATCGCTTCCAATTAAATAGTTCTGTGCATTATCTCAGTATCGTGCCAATTTCTTAAGTGTGAAAAGATTGTCTAATTAAGAAGTGATGAACTCTTGCATGATTTCCCCTATCTCTGTTGATTTATTTCCAATTCCATTTGAATAATCCCTGCGCATTTACAAAAAAAAAAAAAAACCTCGTGGCGTGCTCTGTATAGAAAATCATGGTTAATATTGGTGACTTTTCCCGTATAAAAGAATAACCCTGTTTTATTGCATAGTTGCATCAAATTCTATCGAATAGACCGTATTGAAACTCGGATGTAATCGATACAACGGAGCTTGAACCCCGACAGAACCGTGGTTTATTACTGTAGCAGGAAAACCGGAACGGATTTGCAAAGGCGGGTTTCCCCGTTCCGCACCACCTTTGGCACGGAGGCGGTATTACTGGAGTGTGGAGCGATTCCATACAGGAATCGACACGTAGCAGATTTGACGTCTGACGAAACCACCCTTTTCATATATTTCGCGTGTTAACGACAGGATCGAAGTCACCGAGCGGAATGAGTTCGAGCCGTTGATTCAAGAGGAGGTCATCGGACGGTCCTAGTTCGACAGAGATGCACGATATTTAGTCAGGTACAACGCCCACGTTGATTGGTCCACAGGATATAGGTGGGGCCAGATCTACGTGTTATTCCAAAGCCAGTTGTTTATAATTGTTGAACTATTTATTCAGGTTATAAATCAAATATCAAAGGTTTATTATAAATTACAAAAGGTTGAAATGGTCATAAAAAGTTCGGGAACAGTTATATAAGGTCGAAGGCATAACCATTGATTATAGGGTTCAGATATATATATATACATGTATGATCCAGAAGATACAATTGGAAATTTGCTGTGAAATTATTTATCCGTCAATTTCTGTGAAATTGAAAAATAAAAAAACAAAGGAAAAATAACAGAGCCACGTCTCAGTGAACAAACTCTCCTTGGTGACTTCCAGTTTTGTGTGATTGCGTCATTTGTGGTATCAGAGTAGGAAGTTTGAGCTGTTTGCTGACATGGCAATCCGACTTGGTAGAGGTGCTGGCAGGAGGAGACCTGTAGCCAACGCAGAGGTGTTGGAGGTGTTGCAGAGGGTCGAGGCCAGAATGGATGCCGTGGAGCGAAGACAGACCAGAGATCCTGAAGACATCAGCAAACCTGAAATAGAAGCAGCAGAAGAAATTGAAATTCCTCCTTACCTAAGGCTCCTCAGAACTGTTCTGGGGTCTGCAGTTAAGCCCAGGATCGAAGTATCAAGCTATGCAGGAGGACTGAATCTAGAGGAGCTGGTGGACTGGATAAATGAACTAAACAAGTGTTTTGATTATGAAGAAATAAGTGAAGATAAAAGGGTCAAGTTTGCAGTGACAAAGCTGAAAGGACATGTTGCACTTTGGTGGGATGGAGTGCAGGCAGAAAGGAGGAGAGTTGGCAAGCAACCTATCGAGAGCTGGACCAGAATGATGGCTAAACTAAAAGGTAAATTCTTACGCAGTGATTATCAGCTGACATTATATAGACAAATGCAGAACCTGAGACAGAGGTTGCTGACAGTAAAATAATACACAGAGGAATTCTACAGAGTGAGCATAAGAGCTGGGAAATTCCAAGATACACCAGAGAAGACTGCCATATATGTGAATGGTCTCAGACTGGAGATCCAAGATGAGATTGGTCTCTTGTCTCCTAAGACAGTGGAAGATGCATACCAGATGGCCTTGAAAGCAGATGAGAAACTCCTGAGGAAGCAGTCTGCCAAGAAGAGAGGTACTTTCTGTGGGAAGGGAATTCAGGGTGGTAGAGGAAAGCCTACACCCAGGGATGGAGCTAACAGTAGCTCACCTCAGAATGCATCTACAGAGGAGGATGCAAATGGCAGAATGGGTTCTTACAGAGGAAGAGGAAGAGAAGGCAGAGACAGAGGCAGAGGCAGAGAGCTGAGGTGTTATAGGTGTCAAGGAGTGGGACACAAGCATTATGAATGCCCAGAGAATGTGGGTGCTGGTCCAAGGAATGTTGTTGTTGCCCAAGTTGAAGAAGAAGCAGAAATTGAAGAAAAATTTCTTCCAGAGAGGGGAGAGTCCTTGGTGGTTAATAAGGTCCTGTTGAAACAAACCAAAGAAGTCACTGAACCTGCACAAAGGAAGACTTTGTTTAGGAGCATATGCAAAGTCCAAGGGAAATGCTTCCAGCTAATCATTGATAGTGGCAGCACAGAAAATTTGGTTTCCACTGAGGTGATAGGAAAACTGAAGCTGAATACTAGGGAGCACCCCACTCCCTACAGGGTGTCCTGGCTGCATAAGGGGCACCAGCTGGTTGTAAAAGAACAGTGTGAAATAGAGCTGCAAATGGGCAATTACAAGGACAAGGTTTTGTGTGATGTAATTCCCATGGATGTGTGTCATATACTGCTGGGTAGACCTTGGCAATTTGACAGAGCAGCAGTGCATGATGGCAAGAAGAACACTTACAAGTTCTTCAAAGATGGGGTACATCATATATTGATTCCCATGGAAGAAGGAGAGCCATCCAGCAGAGTAATTGATCCAAAGACCTTGTTGTTGAGCGGGAAGGAATATCTACAGCAGATAGAAGAAGAAGAGGTAAGCTTTGCTTTAGTTTTCAAACCAAAAGTAGTTCTTACTTCTACAAATATTTCTGATTTACCAGTAGAGATACAAGAGATGTTAGACAATTACTGTGACATTGTTGTGGATGATCTACCTGATGAGCTGCCACCTGTGAGAAAGATCATCCATCAGATAGATTTTATCCCTGGTTTAAATCTACCAAATAAGGCAGCCTACAGAATGACTCCCAAGGAAAATGAAGAAATCAGGAGACAAGTACAGGAACTGGTGGACAAAGGACTGATCAGAGAAAGTCTGAGTCCATGTGCAGTACTAGCAGTTTTGAGCCCAAAAAAGGATGGAGGCTGGAGGATGTGTACTAATGCCAAAGAAATTAACGAGATCACAATTAGGTACAGATTCCCTTTACCCAGAATTGAGGATTTGATGGACTGTTTGAGTGGTGCTAAATATTTTTCAAATATAGATTTGAAAAGTGGATACCATCAGATTAGAATAAGAGAGGGTGATGAGTGGAAAACTGCCTTTAAAACAAATGAAGGACTGTATGAATGGATGGTAATGCCTTTTGGGTTTTCTAATGCACCTAGCACTTTTATGAGACTTATGAATGAAGTATTGAAAGAGTTCATTGGTAAATTTGTGATAGTGTATTTGGATGATATATTAGTTTTCAGCAGAACTAAAGAGGAACATTTGAGGCATATTAATCATGTCTTGAAGAAGCTGCACCAAGAGAAACTGCTGATAAATTTAAACAAGTGCTCATTCATGAAGGAAGAGCTGGTGTATTTGGGTTTCTTTGTTTTTGCAGAAGGATTGAAGATGGACCCAGAAAAGGTTAAGGCAATTTTGGAGTGGCCTTCACCCAGGAATGTTTTTGAGATAAGGAGTTTCCATGGACTTGCTAGCTTTTACATGAAGTTTATAAGGAACTTCAGTAATATTAATGCACCCATAATTGAGACAATAAAGAAGAGCAAACAACCATTTAAGTGGACTGCTGAAGCAGAGAGAAATTTTAAAATTTTGAAGCAAAAGATAACAGAGAAGCCTGTTTTAATTCTACCTGATTTCACCAAACCACTTCAAGTAAAATGTGATGCCAGTGGGGAGGCCATTGGTGCTGTTTTGAGTTAGGATGATAGGCCTGTAGCCTATTTCAGTGAGAAGTTGAATGATACCAGGAGAAATTATTCCTCTTATGAGAAGGAATTCTATGCAATTGTCCAAGCACTGAAGAAGTGGAGACATTATTTGATGTCCAGGGAGTTTGTATTGTATTCTGACAATCATTCTTTACAGTATATTGTACAGCAGCCCAAGTTGAAACATAAGCATGCTAAATGGGTTGAGTATCTCCAAATTTTTAATTTTGTTTTGAAACATATAAGTGGCCAAGCCAATTAAGTAGCTGATGCTTTGAGTAGGAGACATTTGCTTGTTCAAGAGACTAATTTTGAAGTTGCAGGATTCGATTTTCTCAAAAAATTATATAAAACAGATCCAGATTTTAGAGAAGCATTTGAGGCATGTAGTAACCCTGTTTTGACAAATAGAAGTTAGTGGCTGGATTTTTTTCTGCAGGAAGACTTGTTATTCAGAAAGAACCAACTGTGTATACCAAAATGTTCCATGAGAGAAAATTTGATCAAAGAAAAGCATAGTGGTGGACTTGCTGGACACTTTGGTACTGATAAGACTTATGAACAGCTGAGTCACTTTTATTTCTGGCCCAGGATGAGAACAAAAGTGGATAAGTTTGTGAAGAATTGCAAGATCTGTCAATATGCAAAAGGAAGGAGCCAAAATGCAGGATTGTATACTCCCTTACCTATTCCAGACAGGCCTTGGGACATGGTGAGTATGGATTTTGTCCTAGGGTTACCCAAGACTCAGAGAGGGAATGATACAGTCTTTGTTGTGGTGGATAGATTCTCCAAAATGGCACATTTTATTCCATGTTACAAAACTAGTGATGCCACCCATGTTGCTAACTTGTTTTTCAAAGAAGTTGTTAGATTGCATGGATTGCCCAAGAGTATTGTTTCAGACAGAGACACCAGATTTGTGGGTCATTTTTGGAGGACACTATGGAAGAAACTTGGCACTAAACTGAGTTTCAGCTTAGCTTATCATCCCCATACTGATGGACAGACTGAGGTTGTGAATAGAAGTCTGGGAAATTTGTTGAGGAGTCTTGCAGAAGAGCATCCCAAGCAGTGGGACCATATTTTGCCCCAAGCAGAATATGCATATAATGATTCACCAAACAGGAGCACAGGACAGATTCCATTTCATATTTTTTATGGAATGCATCCCAGAGGAATATCAGAGTTAAGAAATCTGGGAAGGGCAGAGCTGAGAAGTGCAGATGGTGAAGAATTTGCTTCAGAGATCCAGGCCATACATGAACAAGTGAAACAGCAACTACAAGGTAGCAGCATCAAATACAAAATTAGAGCAGACTTGAGTAGAAAAGAAGTTCACTTTGAAGTATGAGACTTGGTTTTGGCACACTTGAGAAAGGAGAGATTCCCAAAGAAGCAGTATAACAAATTGAAGTTCAAAAAGATTGGGCCATGCAAGATACTTAGGAAGTTTTCTGCAAATGCTTATGACATTGAATTACCACCTGATGTTGGAATATCTCCCATTTTTAATGTTGCATATTTGTACAAGTATGAGGATGATGGTGCAGAGGACAAGTCAGCAGACAGGGAACAGATTGAATGGAAAGAAAAGCTACCCACAGCACAACCATTGCAACCAGAGAAGATATTGGATAAAAGACCATTCAGAAAGACCAGAGGACGAGAATACTATCAGTATTTGATCAAATGGAGGGATAAACCATAGGAAGATTCCACTTGGATGACTGAAGAAATGCTGCAGAAGATAGGCAGATCAGTGGAGGAGCTCATGGACAGGAGCCCATGAAGAAAATTTCCCTCTGGAGTCTGATGCAGGGGCATTAGACACTAGCCAGCAATGTAGGAGGTTTTTTCCACATGTTGTGGCTAGGAGGGTTTTAACTGTCGAGTTTTCATAGCTAGGTGTCACTACCTTAGCTGATTATGTTATTAGATCAGTTAGAGTCATAAAAAGTCGAATAGCTTAGTTTACTAGCTGTCATATTTCAGTTAATTGAATTATTATGGTTAGACTGTTGGTTTCTAAAACGGTCCTCTCAGAGGAATCAAAGAGTCATCAATCTATGTATATAATTGTAAAACCTCGAATGTATGAGGGGGATAGACGAGAAGCGAAAGAATAGAGGAATTCTGCAGTAACTCTGTGTATTTCAAATCGCTTCCAATTAAATAGTTCTGTGCATTATCTCAGTATCGTGCCAATTTCTTAAGTGTGAAAAGATTGTCTAATTGAGAAGTGATGAAATCCTGCATGATTTCCCCTATCTCTGTTGATTGATTTCCAATTCCATTTGAATAATCCCTGCGCATTTACAAAAAAAAAAAAAACCTCGTGGCGTGCTCTGTATAGAAAATCATGGTTAATATTGGTGACTTTTCCCGTATAAAAGAATAACCCTGTTTTATTGCATAGTTGCATCAAATTCTATCGAACAGACCATATTGAAACCCGGAGGTAATTGATACAACGGAGCTCGAACCCCGACGGAACCGTGGTTTATTACTGTAGCAGGAAAACCGGAACGGATTTGCAAAGGCGGGTTTGCCCATTCCGCACCACCTTTGGCACGGAGGCGGTATTACCGGAGTGTGGAGCGATTCCATACAGGAATCGACACGTAGCATATTTGACGTCCGACGAAACCACCCTTTTCGTATATTTCACGCGTTAACGACAGGATCGAAGTCGTCGAGCGGAATGAGTTCGAGCCGTTGATTCGAGAGGAGGTCATCTAACGGTCCTAGTTCGACAGAGATGCACGATATTTAGTCAGGTACAACGCCCACGTTGATTGGTCCACAGGATATAGGTGGGGCCGGATCTACGTGTTATTCCAAAGCCAGTTATTTATAATTGTTGAACTATTTATTCGGGTTATAAATCAAATATCAAAGGTTTATTATAAAGTACAAAAGGTTGAAATAGTCATAAAAAGTCCGGGAACAGTTATATAAGGCCGAAGGCATAACCATTGATTATAGGGTTTAGATATATATATATACATGTATGATCCAGAAGATACAATTGGAAATTTGCTGTGAAATTATTTATCCGTCAATTTCTGTGAAATTGACAAATAAAAAAACAAAGGAAAAATAACAGAGCCACGTCTCAGTGAACAAACTCTCCTTGGCGACTTCCAGTTTTGTGTGATTGCGTCACCAAGTCTGGCTGAAGATCAGGATGTCATCCAAGTACACTACTACAAATGAGTTGATGAATGGCCACAAGATGTCATTCATCAGCCTCATGAAGGTTACGGGAGAATTTTTTAACCCGAAAGGCATGACCATCCATTTGAAAAGGCCCTCCTTGGCTTTGAAGGCAGTCTTCCATACATCGGATGGTTTGATTGGTACCTGGTGATACCCAGACTTCAATTCGTTCTTGCTGAAATATTTCGCCCCTTTGAGTTGATCCAGAAGGTCGTCAATCCATGGGATCGAGTACCTATTCCAGATAGTGATCTTATTCAGCGCCCGATAGTCAATACAAACTCTCCAAGTCCCATCCGTCTTTTGCACTAACACGATCGGGTTCCCACAGGGTGATGAACTCGGCTGGATGTGACCTTTCCATAGCAGCGCCTAAATCTACCTCTTGATTTCATTGTTCTTGAGAATAGAGTGTCGATAGATCAATCCATTAGGCAGAGGCGCACCTGGGGTTAGATCGATGGGGTGCTTGACCTGACAGTGCAGAGGCACCCCTGTGGGTGAGGTGAAGATGTCCCCGTACTCCTCCACGACCTTGTCCATTTTTTGTTGTCATGTGAAGGATCCCTGTCTGGAGGTCATGGCCATAATATTATTCTTGCACTAGGGGTGAATCATCAGGAAAATAAATTTCTTGGTTTTGGAAATGATCTTATTGCATTGTTTTGCAGTAATCAAAGAGATAGTTGCAGGCGATGGTACCTCTGGTATCCTCTACAACTAATTGCACAAAGTAACAATAACAACGAAAGGTCGGGACTCATATAAAACATGTTGCTTTCACAAGTATGGTTTGCCTAACAATACAATAGAAACATCAAGAGGAGCAATGTCACATAATACGTCATTTGTGAAGGGCTTGATGCTATAGGGAAAGCAGCACTGTTGGCTGACGCGGAGATCTCGTCCTTGGTGAAAACACCTGATGGTGTATGGTTGTGGGTGTGTTGTGGTTGGAAATACAAAATGCTTCAAGAACTCTGCTAAAATGAGGTTATTTTGGCTCCCACTGTTAATAATGAACTCTAGTGGGGAACTCTTTATGCACATCTGAGAGTGGAAGAGACGCTCCTCCTCCTCATTTGGATCTTCTTGTTCCTCAATCTAGATATTTGTAGTGGCAACGGTGGCGTTGGGCACTGCATCAATAATATTTTTCCCTTTTTCATTCCCCTTGTTGGGTTCTGAGCCGGAGTCGAAGCATGAATCTGATTCAGAAGCCCTCATCTCAGCCACCAGTGACTGCTTGGCCTAACACTCACTTGTGTTGTGAGTGGAGCTCTTATGGAACTCACACCACTTTCCTCTTTCCTTCTTCAGCTTTGTGGTGTTGTTCTTTTCTTGTGACTTTGGTAGGTTATCTTGGGTAACCATGCCTTGGCTTTGTCCTTTGTTTTCCAGTTTTGGGGCACCTTTCCTTTGATTTTGATTCACATATCCAAAGTCTCGCTTATTCTGTTTGAATTTCTTCTCAATCTTGGCAGCATACCGATATGCTATACCAAGCGAGGAGATGTTGAGGAACTCCGTTTCCTCCTAAATGTATCTGTGCAGACAAATATGGTACTTCAACACCAAATTTTTCTCCGAATATTTTTTACCCAACATTGTGCAGAGGGTATGGAACAGATTCATAAGCTCATGTACAACCGTAGCGTAGTCCATTGTATGTACTTTTCCGCATAGCTCCCCATGGGATAATATTGTTCTTTGATGGCATCTCAGAAATAATTCTAAGTGGGTACGACTGAGAACAGAGAGGGTTCCCCCTCATCATTTTTCTCACAGTAGGTTTCCCACCAGTCCTTGATATGGGAGGTAGCTTTGAGGAGTGAAAAAATAATCTTCTCCCAAATGGAAAAGTCATGAAATGAGAAATATCCTTCTAATAAATTCAATCATCCATCTACAGTGTCTGCATATATTTGGCCCTCAAATATAGGAATGTCAAAGTTTACTTGTACGTTAAAAGGAGTTGCGCCTCCAAAGTGGCTACTGGATGTAGATGTGCCGCCAGTGGGTAGTCGTTGAAGGATCTGGGCAAAGTTATCCATCATCGAGTTCCTTTGTTTTTCGAGAACCTCCTCGAGAAATATTTTGATAGGATATCCTACTCCCTCATCTTTATTTTCGTCCTCCATGGGTGGCCATTAGGGTTTGCGAGGCTAATCTTGCAAAGGTTCAACCAAATCTAGCCCTAACTCCTTATTCCCTAACCTCTTTGGGGACATGCAAAGAAGGATTGAGAAAGAGCAGACCGCTCTGATACCACTGATCCATATTTATGCAAGAACGCAATAGAATACACATATAACCATAAATATAACAATGCAGTGGAAATAAAACTTCATTTCATTAATATCAAATAACTAAAATATGTTTACAGACATAATGGAAATAAACTAGCTAGGGCGCTGGTAGCTTATTTCTGAGAAGTGATGTGGTGGCTACAGGCCTCTGAACTCTATGATACAATGAGGCTCGAAGGCTTATATATTATTGAGAAATAATGGAAAACCCTAAACATCTAAAAACCTAACCCTAGGAGATGAAACGCCATAATATGGGCCCGGTTAGGGTAAATTGGTACATCAATTTCCCAGGGTCATAAATTTGGCATACTATCTCCGTTTGATGCACATGATCCATCATTAGAAAGATCTATCCAAGGACTAAAAATTCTGACCACAAATATCAATTCTAGAATGAAATCATATTTTCTACAAAATTAATTCCCAAAAAACGTCGTTTAGGGCCTCAAAACAGCTTCGTAAGTTCACGACCCGAAAAACTGCTAAAAATAGTAAACTATGCTATTATTAAGGAAACTGAAAAACTAAAAGAAACCATGGTGAGGCCCCAAGTGGAATAGGTGGGTGGCCACTAATATCCACCTGGATCATTCCTCCCCCCTTAGGAAGCAATGGTCCCCATTGCATTGAGTTCCTCCATGAGATGAGGAAACTTCTGTTGAACTTGGTCCCTAGTGAACCACCTGCCTTGGTGTAGGAGTTGGCCAGCTTTGACCACCTGATACAGTTGGATCTTCTACTGGCGAGTGTTCTTGATTTTTATGTCCATGATACAATCTGTGGTGGCATGTTCCATGCAGTCTAGGTTTAACTTTGTTGGTGTGAGTTGTTCTGCAATGTCAGAGGTGTCCAGTAGAGGTGGGAAATATGGTCGAATGCAGTCCACATTGAATACTGGGTGCAGAACAAGGAATAGTGGAATTTTGAGCTCGAAGGCATTATTCCCTACAGCCTTGGCGATGGTGTGTGACCCATATTGAAGCAGCTGAAGCTTTCGGTGGTGTCCGGTCAGGCGCTCCTTTTGCAAATGTAGCCACACTTTGTCACCCACCTGGAAGTGGTGTGGCTACCTAATGTTGATCATGTCGTTGCTTATACTTAGCTTTGGCTCTGTCCAATATGTCATGAACCTGCTGGAGGATGTGTTGAATGTGCTCAATTAATTTTTTTTCTTTGTCAACTTCCAAATGGACATGAGCCGAATCGGCTTGTGTAGCCACAAATGGCATGGATACATCAATGGGACATAGTGGCTCGAACCCCAGGCCCACCTGAAAGGGGCTATGGTCGGTTGAGCTTTCGACAACCTGGTTATAACTGTGTTGTACATAGGGAAGACTCTCATCCCATGTTCGTGGATTCTTTGAATTGCACATGCACAAAATGTGTACAATCATCTTGTTGACGACCTTTGTTTGGCCATTAGTTTGGGGATGGAAAGCTGTGGACTTGGTGAGCTTGGTGTGCAGCATTGACCAGAGGCTGGACCAAAATTTGATGCGGAACTTTTTGTCCTAATCTGAGATGATAGACTATGGGATCCCAAAGTGAACCCACACTCATTCAAAGAAGATTTTAGCAGTGGATTCTGCTATGATATTCTTCTTGCAGGCCGACATAATGTCCATCTTCGAGAATCTGTCCATGACCATGAAAAAACAATCATTTCCATGCTTAGTAGAAGGAAGGCCCAACATGTAATCCATGGAGATGGATTCCCAAGGTCGACTAGGGGTATGTAACTGAGTATAAAGGCCTTGCTTCTTGATGGTCAGTTTGGCAATGGAGCAAGCAGTGTAGGATCTGATGTACTTCCCAACATCCTGTCGAAGGTTAGGCCAATAGAAATAATTCTGCAGTACTGCCACTGTTTTCTCGACCCTGAAATTCCCATCGACTCGACTATAGTGTGCTTTGGACGCTCGCTTGAAGGAACAAAAAGGTGTCCCAGCTGACATAGTAGTGCATCCTGGAGGTGAAATTTTGGAACTTGCGTACCCTCCAAGAGTGTCTTGTATGTGTGGCTGAATTTCAGATCTCTCTGATAGAGAAGCAGCCAATCAAAAGTCTCATGCCAAAAAGAGTTGAGAACGGTGGTTAGCACCACGATTGGTGGTCGGCTGAGGCAGTTTGCAAAATTATTGGTGCTGCCCTTCTTATACTTGATGTTAAAATAAAATTATTATAGATATATGGACCACTTTTGATGGCGATCGTTCTGCAACTTCCCTTGTGTCTGTATGAACTGTAGGGGTCGGTGGTCTATGTGCATGTCTGTTTCCTTCCCCAAAATGTAATGCTTCAATTGGCGGCACGCTTGCACAATGGAATACATTTATTTGTCATAAGTGGGATACTTGCAGACTGTGTCGGGCAGTGTCTCACTGTGATATGCCACTCGATGCCCCTGCTCAGTAAGGACTTCCGTGATAGCATAGTCTAAGGTGTTTGTCTTGATCTCAAATTACTGTTTCAAGTCTGGTAATGTGAGCACTGGGGTAGAGCAGAGGTGATGTTTCAATTCTACGAACGCCTTCTGTTGAGATTCCGACCAAAAGAATTTTTCTTTTGCTCCTCCCTTGGTGATTTGACTCAAGGGCCAAGTGATATGAGAGAATCCCCACACGAACTTGCGGTAGAAATTAGCAAGACCTAGAAAGTTGCGAAGCTCTGTTAGAGTGGTTGGGGCCGGCCAATCCCGAATTACTTGGATTTTGGTTGGATCAACATGCCATTAGGGGAATTTTGAGGTATAAAATGGGCCCCCTAATGAAAATGTACAATCAAAATTCACTTTATGAGAACCAATCACATTTTAGGGGATGACATCATCCCTAATGGTTGAGGTGGCATTGTTTGAGTTAGAGGTACTTACTTGTCACATTCTCAATGGTGGATAAAAACTCATGGTTAACCATGGTAGTGCTCTAAGTACTTTTAAAGTCAAATTAAAGTACTCATAATAAATTTCATTTCACACTTTTTGAATAAAAATATATTATTGTCATTTCATATTTCTTGAAAGAAACAATGCATATCCCTATACATTTATTATATTATATTATTTTTATATAGTATATTAATTACATGTTATTATACAACTTAAATAATATAAATTTTAATTAATAGCAGATAGTATAATTAAGAATCTGTAGATTTATATTTATATTTTATTTTAAGTTATTTAAGTACAAAGGACAAATGCATTAGTTGTTCAATGATAATGACTTTTTCTTGAAAATCATATTCTTATTTATAGTCACATCAATACAATTTTTTTATTAATTTTATTTTGGTACAACTTTTGAGTTGAATTTAACTATGGTTACATGGATTGTGGTGCAAAAAGTGAATTGAAAATTAATAAATATTATTTTATTGGTTTAGCTATTATTTTTTCATTTCCTTAGGAGGCCCATTTTAGACCTCAAAATTCCCCTAATACCCCCCCGTTCATCAATAATGTATCCCAGATACTGAACCTGGGTCATGCCAAAGGTGCACTTCTCCAAATTGGCACACAAATTGTGTTGTCGTAGTGTTTGGAGGACCTGTCAGATGTGCTGGAGGTGCTCTTCCCAAGTCTGGCTTAAGATCAGGATGGCATCCAAGTACACTACTAAAAATGAGTTTATGAATGGCCACAAGATTTCGTTCATTAGCTTCATGATGGTTGTGGGATCATTCGTCAACCCAAAAGGCATGACCAGTCATTCGAAAAGGCCCTCTGTAATATCCCAAAATGGGAGAATGCAGTAATACTAAAACACAATATAAGAACTGCAACAAAGTAAACAATAAATCTATATACACATCAGAATGCACAGAAATAGCTAATCCATTTTATTATATTCGAGGTGAAAAAGAAAGTACAACAGTGCTCAAAATATGAGGCACTCAAGCCAAAAGGATGGCCTGGAATGACCCTGCAATGATCTCACAAGAGGGACTACATAACTGTTGAACTGTTGAAAGGTAAAATGCGTTGTCCCTGCTGCAACTGTTGGGACTACAATTGCCTAAAAGATAGAAATTTAGATCTAGGCAGAATGGGAGCTCCGATGATGTTGAAAATGTAGATTAGGGCTCAATGATTGATTCCCAAGATAACCCAAAAAGGGTTTCTCAGATCTGTCAATCTAAGAAAACCACCCTCTTAGGGCTTCACATATATGTAGCTAGGAATGCAGATCTGAAGCTAGATCTAATGATATTATGGATCCAATGATGCACAATCATATCTATGCAATAAGGGCTGATCCCTTCTCTAGATCCTTGGGCTAAAAGCTCAAGATCTAGCTCCTCCAATATTCTCCATTGAAAATAGCTGCTGGATGAATAACAGCTTCAAAAAACTACGCTGTCAGAGAGGGAGGCTCAATAGCCTACTGCTAGATGTGTCAAATAAGCTCCTGAGTGATGCAAACAATAGATCCAATGTGAGGAGATGATACCTCACAGGATTTCTAGCTGAAATACTAGAAAATTCCTTCCTCCAATAGATCTAGAAGACTAGACTGTGCAATCCTTGAAGGGAAGACTGCAACATGGAAGTAAAACCCAATGGCCTAAATGTCTGATATAGATCTGCTACTCCTGGAAGGCTGAATTTGAAGAACAAAGTGGTAGGATGAATCCTTCACCTGTTTCCTAGCTGAATGCTAGAAACAACCTCCTAAAGATGGCACCAATGCCTGATAAGGAATGAAGTACACTCCTCTTCCTTAGAGATCACTCAAAGAAAGAGGTGGGATTCCCGCTCGAGAACAACTTGTGCTAAACAAAACTGCAAACTCTGTTAAACAGCCCAAGCCTGCATAGAAATGCCCTCAGACAAATCTAGATCTAAACATATCAAGAAATGAATAATCCAAATCATTCTCTCCAATGTGCCTTCACCTTCATTATATAGATATGAGCCTTCCATAGCCTAGGCCCACTCCAAAACTGTGCTGCACATGTGGACATAAGTCTCCATGGTTGACTGTGTTGTTTCCCCATGTCCTCCATCATGTTCATATGGGGTGATTACCCTCTCCATCATGTGTGCATTAAATGCATCACTTCCTCCACTATATTATCATAAGTGCTTTATGATCTTCTTTGTATGCACTATGATCTCAGTTGACCTTATCAAAGATCCTCATGATTTTTCATTTACGAACCATGATCTTATTTGACTATTTCATCCTCCATAATCTATCTCATAAATGAGACATGATCTCCACTAATGGAGTTGCTCCACTACTCCATGATTTTAGATCTAGATATAAAATATCCACATACACACATAAAAAGTGGATTTTATTCATCTTTGAGGATTATGGGTCCCTCCACCATTTTATTTACTTACTTAATTAAGTTTATTAAGAACTCTAATATTCCAAATATCATGTGAAAATTTGGGAATATTACACCCTCCTTGGCTTTGAAGGAAGTCTTCCACACATTGGATGGTTCGATTGGTACCTGGTGATACCCAGACTTCAAGTCGATATTGCTGAAATATTTCACCCCTTTGAGTTGATCCATAAGGTCATCAATCCATGGGATTGGGTACCTATTCCGGATAGTGATCTTGTTCAATGCCCGATAGTCAATACAGAGTCTCCAAGTCCCATCCTTCTTCTACACTAACACGATCGGGTTGCCACGAGGTGATGAACTCGGCCGGATGTGGCCTTTCTACCGCAGCTCTTGAATCTACCTCTTGATTTCATTGTTCTCTAAAATAGAGTGCCGATAGATCGTTCCATTGGGCAGAGGCGCACCTGGGGTCAGATCAATGGGGTGCTTGACCTGACAGTGCAGAGGCGCCACTATGGATGAGGTGAAGATGTCCCCGTACTCCTCGGTGACCTTGTCCATTTGTTGTTGTCATGCAGAGGATACATGTCTGGAGGTCGTGGCCACAATCTTCTTCTTGCTTTGGGGGCAGATCATCAGGAAAACAAATATCCCGGTTTTGGAAATGAGCTTACTTCATTGTTTTGCAGTAACCAAAGAGATAGACGTAGGCGGTGGTACCTCTGGTATCCTGTACAACGTATTGCACAAAGTAACAATAACAGCACAAGGACGGGACTCATATACAACATGTTTCTTCCACAAGTATGGTTGGCCTAACAATACATTAGAAACATCAAGAGGATAAATGTCACATAATACCTCATCTGTGAAGGCCTTGATGTTGTAGGGAAGGTGACACTGATGGATGACGCAGAGATCCCATCCTTGGTGAAGCCACCCGATGGTGTACGGTTGTGGGTGTGTTGTGGTCGGCAAGCCTAAATGATTCACGAACTCTGCTGAAATGAGGTTCTTTTGGCTCCCACTGTCGACAATGAATTGTAGCGGGGAACCCTTTACCCACATTTAAGAGTAGAAGAGACGATCCTCCTCCTACTCTGGATCTTTCGATTCCTCCTTCTGGATATTTGTAGTGGCAATGGTGGCGTTGGGCTTTGCATCAATAATATCCTTCCCATTGTCATTCCCCTTTTTGGGTTCTAAATCAAAGTTAGAGCATGCATCTGATTCAGAAGCCCTCATCTCGGCCACTAGTGATTGCTTGGCCTGACACTCACTTGTGTTGTGAGTGGAGCTCTTAGGGAACTCACACCACTTTATCGTTTCCTTATTCAGCTTTGTGGTGTTTTTATTTTCTTGCATATTTGTTAGGTTATCTTGGGCCGCCATGCCTTGGCTTTGTCCCTTGTTCTGCAGTTTTTGGGCACCTTTCCCTTGCTTTTGACTCGCAGATCCAAAGTCTCGCTTCTTCTATTTGAATTTCTTCTCAATCTTGGCAGCATACTGGTATGTTGTACCAAGCGAGGAGATGTCAAGGAAATCCATTTCCTCCTGAATGTATCTATGCAGACAACTGCGGTACTTCAGCACCAAATTTTTCTCCTAATATTTGATACCCAACTTTTTGCGGAGGGTATGGAACATATTTGTTAGCTCATGTACAACAACAGCGTAGTCCATTGTATGTACTTGTCCTCATAGCTCCCCACGGGATAATATTTTTCCTTTATGGCATCTTGGAAATAATTCCAAGTGGGTACGCCCGAGAATAGATAGGGTTCCCCCTCATCATTTTTATAACAATAGGTTTCCCACCAGTCCTTGACATGCGGGGTAGCTTTGAGGAGTGAAAAAATAATATTCTCTTGATCGGAAAAGTCATGAACTGAGAAATATCCTTCTAATATGTTCAACCATCTATCTACGGCATCTGCACCTATTTGGCCCTCAAATATGGGAATGTCAAATTTTACTTGTACCTTAAAAAAAGTTGTGCCTCTAGAGTGGTTGCTAGATGCAGATGTGCTGCTAGTGGGCAGTCCTTGAAGGATATGGACAAAGTTATCCATCTTCGAGTTCCTTTGTTTTTCGAGGACCTCCTTGAGAAATATTTTGATAGGATCTCATGCTCCCTCATCTTTCTTTTCATCCTCAATGGGTAGCCATCAGGGTTTGCGAGGCTGATTTTGCAAAGGTTCAACCAGATCGAGCCCTAACACCCTATTCCCTGAACTCTTTGGGATCATGCAAATAAGGATTGAGAAATAGTAGACCGCTCTGATACCACTAATCCAGATTTATGCAGGAATGCAACAGAATACACATATAAGCATAAGTATAACAATGTAGCAGAAATAACACTTCATTTCATTAATATCAAAGAAAAAAAATTTGTTTACATACATAATGGAAATAAACTAGCTAGGGCGTTGGTAGCTTATCTATGAGAAGAGATGTGGTGGCAACAGGCCTCTGACTCTGTGTTACAATGAGGCTCAAAGGCCTATATATTATTGAGAAATAATGGAAAACCCTAAACATCCAAAAACCTTACCCTAGGAGATGAAACACCATAATATGGGTGCGGTTGAGGTAAATTGGTACATCAATTTCCTGAGGTCATAACTTTGGCATACTATCTCCGTTTGACGCACATGATACATCATTATAAATATCTATCCAAGGACTACAACTACTGACTGCTAATATCGATTCCAGAAGGTCATGACCCAAAAAACTACTAAAAATAGTAAATTGTGCTATTATTAAGGAAACTGAAAATATGAAAGAAACCATGGTGGGGCCCCAAGTGGAATAGGCGAGTGGCCACCAATATCCACCTAGATCATTCCTCCCCCATTATGAAGTAATATTCCCCATTGCGTTGACTTCCTCCATGATATGAGGAAACTTTTGCTAAACTTGGTGCCTGGTGAACCACTTGCCTTGGTACAGGAGTTGGACAGCTTTGACCATCTGATACAGTTGGATCTTCTGCTGGCAAGTGTTCTTGATTTGCATGTCCATGATACAATTTGTGGTGGCCTGTTCCATGCAATCTAGGTTTAACTATGTTGGTGTGAGTTGTTTTGCAATGTCAAAAGTGTCCAATAGAGGTGGGAAATAGGGCCAAAGGTGGTCCACCTTTAATACTGGGTGTAGACCAAGGAATGGTGGAATGATGAGCTCGAAGGCATTGTTCCCTATAGCCTTGGTGATGGTGTATGACCCATATCTGAGTGGCCAGAGCTTGTGATGGGGTTCGGTGAGGTGCTCCTTCTGCAAATGTAGCCACACTTTGTCGCCCACCTGGAATTTATGTGGCACTCGATGTTGATCATGTCATTTGTTGTACTTATCATTGGCTTTGTCCAATATGTTATGAAACTGCTGGCGGATGTGTTGAATGTGCTAAATTAAGTTGTTAGCTTTGTCAGCTTCCGAATGAACATGAGACGATCAGCTTGTGTAGCCACAAATGGCATGGCTGCGTCAATGGGACATAGTGGCTGGAACCATAGGCCCACCTGAAAGGGGTTGTGGTCGGTTGAGCTGTGGAGAGCTCGGTTATAACTATGTTGTACATAGGGAATACTCTCATCCCATGTACATGGATGCTTTGAATTGTACATGTGCATAATGTGTACAATCATCCTGTTGATGACCTTTGTCTGGCCATTATTTTGGGGATGTAAAGCTGTTGATAGCAACCTAAACTTCTTATACCAACATTCACACTCAATAATGCATATAAAAATGCATTGTCCATTTAAAAACCAAAATTAATTCCCATATTGGCAAACTCAATAATGTGGAAGCTTTCTTTCAATCAATGGTTATAAAACCCAACAATCAATCCACTTTACAACCTCATATGCCGAGTTGTTCCTTCTTCATGCTCTATGGTTATCAACCAAAGGTATTTACCCATTTCATGCAATCGGATCAATATTTAAAACTTTGGATAACAACCCAAATATAAACCCATATATGCTAAACCCACTTTATGGAATTGTTTTAATATCTCAAACTTTGGAATAAAACCCAATATATATAATATGGCCCACAACATAGCAATTATCATATATATGGTTTTTATTCAAGCGCTCACAGAACATTTCATTTCATTCGAAGTTCACATCCATTTAATGTTTAAACCCCAATAAACATTTACATAAACATTTACGGGCCCACAACTTACCTTCCCACCATTCCTTGAATTCGACGCTTGTTAATTCATCGCGCTCCAACTCAAGTGGTTTCTACTGTTGATCCACACTTCCGTTAACCTCCACACAACTCCTCTTGTGAACACCGTCTGATCCTTTGATCAGATCAATCCAACGGATATCACGCTCATTTAGCCCCAAACCTTATCACTCCATATCCACGCGAAATGAGTTGTATTACAAAACTGCCCATACTACATGTCAACCATTTAACACTATCACATTCAAAACTAATAAAACAACTTACCATTCTGGAGCCGCGCGAAAAATATTGGTTGGGTTTTAAATCCGCCTTCACTATTCATCGTATGGTTCCACCATATTTTAACTCACGGTTCCAATTGCACAGTTTGTTCGAACGACACCTCCGCACTTTGACAAATCATTTATTCGTTTCCACTGTATTGGATATTCACAGTTCCGCTCCAATTCTTTGATACCATTCCATTGTGGCTTGATTTAACATTTCGAACATGTTTTAAAAAAAACCTCTATCATTTGTCCACGCATGGCTTAGCTTCTATATCCAATTTATGTGGTCCAAATCCACAGTAACCCTCAAATGAACTTCAAAAACCGATCACACTGCACTGTAATTACACGACAGAACATGTAATTTTCTCATTTTAATGCTCCATATGCAATCAACTCATTTCGAAATGCATCCAAACCAGTTTATGTCTAAATTTAGACACCCAAGTAAGTTCTTTAATAGAATCAATCCATTCAATGATCGATTCACACAAATTTGTAATCTCAATTAAGCACACACAGTCTCTGAAACATGTAGTTTGAACATGAAATGATAGAATTCTCTGTTCCACTCAATTTATTTGCACACATAATATATATTCAATACAAACCCAGAAATTGAGTTTTTCCCTGTATTAAAACTAGTATTTACATAGGATTTCTCTGGCCTGATCTTCTATATCACTGGCCTTCTTCCACTACTTTTCCCGAAGGCTTACAATCCAAACCCTACTTCTCTATCTATTTCCTATCTTCCAAATTTGTCTTTTTTGCCTTTGAGGCTTACATTTTATACAAAAAGGTCCTGAAACTATTTTTGTTTTCAGTTCCTACATTTTCTCAAGAAAATCCTAAATATCCTCTTTAATCCTAAAATCACTATTTAATCCCTAAGGATCCTCTTTCATCCCAAAAATAATGAAACCAACTCTAATTTAGTATTAACATTAATTCCTAAATCTCTCATTCTCTATGCACTCCTAATTCTCTCACGTTCTCCAACATTCGAGCACATTTACAAATTCCTCACAATATTTAATTAAAAATCATTAAAATCACTCAAATCATTACATAATGAACCAACTCCTTTAAAAACATAAAGCTCCTAAGTCTAATAAAATACAAGGAATTTTCTTGAGCCTAATGCCCCTGCATCAGAATCCCAAGGTCAAAAATAATCATGATCTCTTGATCATGTGCTTTTAATTCTTTGCCTCTTGGATCCCATACTTTGTTTTGCTGTTGTCCATAAGTTGCATTATTCTTCTGTTGTACTTCTCCAGGCTTCCATATCTTGTCCTGCATCTTGCCACTAGCTATGTTTTCATAGTCTGTTCTTGTTTTTCCTTTGCTGTAATTTCTTTGCCTTCTTGTTGCTATCTTTTTCTGAGACACCTTCATCATCAATCTCCTTATGCTTTCAATTTCTATGTCCAGTTTATCTTCTGTTTGGAAATTTCTTTGCCTTTTGTTGCTACTTTCAATTTCTGTTGTTGTATCTATGGATGTTGCTGCAGATGTTGCCTCCAAGATTGTTGCTATCATAGATGTTGTTGCCTCTACTATTGTTGCTACCTCCCAAACTTCCTGAATATCTCTTAAGATATCTCCCTCTGCAACATTTTCCTTCTGCTCATCACCTACAAATTCACTTTCAAAAAATGAATTATCATTTGATTCTTTATCATTCAAACTTCTTTGTGTACTAGTAAGCATAATCAAAATTTGAAAACTAGTATCTACTTCTGCTTCTATTTCTTTCACAACTCCAGGCATTTTCATTCTAGTGTCTGTAGTTCCTTTCTTTTTTTCAAATGTTTCCAGCAAACATTTCAGCCATTTCATTTGTACTTGTTTCCTCCCAAACACATCATCAATATGCTGCAATTCAGTTTCAGCATAACCTTCTTCTTCTTCTTTGAAAATCTTCAGTAATTTTCCATCACCTCCTTGATTGATTCTGGCAATCAAATAAAATTCTTCAAACATTGTATCTTCATCCTTTATCAGAATAGAATTTTGATTCTTCATCACTGTGTCATTTTTGAAAGTCTATCTCACAGTCTTTTCTTGGCTATTCAAATAAGCCAGCTCCTCCTTGTCATCAACAGTAACAAGTTCCTTCATATGAGACATGTCTGTCTCACCTTCCTTGGAATCTATGAGTTCCTTCTTCTGCAACAGCTTATCTTCATTCAAGACAACTCCAAGAAATGGATTGTCTTCTGCAACACTTGTAAACACAATCAAATTGTCAATTTCAAAATTACAAGACCCAATGGTCTCATTTGATGATCCAGTCACCAAATCTTATTTTTGCAGTTCTAAGTCTCTTTCAAGGCTCAAAAAATCTTCATTGTCTTTCTTCTCAGCTTCCAGGGTTATCTCCATTGTTTCAATCACCATAGTAAAATGATGATCCTTCACTATGTTTTTAGCTAACATAGTTTCCTTCTCATTAAATTCTATGATATTTTTCATTTGTTGTCCTTCTTTGCCTGCATAATTAACACATGAATTATCAGTATTAAAAATACAAGTTTTCAATGTCTCTTCCTCCTCTGGCAACACTTCAGTATGCTACTTTGAGTTTTCTTCCAAATCCTTTGTCTGCACATCAGTATGCTGATTTACATTCTCCATGAGCCTGTCAGCTAGTCTCTCCTTCTTTCTATCATCTATTTTGTGAATGTCTCTCTGCTCTGGTTCAAAATAATGAACTTCTTCAGCTTGCTAATTCATTCTTTTATCCTCTGGTTCCTGACTGTCATTCATGAATATTTTCCTACCTTGCTTCCTCAGTAGTTTATCCTGTGTATATATCCTCTGCTTTTCCAATTCTCTTCTCTGAAGATCTAATTTTCTATATAATTCAACAATTTCAATTGGAGTAGAACTTGGAAACTTCACACAACTTTTCATACCTTCATTTTCTGTTGACCAATCATCAGATGGTCTTTCTTTTGTTTCAATATTTTGGTGAATATTCTCATGATACCCCTCTGTCTCCTTCTCTTTCTGCGATCTTGCTATCTCATCATTAATATGAACAGATTTTAGATTCAATTCTTTCTCTTTAACAAACTCTAAAGCTTTCTCATCATCCTGTGATGTACCTGCAATCATACAAAACTCATTAGTTTTAAAAACACAAGACTCTTTAGCCTCATTTGCTTCTTCAAGCACTTATCCTTGAACAGATTTGCATGTGGAATCCTCAAATTCCATCTTTGACTCAAAAAATTTGAGTTCTTCCTTCCATAAGGAAATCTCCTTTTGCCTCCACTTCATTTGAAATGGTTGCCAAATTACTCTCTTTCCCTTTAGTAGAAAGATCCATCCTCCTCTCTGGTTTTCCTCTTCTTAGAACCATTCCTTTAGTACCTCTAGTTGTACTTTCATCACTGCAATTTCTCTTTCTCTATCCTTCATCCTATCTCTATGGCATTCTTTAGAACCTCTTCTCTGATCCTCCATGATCATCTTTATGAAATCTTCACTCACCATGAGTTGCACTAAGCCTCTGCAACAGCAAGCTCTCCTTTTGCCACTTACCTCACCAATCCCCTCACTGGACTTGGTCTTTTGGAAAGTACTAGTTCTCTTATCTCTGGAACCTCTTTGAGCACTCTCTTCTTCTCTCTCTAGGCTTATATCCTCAACTTACCTTCTCTTGAGAACACTTCAATTGTTCTCCCTATCCAAACTTCAGCTGGAATATCAAGTTCACTGCCATTATCAACAAAATCTTTGTCTTTTCTGCAACCATAATTCTGCAATCACAAATTTCAAATCAGATTAAAATTATCTCACCTTCAAGATCTCTACATGCCCTTGTTTTGTACTTTGAATGTACTGTCTTCATTCATTTCTGCAAATTCCTGTTCATTCCATTTGTGTATCTGCTTCTTATCAGATTTAGAATCTGATCTCCTTTAATTTCCTCATCACACATGCATTCAGATTTAATTTAAAAAATATTTTCTTCAACAGAGATTTTCCTTATTTGATACCACTTAATAGTATCCTAAACCGCTAATACCCACATTCACACTCAATAATGCATATAAAAATGCATTGTCCATTTAAAAACCAAAATTAATTCCCATAGTAGCAAACTCAATAATGTGGAAACTTTCTTTCAATCAATGGTTATAAAACCCAAGAATTAATCCACTTTACAACCTCATATGCGGATTTGTTCCTTCTTCATGCTCTATGGTTATCAACCATAGGTATTTACCCATTTCATGCAATTGGATCAATATTTCAAACTTTGGATAACAACCCAAATATAAACCCATATATGTTAAACCCCACTTTATGGAATTGTTTTAATATCTCGAACTTTGGAATAAAACCCAATATATATAATATGGCCCACAACATAGAAATTATCATATATATGGTTTTTATTCAAGCGCTCACAGAATATTTCATTTCATTCGAAGTTCGCATCCATTTAATGTTTAAACCCCAATAAACATTTACATAAATATTTACAGGCCCACAACTTACCTTCCCACCATTCCTTGAATCTGATGTTTGTTAATGCATCACGCTCCAACTCAAGGGGTTTCTACCATTGATCCACACTTCCGTTAACCTCCGCACAACTCCTCTTGCGAACACCGTCCGATCCTTTGATCGGATCAATCCAATGGATATCATGCTCATTTATCCCCGGAACATTATCACTCCATATCCACGTGAAATGAGTTGTATTACAAAACCGCCCATACTATGTGTCAACCATTTAACACTATCACGTTAAAAACTGATAAAACCAATTACCACTCCAGAGCCACGTGAAAATCATTGGTTGGGTTTTAAATCCGCCTTCATTGTTCATCGTATGGTTCTGCCATATTTTAACTCATGGTTCCAATTGCACAGTTTGTTCGAACGACACCTCCGCGCTTTGAAAAATCATTATTCGTTTCCATTGTATTGGATATTCACAGTTCCACTCCAATTCTTCGATACCATTCCACTGTGGCTTGATTTAACATTTCGAACAGGTTTTAAAAAAACCCTTTGTCATTCATCCATGCACGGCTTAACTTCTATATCCAATTTCTGTGGTTCAAATCCATAGTAACCCTCTAATGAACTTCAAAAACCAATCACATTGCACTGTAATTACACGACAGAACGTGTAAGTTTCTCCTTTTAATGCTCCATATGCAATCAACTCATTTCGGAATGCATCCAATCCAGTCTATGTCTAAATTTAGACACCCAAGTAAGTTCTTTAATGGAATCGATCCATTTAGTGATCAATTCACACAAATTCGTAGTCCCAATTAAGCACACACAGTCTCTCAAACATGTAGTTTGAACATGAAACAATAGAATTCTCTGTTCCACTCAATTTATTTGCACACACAATATATACTCAATAAAAACCCAGAAATTGAGTTTTTCCCTGTATTAAAACCAGTATTTACATAGGATTTCTCTGGCCTGATCTTCTATATCAGTGGCCTTCTTCAACTACTTTGCTCGAAGGCTTACAATCCAAACCCTACTTCTCTATGTATTTCCTATCTTCCAAATCTGTCTTTTTTACCTTTGAGGCTTACATTTTATACAAAAAGGTCCTGAAACTGTTTTTTTTTCAGTTCCTGCATTTTCTCAACAAAATCCTAAATATCCTCTTTAATCCTAAAATCACTATTTAATCCCTAAGGATCCTCTTTCATCCCAAAATAATGAAACCAACTCTAATTTAGGATTTAAATTAATTCCTAAATCTCTCATTCTCTATGCACTCCTAATTCTCTCATGTTCTCCAACATTCGAGAACATTTACAAATTCCTCACAATATTTAATTAAAAATCATTAAAATCACTCAAATCATTACATAAGGAACCAACTCCTTTAAAAACATAAAACTCCTAAGTCTAATAAAATACAGGGAATTTTCTTGAGCCTAATGCCCTTGCATCAGCTGTGGACTTGGTGAGCTTGGTGTCTAGCATTGGCCAGAGGATGGACCAAAATGTGATGAGGAACCTACAATCCTGATCTTAGATGATAGACTGCAGGATCTCAAAGTGCACCCACACTCGTTCAAAGAAGAGTTTAGCAGTGGATTATGCTGTGATATTCTTCTTGCAGGCTGACATTATGGCCATCTTCGATAACCTGTCGACGACAATGAAAAAACAGTCATTTCCATGCTTAGTATAAGGAAGGCCCAACATGTTATCCATGGAGACGGATACCCAAGGTTAACTAGGGGTAGGTAGCGGAGTATAAAGGCCTTGCTTCTTGATGCTCGCTTTGGAAATGGAGCAAGCAGTGCAGGATTTGATGTACTTCCCAACATCCTTGATTTGAAAAAATTCTTGAAAACTCAAGTGGTCCTTGTATCTCTGAGATTGAGACTCATACTCCATGAAATAGTCTTCAAGGGATTCTTGTTCTTGAAACCATTCATTTCCTACTACTAAGAATGTAGGCATTGTAGAGTGTTGGGAAACTTATTGTTGCTGCACTGGTTGATCACTCCACTGATGAGAAATGCCAGAGAATTCACCATGTTGAAATCCTTTAGGGGATTCCTTGTATTTATCCATCCTCATCTCCTTTATTTCTCTAGCAACATATTGCATAGCTTTGATAAGAATCTTAGGAAACTCTTTCTCTTCATCTTCTCGTCCAAATAAAGGGGTTTTACCCTTGTCTTCTTTGTCATTTTTATAATCAAAATTCTAGTGTCTTCTTCTTTGATACCTCTTCTCTTTATCAGTAAGAGGATCTCCTTCTTCAGATGACATGTTGGATTTTAAATATGCATAGGTTGTGCCAAGATTATGCTATGATACCATTGTAATATTCCCAAATGGGAAAAGCAGGAATATAGTGCAAAATGCTGGAATAGGAGTTAAAATCATGTAAAAACAAGAGGCCAACATGGAGACCTTCTAATCATTAAAACAATATCAAAATATGCATAATAAATGGGCCATAAGATGTACAATAAGATAGAACAAGCCTCCAATGGACAAAACCCTCAAAAGAGGTGTTGCTACTATATATCAAAATGTCAGAAGACAACTACAACGCTATTGAAAAGGAACTGATATATATGATGAAGATACAAAATAACATGGGATGATATATGCTTCAAAAGATAGATCTAATATAGATCTAGGCACTATACAACCTCCAATTAACAACCCCTCAAGGGTTTTCATCAAAACACCATATACAAGATAGGAATTAAAGCCCTAGGGCTGAAGATTCACTGCAACATATAGATATGGAAAATGTGGTTGATATGATATAAGAAATAGTGGAGCCTCCTCCAATAGATCTCCTAGATGAAAGGATTATCCCCTCACTAGAAAATGTCCTCTCCAAATGGTGTGCCAAAACCACCCAACAACTCCTCCCTCAAACTAATGTAGATCTGGAAAGAAACTACACTGTAAGGGAAAATAAATATGTGGCCTGATGCCAAGATCTGAAAATATGCACAAGGGCCTTCCTTACTGTCCTCCCAAGGGAAAGGAACCCTTCTACACTGAAATCAAGTACTGAAGTGACCCAAAGATGGTCTCCACTACTGCAACCTGCAAAACAACTCAACCCTCAACAGGATCTATGTTGTAGATGTAAGATGAAGCTTTGGCCAAATGCCTGATAGTGGAAGTGAAGTATGTAATATTCCAAAAATTTAGCCTTCATCTAAATGGAATATTATAGTTTTTTTATCACTAGGTAGGTGAATAAGTGGGTGGGGAGGCCCATAAAACCCCTTTAGGGGGAATAATAACACTCCTAATGTGAAAAGAGGAAGAATAAACAGTTGGATTAAGCACCTTTAGGCATGAACATGGATTGGATCATGTTAATTCAGTCAACTTTGACCAAGTCAACAACGCTGTCATGGAGGAGTTACCTTTATGATGAGACAACGCAGTTTTAGTGGAGGACAACTTGCATGAGCTTGGTGGCAATTATGGATGGGACCCAATGTGAGGTGGTTCATTTTCTATATATGGAGAGGATGGCAACATTTGTTATTCATGTTTTAGATTATCATTTGATATTGATCTGTTTAGACTTTGCTTCCTTTTGCTATTTAGAAGGGTTGTTGTGTTGTTTAGCACAAGGGTGTTCCTGATCAGGAATCCATACCTCATCCTCAGGGAAGGAGAGGTTATTTGATATGCATTTCCTCATTCCAGCATTTTGGCCAAGCTACCTCCTTCAGCTACAGCACAATTTTTGTTCAGAGCTGGGTTGTATTGTAGGGTGCAGCAAAGGAGGATCACATAGAGCTATTTATGGGCTTGTTTTCAGTGGAGAGGTATCTTATCCATTGGAGGATCAGCAAGGAGGGATCCTGATCATATTTTCACATCTTTGGCATCAGGCCAACCATCTACCATCCCTCACATCACAATGACAATTCTGAACTGCGTTATTTTTGGAGGCAATTGCTTGGAGAGTTCATTGAGCTCATTAGGAGTGTCTATTTCTGAGTAGAGGGATCAACCTTCTATTTAGAAATACTATTGGAGGAGGACATCATCATTTCAGATCTGTCATAGCCTCATTTTATTCAGATCTAGTTGGAAGTGACATCTCAACCCCAGGGTTATTTTTCACATTGTATATTTCTTGGTATTTCTAGCAATCTTTTCCGGGTTGGCTAGAAATCATGTATTAGAGCCCACATCTTCTTTCTTAGGAAATTATTTTGTTTCTATCAGCCATATTCCATTCATGTATGTTTATAGTAGCATCTACATTGATATAGACAAATCTGTCACTGCTCTCCGACATTATATACAGTTGCAGCAACTCATGTGCTGATTGTTCTGATCATTGGAGGCTTGTTCTTATTGCTTGAGTGGCTTGTCCCTCATGATATTTTTGTATATTGTTGCTGATTGGATCAGCCTGTGCATTCAAGACATTATGTTATTAGAAGGAGAAGCTTATTCTCATAGAAAAGAGAATTTGTATAGAAGAAACAAAGGCATGACTCCATTATTTGGAGAAATGAAGGAAGAGAGGATCTCCCAGCTTCTTTTCCAAACTATGAAAAATATCAAGGAAGATCTCAAGGAGATGAAAGGGAAGAAGGGTAGAAAAATTCCAAGAGAGTTTGAAAGTGGAGAAAGCCCTATATATTCACATGATGGGTGTGAGAATTCAACAACACATGCAGATCCACAACGCAATTTATTTCCCACATTCACTGCAAGAAGGATGGAGGAAGAAGGTGCACCAAGGGAGGAGACCTTGAGTGAATATCTTTAGGAGTATGAGTCTCAATCATGGAGATTCAAAAGGAACTTGGAATTCCAAGGGTTTTTCCAGCTCAAGGAAGAAAAAAGATCCAGTAACCATAATAGAAGCAAGAGAGGTAGAATCCTTCTATCTAACTTTGATGGATCAACAAAGTGCTCAACCAAAGCTTGAGTGGAGGAGCTAGATTCCTATTTCCAGCTACACCAAGTTTCAGAAAAGGAGGCCATTAGAGTAGCAGCGTTGCACCTCAAAGGTATGGCCCATGATTGGTGGTTTTCTAGTTCTGCTTAATTTTATCATGCAAATGTAAACACTTATGCAGGGTTCACTAAGAAATTAGTGAGAATATTTGATATTAAACATTGTTAAACATCATTTGTTGAACCTAAAAACTCAAAACCTTTGCATGAGTTGGAGAGATCTATTTTTCCAACTCCACTCCATATTTCTGTGGAAGGAGATAAAAACATGCATGATGCCTTTCCAAGGGTAAGATCCCCATTTCTTAAAGAACCCTCTTCTATAGATGAAGACATGGAGGTTCCTCCTTCAAGGGAAGACCAAGATCAAGGGTCTCTCATTGATGATGAGGCATTCTCACATATTGATGAAGAGGATGAGAAAAGAAGAGCTAACAACGTTGTACCATCAGGAGGAGATCCATCACCACATGTAGATGGAGGGAGCCATTTATTCCATTATAGAAGCCCTTGTATCTTTGCAAGGAGTTCCAAATGATTTCACATGTGGGAACCAAAGCACAATTCCGGAGCAACATGTATCAGTTTTTGTGGATTGTGAGATGGGAGAAAGGAAGGATAAACATCAAGGGATGATGAGCATTCACCGTTATATATTTCAGGAGGTTTTTGCATAAAAGAAGGAGACTATATTGTGCAGTGAAGAGAGGGAAAAATTAGTCCACTCATATATACAATCCACTTTAGATTTTGATGTCTCACTACATGGGGGAATTCCACCTGGGAGGCCACCAAATCTAGATTCGGTGAGAAACATCTTGCTATTTGGTCCACCACTCTTAGATTCTGAAGGGGTGAAGACCTTGGAGGAGTCTAGTATAGCATGGAGAGTCTTGGGTAGACTCAAGGAGGAGGGAGACATTCTCCCATATTCAGCATCACCCATTCTCACTAAATATTCTGCGTTGAGAGAAGTTTTCGCAGTGATGGAGGATGGCACCTTCATGGTGCAAGGGAGCTTCTCCATGGATTTGGAGAAACATAGGGTACTTCCTTTGAGGAAGGAATCCTCCATACATTGGAGTAGATGGAGGCCACTCATGCTTACATTGGCCAATATCAGGAGATTCTTTTTGGATGGTAGCTTCTCATGGGAGGCCAACTTCCAAAGGCCACCACTTCTACTTGAGCATGAGCAACTGCATGATGGGCATGGAAGCACTTTGGAGGATGAATTTGGCATGGGGGATGTCAAAGGAGAAGAAAAAAACATGTGGGGAGCTTCACATTTCAGATCTTCAGCGCTGTCTCTTAGGAGGGTTGATCCATATTAGAGGTCTCACTTTTGGTAGAGTACTCCAAAGATCTTGGTGCTTGCATGATTCTTGATGACCCAGAGGGAGATGCTAGATACATGGTGGTTGATGAAGTCATCTATTCTCATGTCAAAGTATTCTTGACTAGATTTTCTGAGCTCAAGAGGAAGCTACTACATGTAGCACATGTGGACTTTCTTTCCATGCACTTTGATGCATTTCATTCCTTGATGGAAGAGTTCACTTGGGAGGGCATCCAACAAGATATATATAAGTATATGGAGAGATGAATAGCCCGGATGGTGATGAAGAGGTTGTCATAGCCACTTCCCTGCTCATGGAGAGTGAGGAAGAATTTTCAGTTGAGCCATTTTAGCTCAAGGACCAAAGTACATGGTAGATAAGGTACAATTTTGCATTATGATTGGTACCAGATCTCTACTATAAAACAGATCCTAGCATATAATAATGTGTGCTCTTCCTTCAGCATGAATATTCTCAAGAAAACTCTTCATTAAACAAAAACTTGATTCAACTTAAAATGTACATAAATAAAAGAGAACCATGCAACCAAAAATACTGATATATAATAACACAAGAAATTCCTTGGCCGAATATTACAATGGATGGCCTCTTGGCTCTTGGGCCTTTTACAAAAGCTCTCAAACCATTTCTCTCTCTAACTATGTATTCCTCACTATTTTCCATCCTCACACACTCCTCATATTTATACATAATAATGAATTTATCCCAATCCATAATTGTAATATCCCCAAAATGGGACTGCTAGCAAGGCATGTATAAAAAACACATTTTTCCAAAATGGATTACACAAAATTTAAAATCATCCCTTGGATCCCTCATATCTGACAATCTAAGACCCAAATCCAAGAGGAGATCAGAAAAAAATCAAACTAGGTGAGGTAAACAGACCTCCCACACCTAGAATGCCTTGAAAATTGCCCAAAGAAGGGACTACAACAATGTGCAAAAATACTGCTTTAGAAATAATGCAGTCTGGCTAAGCAGTAGCAAGAGGCCAAAATGGAGGCTCAATATGATTATTTATAACAGAAAATCAAGATTATATTGAAGCTCATACATCATAGAACAGAAAATAGAAGAATTTACATGAAGAAATCCTCAAGAATGAGGTGCTGCAACCATAGGAAATGATTGAACAAGCTTGACAATGTTATTTTTATTAGCTGCAATAGAAGTATATTACACTTCAAATCTAGCGCAGATTTGTGTACAAAAATTTAGATCTATATCATATCTTTACATTATAGAGTCTCCTCTTTAAAAGCGCCTTGTGGTTTTCAACAAAAAGTGAAGTACATGGAGTAGATCTGAGATCTAATGCAGCAGATTTGCATAATGATTTAGAATTTATAAAGAAAATACACCAGTATTTAGATCAGATCTGAATGGAACATGGATTAGATCTGTAATCCACGGATCACCACACTGAAGGGCAGATTCCCAACACTAGAGATCTCTCCTCCTTGAAGTGCCAAAAGACCCTACAACTTTCTCCTTGTAAATAACGCAGTTCTAGAAGATGGAACATGCTGTACACTCTAGAAAATTATTTGGCCTCAAGCCAAGATCTGAAAATGGGCTCTCCTCATCCAATACTCTCTTGCCATGGGGATAGAAGACTTTCCCACTAAAAAGAGGCGCTAGAATGGCTTAGATCTGAATAGATCTAACCTCCACTTGCTACAGCTTGCAAAGACAACCAAACCCCCAACAAGATCTCATTTTTAGTTGAAAGGAGAAGCTTGGCCAAATGCCTAATAGTGGAAAAGACATGCAAGACTCTTCCAAGAGGCCTCTCAAGGAAAGAGGTGGGATTCCCGATTAGGAACACCTAGTGCTAAACAACACTATTCTCTGCTAAACAACCAAGAGAATAAGAAATGGCTAAACAGACAAGTTCTTTCAAAACAATATGTTCAAAAACCTTCTTCTATTATCCTCCTCTTCCTTTTATAGGATAAAATTCTTGCCAAACCATAAACCATCTCAATGATTTAGCTCCTTTCACATGTGTAGCCTCCATCTAAAACTACGTTGTGCATCTAGGA
>JAXQQM020068815.1:0-78010 GCA_034641835.2 Pinus albicaulis
ACATCTTTTGGAACTTGGTATGTTTACCTTTATCCTCATGGGCTTTATCCCATTTTAGAACTAGATCACCAACCTGCAACTGTTTAGAACTAGACGAAGCTGAATCAAATGATGTTTTGATTATCTGCTGATGTTTTGCATGAGTAATTTTGGCCTTTTCTCTTTCTTCTTCTAATTTTAAAATTTGATCATGTCTGAGTTGGATAGAAGAAGAGGGGCTTTCTTCAATAAACTGAACTAGGGCTAGAGAAGGAAGTGCTAGATTGGTTGGTAGTATTGCTTCTTTCCCATATACAATATTGAATGGAGAAGTACCTATAGAGGCCTTCTGCGTTATTCTATCAGCCCATAGTGCGAATATTAAAGATTTGTGCCAGTTTTTATGATTCTGTTCAATAGTTCGCTTAATGATTTTAAGTAGATTTTTATTGGTAGACTCTGCTAGACCATTACCCTGGGGATAGTAATTTGCAGAATATTTCAATTTAAATCTTCTTTTAATAGCGAACTCAAACATGGCATTTCCAGAGAAATAAGATGCATTATAAAAAACAAGAGCATTTGGGACACCAAACCTGGTAATGATGAATTGATCTATAAATTCTATAATTCCTTCAGAGTTTGTTGTCTTTAACGGAATTGCTTTAAACCACTTGGTAAAGTAATCAGTAGCAATAAGGATATACTTATGTTGTTTAGAGGACTGTGGAGTTATTTCCCCAATGATATCCAATCCCCATTGTTCAAAAGGTTGCTCAATGTTGACTGGTTGCAAAGGGAAAGCTGGTTTTCTTTGTCTTCCACTGGAGATTTGACAACTTCGGCATTTCCTTACATATTCGTGAGTATCTCTGAATAAGGTGGGCCAATAATACCCAACATGAATGATTTTGTGAGCTGTTGTGTCAGCTCCAAAATGTCCTCCGGCTGGTCCATCGTGTAGCTCCTGCAAAACCTTTTGTGCTTCAGGTTTTTCCAGGCATCTTAATAAAACTGAATCATAATTTTGCCTAAAAAGTACATCATCAATGATTATGAAGTTTTTTGCTTTTAATCTAATGGCTCGTTTGTTTTTATAAGAAAGATCAGGAGGTGCATATCCATTTTTCAAATAAAAGATTAAATCTGCGTATTGAGATTCAGAATTGGTAATACTTATCTGGTTGATTTCTTCAATATGTTCTGTATCACCTGATTCCGGAATATTGGATGCTCCTGCTAATAACCTGCAAAAACCTTGGCCTCTAACAATCTTTGCTGGCTTGATTTCCAAGTCATACTCTTGAAGTGTTGTAACCCAATTTGCCCTTTTCTCACCTAATTCCCTTTGGATCAGTAATTGCCTTACTGCAGAAAAAGGAACTATAACTTTTGTATGGGATTTTAAAAGGAAGGGCCTGTAGTGTTTAATGGCTTTATACACAGCAAAGGCTTGTTTTTCAACTTCGGAGTAATTTAGTTCTGCACCCTGGAAATTTGAACTAAAAAATGAAATCGATGCTTCCAAGTCGTGATCATTAATCTGAGTGAGTACCGCTGCATAAGATGAATCGGATGCGATAGTATACAATGTGAAATGATTAGTAAAATTGGGAGTGTTTAAAGCGGGGGCATTGATTATTGATTGTTTGATTAAATCAAATGCTTCCTTTTCCACAGATCCCCATCTAAACACTGAATTTTTCTTAATCATGGTTTGTAATGGTAAAATGATGTGAGAAAAATCGGGAACAAATATTTTGACAAAGTTGATCTGACCTAAAAATGACTGCATGGATTTTTTGTTATGAGGAAATGGGATTTCAGAAATTTCTTTAATCCTGTCGGGATCAATATAAATACCATCTTTGGAAACGATAAAGCCCAAGAGCTTTCCTTGATTTAGAGAAAAGAAGGATTTTTTGGGATTGAGTGAAATACCATACCTTCTACAGCGTTCAAAGATTTGATTCAAATCATGTAAATGGTTGGATCTCTTTTTAGAAAATACAGTAATGTCATCTAAATAGACGACTACTGTTTTATTGATCAATCCTTTGAAGGCTATATCCATTGCTCTTTGGAATGTAGCTCCTGCGTTAATAAGTCCAAAAGGCATTTTCTGATAGGCATAAGTTCCCCATTTTGTTCTGAAAGTAGTTTTGAGTCTGTCATCAGGATGGACCAGAATTTGGTTGTATCCTGAAAAACCGTCTAGAAAGGACATTAGCTCAGAACCTGCTACTGAATGGAGTATCTGCTCCATGGTAGGTAATGGAAAACTATCTTTTTGGCTTGCTTTATTCAGATTTCTGAAATCTATACAAATCCTGATGTCACCATTTTTCTTCCTAACAGGCACCATATTGGAGACCCAGTTTGAATGACGAACAGGAAAAATAATCTTTGCTTTCAAGAGTTTATTGAGTTCTGATTTTATCTGAATCTCTAAGTTTGGATGTATTTTCCTCAATTTTTGTTGAACTGGTTTTTGTTCAGAAAGCATTGGAATGGTATGCTGGATGATTGATGTATCATATGTTTTTAAGTCATCATACTTCCAAGCGAAGACATGTTTATTTTTCCTTAATAATCTAATAAATGTTATCCTTTCTTCCACAGAAAGCCCTAGTCCTAAATTGACATTTTGAGGGTTCTGCTCAGTACCGAGATTTATCAATTCAAATCTTAAGGTAGAACTTTGGAGTTTTGAATTGGTTACCTGTTTAAACCTGTCTTTAATATCATAGAGATCTTCAAGTTTAACCACAGGTTTTGGTATTGAGTTTTCCTCATGCTTTTCTTTCATCTGAAGATCATGATCGTTTTCATCAATGATCTGATCATTGTAGGACTCGTCGAAAGTTAAGAAATGTAAGATGTCTTCATCGTGATTAAACACTCGCCAATTGGTGATATTGTCAGGAATTGATGGCCTAAAAATTAACTCTACTGAAAATCTATCTAGGCTATAATCTTCGGAAGGTAGGAGTTTAGAGGCAACATTGGCTAACAAGTCAGCTGCTGCATTCTGGGATCTGGGAATAGGTGAAATATTGAATGCTAAGAAATGAGATATAAGTTCTTGGACTAAAGACTGATAGTGTTTGAGGTGATTAGAGAGACAATGGATTGTATTTCGAACTTGTTTTATAACAATCTCTGAATCACCAAACACTTTCAAATATTGGACTTTCATGCCAATAGCTTTATATAGTCCTTGCACCAAGGCCTCATACTCAGCTGTATTATTCGTGCATTCAAATTCTAACCTACAAGAAAGCATTGTTTTTTCTCCCTCAGGGCTGACTAGAATACACCCTGCTCCTGATCCTTCACTGGATTTAGAATCGTCAAAATATAAAGACCAAAATAAAGAATTATCAACAATTTTATTTACAGAATTCTCAGTAACATTAACACATCTTGATCTGTCAGTTTGTGAAAAAATTTCAATTTGGGATGTGAAATTGTTTACTAAGAACGGAGATGGTTGGGCAATATAATTGCCAAAGAATGATTCAGAAGAATAATTTCCCAATATATTATTATTAAATGCAATTGGTTGATTCTCCTGTTTGAACTCTGTGACAGTATGGGTCATGTGTTTCTCCCGATTGATTTTTATTTGATTTGGATTTCCCTTGTAGGGCAGCCACATATGAGACTAATTGGTAGAAATATACCCATGGAGCTTCTCAGACCAATCCCTGCTCAAGATTAAACCATAAAACTCAGGTATATCAGCGATTAAGATATCAATTCTTTGAACTACTCGTGGATCAGCCGATAACCTGATAGTAACAGAATTTATTTCCCCTAAGACTTGGACTTTGGTTCTATCTAACTGCACAATGTGAATTGAAGAATTTTGGGGTTCTATGTTCAGTTTAGAACAAACTGAAGCTGGCATTATATTAGATGATGCCCCTGAGTCAATTAAACAGTTGTGTAGATTTCGATTGTAGATTTCGAAAGTTAAGAGGAAAGGGGGGGTATGGGAATTTGATCCGTCTCCGATTAGAATCGTATCAGTAGCCTCAACTCTACCAGAAGGTGGTTGTCCTAAATCATTTGTCGCTTTAGCACTAGGAAAAGGCGAGGATGGAACTGCATTTAGTTCCTTAAGAAGCAATTTATGTTGATGTTTTAATTTACTGAGTTCAAACATGGTGATGTTTGCCTTAGTCTTCTTCATGTCATCAATAATATTGTAATCCATTGAATCCGATACTACCAACGTCTTTGATGTTGAAGGTGTATTTGAGGACGATGGTTCGTTTTGAGGGACTGTTGTAGCCGACTTCCTTGTGGGTACCTTTTCCTTTGTAGTATTAGTACTTGCACTCCTTTTCTTGGAACTTGCCTGAGCAGGTTCAGGGGTACTTTTGCTCCTAGTAGTCACAGGAAAAGCTTCTTGTTCATTTTCGGTGTCGGAGTTAGGCAATATGAAGTCCCACATTCCATGGCATTCAACAACTTCCTCTTCCTCAATTTCGTCGGATGATGTAATTGTTTCATCTTCTTCTTCTTCCTCAGGGTTTGAATCTGCATTGGATATAATATTTGGTGGTTTTGACTCAGTTTTCTTAAAATTCCTATATGGTTTCTTTGTTGAAGTTTCTGCTACTTGCTTTTTAATTTCAACCATTTCATTTGACATTGTTTTGAGGACCTTTTGAAGACCCTCCATATCATATGGATCTTTGGTGTTTTTCTTCTTTGAATCGTCCTTGAAAGACACTTTTTTGGATTTCCTATCTTCGAGAGCAGCTTTCTTTTCCAAAGCGATTATACGTTTTTCCACAGCGATGGCTTCTTTCATATTTTCGGCCAAAGTTGGTTTCCCAGCCCTATCTACAAAAATGGCTATATTTGAAGGTAAGGCTGTGATGTACCACTCACTTCTAATTTGTTCACTTGGCTTGGAATCAGTGGGAATTTTATTCAAGAGCTTATTGAATCGGGAGTTAAACTCCTTAATTGGTTCTCTAGACTCAATTCTTAGATTTGAAAGGTCATTAATGAGCGTGGCCAAGGATCTATCGTCGCCATATTTGGTAAGAAACTACTCCTGAAAGATATTCCAACTGATAATGGATCCAGAGGGTAAGGAAAAATACCAAGACCCAGCTGATCCTTGTAACGTGTAGGGGAAAAGTCTAACTACAACATCTTCTTGTGTTACTCCTTTTAGATTAACTGACAACATGAAATTATTTATGTGTTCTTCAGCTAATGTTCCAGCGTCTGGATTAAACTTTGGTAACCACTTCTCAGGATAATCAGGTAATGGATGTAATGGTGCAGGCATAGTGACTGCACCAGGACTGTTCCATGGATTTTGAGCCATCTTGGGATTACCAACGTTTACCTGTGGTGTTCCAGGTATTTGGGGAGGAGGTAGTAATAAAGACTGAAAAGGTTGTGATGTTGAAGGTGGTGACCCCTGGTGAATAATATGTAATGGGGAAGTGGGTGTTTGACTTCGCACTGGAGATGATGAGATGGAAGATGATGGAGAAAAGGTCTCACTATCAGAACCTTCAGTGTTCTTTTTTGCCCTTTTCCTTCGGGGTAAAGGTAACTCAGCTGGTTCAATGCCGAGTTTTTCGCTTTGAAGTCTGGTGAGATGATGAGGTAGGTGGAATTGCGAAGTCTGACTGCCTTGAGATACTTCAGATCTCTGAGGTGATATGGAGAAGCCTTTGAAGTTTCTGGATGATAGACTGAACTTCAGGGGACTCCGGACTTAAACGTTCTGAAGTATGGTGTGATTGAGCAGTGATAATTGATCCCTCTTCTTCTCGTTTGGACACTGGTAATTCAGAATGCAAACGGGAGGTCTGAGGTGAGGTGGAGGGTGATTTACTCTGAGAATGGTCTGTAGGTTTTGATTTACTCGCCATTCATAGTTGACAAGGCCCTCCTTCTAGCGCCAAAAATGTTGATGCCCCGAAAATCGTTTCATCAACATTGGGGGATAACCACCCGGTCCGGACCTTAAGACAGCTCCTTTTCCGTTTGGGATGGTGGCTCCGACTGGATATAATGGGACTAGTTTCCCAGTAATGAATAAAAGGGGTGGATGAATGATTGGTTTTCTAATAAGTGATAATGAATGGAGTACTTAATCTATAAGCGAAAACGTAAATGACTATTTTATCCCGGGAAGCTTCTATTCTTAAGTGCAACGTTTGGTGATCTGTGTTCGTCGATAGGCATATAGATGACACTATTCAATAAACAAAGACATTTATTTAAATAATAATTACTTCGTTCAAATAGTTGAATGAAGTAATTGATAAAACATTGTTACACTTATCTTTTTATATTACTAATACATGAATGATTAGAAGAATAGCAAACTGTAAACATCCAGTAGTGGAAAGTATAAAGGCTGCTGTTAAAACACATTCATATATTCAATAATAGCAAGAATAATCAAACAACAATTTACATAAAAAGAATGAATTCAGACATAGATAATAGTACCATATGAGCTGCAAATCTTTCCCAATGTCAATCGCAATTTGAATTCCTTCTTCCGACTCAGAAATACTTTTAAATAAAGGCAGTAGTGCACATCCACATAAAAGCTTCGTTATCAAAATTTGGAATAATTGGTCCAGTTTTCATAAAAAATATGCCTGAAGTACAGTAGTGCAACTTCAGGTTTCAGTCATATACAAAAACTTACGACCCTTTCTAAATACATGAAAGGGTCTATAAATACTAAATTAAACTAACAAACTACAAAATTAAAATGCTACTAAATTGGTATAACCCGATCTTGAATATCTCCCCCACAGCAATCTGGTAATCAGCAGCATGATTCATCACTCTGGCTGTTTGCCTTTTGTCCTGAGTTGGCATATTGCCAGCATTGGTTCCACTTCTTGAGGGCGGCTGAGACGAGAATTGATTTGAGCAGCATAGGTGGCATCGTGTATATCGGGAATGATACACGCGATTGCATCCGTTAAGCATTTGAGGGCGGCTTTCTGGCTGTATGGTTTTACTAGGAACAACCAATAGGTGTCCCAAGTTAAACTTTTAATTTCTGTGATCAATCTCCCATTCTTTTCTAGCTCTTGACAACATGATTGTTCCAATGTCTTGGCTGATAATAATTTACCTGGTGTACATTGAGAGATCATGTTAGATAAATAGAGAGTATTGTTAATCAAGTCAATCAAATTGTTCGTAGATAATTTGCATCTAGAAACCGCTCTCTCTGCTTTCATCAATTGGGACTGCCACTCCATGAATAGAATTTATTTATGGGATTCTAAGATTTTAGGCAAGTTTGCTGCCTGTCCCTCATTAGTGTTCTGCCAAGTAAGAAAATCCGTTAAAGTCTCATCGGCTTGCTCTAAGTCTTGCCTGGCATCAACTGATTTGTTTATTATAGATGTTGTTATGTCACACAGAGGTTCAACTTGGGCAATTTCATGACACAACAATCTTATTTGTGTTATTAGTGCCTTATTAATCTGTATTGCCTCTTCTCTGAAATTGGCAGGCTGGGGAAGACTCTTGAACTTCTCTACTTGAGCCGTTAATTGAGCAATTTGCTCATCTTTTGTTTTTACCATCTGTTCATTCATTGCTTTCAATTTTTCTAATGCCTCCGATAATTCTTTCTGTTTCTGAATCACTTCTGAAACTGCTTTCTGTTGTGCCTCTAATAGCTGTGTTTGTAGTGAAGCGATGACTTGATCCTTTTCTTTCAACAAATTTCTCACCTCTGATGCCTTATCCATGGTGGCCGCCGAATAGGCACCAGCATATTGGGACAACTTTTTCAGGTCATCGGAGGGGTTGAATTCTTCCTTCCACACTACATTGGCTGTTACTGTTTGTTCAGGGAACAGGGAAGGTTGATCAATCCTTCTCCTTTTCCGTTGTCGCTTTATTACAACCTTGTGTTTTGGGCTATAGAAAACATCCAATGGAGGAATATCCTCCACCTGTAAAATAATTTGATCCGAAGGATCCTTGGGAATTATTTCTAATTCTGTAGTCGGGGGTAGACCGCTGGTTTCTTTGCTTGGAACCTTTTTTGATGTTGTATCCTGTGTATTGGCCGCTTTGGATGTATCGGCATCCCTTGAGCTCTCAAGATTGCTTATAATTGAATCAAATTGCTGCCATTCCTGGAGCAATCTTGAGTCAATCTGAGTGTCGACATTCACCTCCTTGCTGCTCTGCTCCTGCTGCCTTTCCTGTTCCTGATCACGTATTCTCTCCTGTTCTTTTCTCTGTGCTTCCTCTTGTTCTTTCCTCTTTGCTTCCTCTTGTTCTTTCCTCTTTGCCTCTTCCTGTTCTAACCTCCGGAGTTCCTCCTGATTTCTTCTTTGGACTTCTTCAAAGATTTTGGATGTAGCAGGAGGTTTGTTGGTAAGCTATTGCTCAGGCTCGCTTGATTGTATCATCGGGGCAGTGGCTAACAAATCTAGAGGTAGAGTTTGCAACCTCTGCTCTCTAAGTTTGTTAAATTCAACTAACCCGTCGTCATGGTATCTAATTTTAGCTATCTCTTGAACCTGAAATATCGACTCGGCCGAGGAGAAAAGGTCATCAAACTCGTCTTCCTTATGTTCAAATTTAGTGAGTTTGGCCTGATCTAGAACATTATAGACTACCTTTTTAGGATCAAAGCGTCTGTTAGGCAGAGTGGCGAGTTTTAACATATTAATCTTTTCCGCCTCTTTCTCTGCGTGTTTATAATCACGCAGAGTATAGACGCCACACCTTAAAGGGAAAGGAGGCCAGACTTGCTTCTTTGAATTCCTGAGAGTCTTTGTAGCCGATGCGGATGTAAGCTGATATGCTATCTCTCGAGCTAAGAGTTTGTCTGGTATATACAAGGGGAGGACATGAGGTCTGGCCTGGCTGCCGAAAACTCTTACATAAGTGAATTTTTGCTCTCCGAACCAGGTTCCTAAGGCTGTCAAGTCAATCTCTACTTGAGAGGAGATCTTAGGAGTAGGTCTAGCAAAAATTGCATAGTAAATAGGTAGCATGAATCCATTGCAGAATTGATATAGGTGATGTTTATAATGGGCTTTCCATAATTTCTGGTGATATATATGAATGGGCATGGGGTCCTGTGGAGTCCATCTCCACCCTAACACAGGAAACTCGGAATTAAAACAGAGGGTATCTAAAATGTAGGCACTAAAGTAAAATGGAGGGATGATTCTATCAGTAACACAGGATTTGTTTCTGAAGTCAAGAATAGCAGTTGCTAACTTATCCGATAATATATTCCCCTAATCCATGATTTCACTATTACATGCTGCTTCCATCAAAGGTACCATCTCTATGGAAAATTTTGAAGAATCATGCAATCCCCACATTCGACACATCATAGCTCCAGCATAACAATAAGGAGAACATAAGGAATTGACGGAGTACTTACCCGAAGACTCATGTTTTTGTTTCGCCGGGTTCTGTCTCCATTCCCGTATAGGCTATGACTCAGTTTCATTTTCATCTCTAAACTTCTCCAGGAATGCTTTATTATACTTCTTCTCTGGTTCGGGAAAATGGTACATTTGTCTCAAATCATTAGGCTGAAACGAACCGAAAACCCTCCCATCAATAGTGCAGAATATTCTGTTCGTAATTGGAATTTCTTCAATGGCCCATCTCACTACATCTGTATATGGAAGAATTTTCTCCCGAGCCACTACCCTGTGCAGGTAGGAATCAGCCAAATCTTTCAGAGTAGCGTCAGATTTCTGGCTCGAGCCTGCTGTAGCTTGTACCGATGTTTGCTGAGGTTCCTCGGCTTCAACCAGGTTGTAAATGCTCTGCCAAGTAGTATTACCGAGACCAAGACATGTGGTATCTGAGATTAATCCTTTTTTGTTTGGTCCTGGATCGGCAGCATGTTGTCCTGTTACCACAGAAGCTGAAGCTGTTCCAGGTTTCTTAGATTTCTTCCTCATTTTGTCTGAATTTGCTACTGCGGAGAAGCTCTGCACAAGAGATAAAATGAACGTAATGCAGAGAATAGATGGAGAAAACTAAGTACAGAAGAATTATGTCAATCAATGAATAATGGAAGATAATCATAAGAATCCCACGGATATAATCTCTGAAGGGATTTAGGCATAACTGCTCCATTAATTAGTCGTTTAAACATGTCAATCAATTAAATGCTCATTATATCCTTATTTGCCGAATAGTCTATTTAAGCGTGGATTTGATTTTTATTTGAGCTGACACAAGTGAATTCTCACTTTATTGAGTGTAGGAGTTTTTAGCTTTAATGGGGGGATTTTACAGCCTGTTACACTGACCTTTTGAAACCTACTTATTTTATCGGCGACGATGGCATCTGAGAAATGCAGATAGTTGGTTTTGCGTTGTTGTAGACCCCTTCATTTATATGGATATCAGCTTTAATTCGGTATCAGAGATTATGGTGGTTTCATGTTGTTTCCAGAACATGTTCTTTGAGATGCCACAGTGATATTCACATCGAGAATAGAGAGGCTTTTTGTTGTGATTGTTTTATTTTTCCTTACTCGATGATTTATTAACTCAAAAAGGTTTTATAATGTTCGCTTCGTTTTCGGACCTTTTTAGAGGAATGATGAAAGCATACCAATTTAATCTAAAAGGGTAAATATTTCGTAATATTGAGATGAGAAATTCTCTGCTCCAGTTTACGTTTCAGTTTTTCAATTCTTTTCAGATGTTTTGTAAATATTTATATAAATACTTCAATTTTTGAAGTATTGAGGGTTGATTTTTTCACTCTAGAAGCTATTGTACTTTTCCATTTGATGGGTTGATCAATAATAAAAGGGACTTCTTAACAAGATTCATGTGTTGAATTATTTGGTGATGTGTTTCTCTCATTGTCTATGTGTTTATTTCTTCGTTTCCATGCTTATGTGTTCTTAAATCTGAATTACTTTACAGAAACTGTGATGAAGAGAATTTGTTGAAACACACATTCTGATTCTGGCTGTAGGTAATTTCAATGTTTTCCTCTGATATCATGTTAAAGAATTCTTATCTGCTCTAAAAGATCTAGTTATTTCACCTACATTTCCCTATGAAACTCCTTTGAAAATGTGAAACGGATCCATGCTAGTTTATAGAATCCATGGCCTAATGGAATTTTAAGCACTTAATCAACTAAAAAAATTAAAACACATCATAAAAAATAAATCAAACAACTAAGCATTCATATCTAGCCTAAAATTCCCAGTAAACAAAGTTAATGTGACAAAGATATCCGTCTCTAAGTTTAGGAGAGTTAGATCCTAAACTCCAAAGTGGTTTTTTGGTTACCTTTGTGATTTTTTTTTCAACCTTTAGAAATTACGGAGTGCTAACAGGCCGTTGATCTGATCACACCCGATCTTAGCCCTTTAAACCTGCGAGCAATTTATTTCACGTGCCAACTTTATTACATAATGGCACTTTATAAGTGATATGATAATTAACCATATAACCTATGATTAATAATCATAAACGCACTTTATTCTAAAATGACATGACCCCTATCACATGCCAAATGACTTTCAAGACCCCCTCATATGTGCATTTCTTTTGAAATTTTGATTTCCAAAGAACTTATTTAAATCTAATTGACTCATCCTAATTAACTTATGACTCAAAACAAACCTAATGGTTATCTTGGATAACATCAGGAATATAGGGTTAAGTACATTATAAAAATTCAACCCTACGTGACTATTATCCATATGATCCTACTTAAATAGATAAATTTCTAAATTTACTATAATGTAGAAATCACTTCCAGATCATAGCATCAATCACACAATAATTGAAAATTTAAGCAGTGGAAGAATAAAAGAGTTTTGTAGACACATAACTAATTTCTTCTCAACATCAACTTTGCATACCTCAAGGAAACCCATGCAAGATACTAAAATAACAACTACATGGTCATCATAAACATCTCAAAATGAGGTATATGATCTACACAATAGATAAAGGCAGAAGTTGTACAATTGTTCTATTGCTCCATATGGACATATAGATCCATATGATTGTATTGATTCTTTATACAATTTCCTTTCAACCTATTGAAAACCTGTAAGTTCATCCTTATTGTGCATTACTTTCTCTTAGTTGTTAAATATGGGTAATACATCTCTATCATGCCTTATTTATGCTTTTATGAAACATGTACAAGTTCTTTCTTGCACTGCATTTCTCAATGTACATATTGTTTATTCGGGACCTATCGTGGATATGCTAAATGTAATGTTACCTTTTTGAGATATTTTCTTCCGACAGTTTCTCCTCTTAAACATCCAAATCGACAAAGATTTTCCTACACATATTCATGAGACCAATGAGGCAAAGTTAGATTAAATTTGATCAATTATTAAATTTAATTTCACCAATAAATAATAATTAAAAAACTTTAGTTCATGAATACTTGAATGAGATCTTCTTGGTTTCGAGAATAAATTATTGGTGTAGTTTAATATTGGAGCAAACCTCCCTCCACTCGATGAAGCAACAATGAAGTCAACATTGACCTTGTTGTTGCTCTGTTGGATCTTCGAGTTTTACTCCAAGATTGTCCAAATATTAATTTATTCTCTACTGAACAAGGATAGCCACATGAAGGTGGAATCTCTCATAGCCCCTCACCCCCCTCACATCACTCTCAATTCCCTAGTACCCAATTTGTCTACTAGGAAATATTTGAAAGAAATATATTAAGATTCGTCATAATTAAATAAATATATAGTAAAAATGTATTCATTCATTCAATCATTCGTAGAGTTTAAAAAAAAATTGATCTCAGTATGATTTATAATAAATTGTATGCTATACATAATCTGAAACAAGGTCGTTATAACTAAATCACAGAAACAATCAATTATTCTTCGGTTTCTTGCAATTTTTCATGTATGAAGCAAGGACGTCATCCCCTTCAAATGTAAGATGTCTTACTCCCAACCTGGTCAGATGTCTATGCTGCTATAAGGGTGTAAGAGCATTAACTGCAATAAGACTAAAATGTTCAATTCTTATTTATATTCATTATTAATATAAGTGTTTTATTAATAAAAAGGTAATAGAGTGTTCATTACCTTCTTCGGTAGTAGAGAGATGCGGGATACTTTCGGATTTTGCCATAGGTTCCTCCTCTTGTCTGGCCTCACCCCGTACATACTATAGAGTAGAGCCAAGAATATTTATAATTGATAGATCATTTGCATTTAAATATTTCTAATTCTAATCCATACAAAAAAAAATTATAACTCACATGAAATTCCTCCAGAATCGAGCTGAACATCAGTTTCAATTCACACTCCACTATCACTAGGCTCATGTCTTCCATCATTTCTTGGGACATCAACCTTTACACTGTCTGGCTGCTTTTTACAATCAAGCACATTAATTTATGGCCAAAAATAAAATAAAAATATATTGTATACAAGTATTAATTTATAAATGCTCTTTGTTGCTTTTATTTACCTCAGTCTCAGGTGGGGGATCAGAACTAGTAGGTGAATACCTCTTGCTTGTCCTACATTCAACAACGACTTGATATTTGTGCTTGTAAGCAAGCTTGAGGTCTTCCTCCGTGGGATTTTTATTGAATTGTTTGCCCTTCAATTTTGCATGACAACATGAATTTTTTTCTTCTGCAATATTTTTTTTTCTAAATAAGACTAATCTATTAATTTATAAAAGTACCGTTACAAAAACTACCCTCACCGGCCGGTTGCAGAGGCCACAAGTCGGGACCGATTATCACTGCTCTTGGAAGTCGGGGTCGCCCAGAGTGGGAAACCAACCCATTAAGCAGAGTGTGCTGGGCCGCCCTTAGAAGGGAAACCGGCCAGAGGATTATACATAAAATGTAAACAGCAATGTAAAAGCTAGAAACATCATACTGCTCATCAGTGGAGCAATTGAAACAGCAAAACTCAAAAAAACCAGAAGTGAATGAGCCAGGGGATTTAGTCCTCGTGCTCGGTAGACATTGGTTCCTCTTCAATCCTGCATGCATATTCATTCTCCTCGCTACTGTTCTCCTTTCCTGCATGGCTGTCAGTCTGCAAATCTTTGTTGTCAGCTCCAGAACGCAGCTCCGTGAGAGGTGGGGGAGAGGGGCGATGGTCCATGGGGGGGGAGGGGGCGGAGCAAGGCGGGATTTCCTCACGGAGAGAAACAGAGATGAAGGCGGTGATGATGGAGTCGAAGGAGGTGCAGTGGAATCGGAGCTCAGCATTCTGAGTGGTTTGTCTGATAGTGGCGCCCCGAAAGCGACTTTCCCGTGGAATGGGCTGACCGGGAGGGGCAGAGAAGTCGGAGGGAGGCTGACTGGAATGAGCAATAGCTTCAGGAGGACGGCCAAGACCAAGAGGCTCAGAGGCGGGAGGGGGCTGACATGGGAAATCACCAGAACTCCTAGCACGAACACGACCTCGACTTCTGCCTGCATGAACATAATTCACAGCACGTCGTCCTCTGCCTCTGCCTCTGCCTCCACCACCGCGAGAGGCAGGCGGGGGCGTGTGAGCGTCATCCTCAGAGGACGAGCTGAGTTCAGATAGCGGGGAAGGAGGATTTTCGTGAGCCAGACCTCGACTCGTGCCCCTTCTGCAGCGCATGCGCTGCCTGAGGCGTGGCATAGCTAACGAAAGGTGGCGCGGGCGAGAACTACCAAGGAGAGGATGCAGAGCTTGAGGAATGGTGAGGAGGCTTCCAGGGTTATGCCAACCAGACGAAGAAGCAATATAACCAGAGATACAATTGCTAATGGAGAAATTGTCCGAGGAATGCAAATTGAGACCAGAGGGAGCCGAATTACCTGCAGTGAGCACTGCTGTAGCTCCAATTGAGGCCGAAGCACCGCAGAAGGGGCTGTTGGAGAAATGAACGCCCGGGATGGTCTCCAGACAGGCGAAAATGCTGCAGCGGCGTCCAGTCTGCGTCTTGCAGCTGGAATTGGCACATCCGGGCGAGCAAACAGTGTCAAGAGGGTTCAGAGGTCCGCCATGGCCCTCATCGTTTCTGCACTCCCTCCATATTGCAAACGTTCCACAAAACCAACACCATATACCCAGGAGCGATGGTGCAATAACTACATCTCTGTTCAGATCGAGGCGTATTAATAACGCCATCAAGTGTAGTGCCATGGGCCATGTGGGCACGGCGTGTGTGCAGCGTTGGAGGCTGCGCGCGAGCCCAAGGCTCATTAACTCCTTTCTGCAGCCGCATCCGCGCTTCTGCAATATTAAATTAAAATGGTTAAGAATCTAAAATTTGGATGCAATTTTTTTATATACACTTGCAATTTTTGCGGCTAGTTTTGAATAATCCCCAGGCCCAAGATGATGTTGGCCATGTTTTTTTTATTCTCGCCTTTGTGGCTTTATATGTATCTAGGAACCTATATTTACATTATTGATAAGCTTAATTACATGTCACAATATTGATGAGAAATCATCATAATTAAATTAATAAAAGTGCCTCATACCTTCCTGGTCCGGGTGGTGTCTTCCCTTATTTTCGAAGTTTTTTCTCCTTTGCATCTTCTAGGAGGTATTCCACTCATTTTCTGAAATCCCTGGAGGGCGCTCATACTTTGAGTTTTTTTTGCAAATGAACCCTATATTGGTCTCACAAATATTTTAAATATAGGCTTGCCTTTGTGGTAGTTCCACTTTTGTTGAAGGTACCATCTCCGAACACGCCAAACAACCTATTGATAAGTTCTTCCTTCAACTTTGAATTTTGCGAATTTCACCTTGAGCGAATGGTGGGCCCAAATATTTTCAAGGCTGCCTCATTTAAGCACATATAGAAGGTATTATTTCCTGCAAAACGATATTATCATTATCAATTAGATGTGATGGAATCATGGTCTACATCATGTGCACATCCTTCTATGCATTATTCAATGGGTGCAAATAATGGTGTGTCACCCTGTTCAAGAGTTTCATTTATGGTCGGTGTGTTCATTGTGTCACTCACAAGCGGAGAAAAGGTGTTGCTACCAACGTAGACCACCATAGTCTCACCATGAGGATCAAACTCCCTCAAAAAACCCTGTAAAATAAAGATTTATTTTATGAAGGATGAGAAAATAAAATTCATAAATAGAGAAATGGGATAATTAAATGAGTTTCTTACCCCATGTTGACATATTTGGGTCATCACAGTTTTGATTTGGTCTCTTATATCTTCTGTCTGTGGCTCAATCGTAGTTAATAAATTGATTCTCTTGTTTGATTTTACGAGAATCCTCTTGAATGTTTGGATTTGATCAATCAACATATAATTTTTTTCTTCAGCAAGCACTTCCTAAGGAGCATCTGTGGATTGGTTTGAGGCTGGTGCCTTCCCCTTGTCACCATGTTGATCAAATACATGGTAGTTGGTTAGATATTATTTAGGGATAGAAATTCTAAATTTTGATATTGTTTTTTTCCTCATTCGAAGAGTAAGAGAAGTTGGCTCCTTTTTTTTTTATGAAGAAAAAACAAAATGTGTTATTAAATATAGAAAAATAGTTTACATGAGTTCTACATATGCCATCATATTCATCATTTCTTGTGCCATATACATGCTTTCAGAGTGGTGTAATCACTAACCACCCCTCTAACACTAGAGAGAGATAAAAAAATAAAGCAAATAGAAGGCGAAAGTAATAGAAACATACAATAATCATATAGTGCATAAGTAGCACATATGAAAAGGATCCAAAAAATAGTAATATGCATGAGTCTTACATATGAGATAAGTCATTGTCCAACATCCAACATATAATAGAAAAGAAATTAGATATGAAACATAAACAGAAAAGGAGATGTAATGATAGTCATGGTAATTTTATGTGTCCTCAGTACACCTCTCGACTAGCAATGGTGTGAACATAGTGTAGGGTACCCACCATCATCTACGATCCCCTTTTTGACAGGTTGTCAGCCTCTGAATTAAGTTGGCTTGTTTTTGTAAAAAGGGAGATTCAACAAGTTTGAAAGAAATAGAAAATTTCTCATTGTGGTAATTCTATATTTCTATAAGAGAATCGATGTGAGTGCCCTGTGATTGTTGGACAACGAGTTGTGAGTGAAATATATTTGAATATGCATATCATTCTATGGGAAACAAGCTTAAAATCGAATCTTGATGGTTCTTGTACTCATACTCTAATTAGGTATATGAAGGAATTGTAAAAATAAATTTACATCCAACGGTTCCCCATGCTAAATATCAAGCATATTGAAATTAACATTAGGCCAGAACACATGTATAGCCTGAAATTCAAAATGAACTTGATAAGTTTTAATAATCTTTGATAATCGTTGGCCAAGTAAGTGTATTAATTGATCTTGAGTAAACTCTAATACATGGTGATCCACCTTCTTCATATGATTGAGTCATTAGTATGTGGTGTCTTCCATGAGAAATTTGAAAATCAATTATGTGCATTGTATCCTGGTCATTAGATGATTTTGTAATGGTAACATTTGAAACTATATATACCCAGATTTAATATAATGGAAAAATTCATATATATTTTCATGTAAGAGAGGATCTAAACACTGGTAGGATCCTTGCTTTTTAAGGTTTTGTAAACATGTCCTTCAGAAAAATTGTGACCTTGCTAAAAACAAATATGCTACCATATATACATGTAACTTGATCACACTTGATATAAACACCTTGGGAGGTGGATTGATGTAGCCATGACATTTTAAAGTGAAAAATAATGAAACCAACATGTATAACATCTGTTTGGAGCTACATGTTAAACATATTAATAATATCAATTTTTACCAATGAGAGTAGAATCACAAAGTTTTTCAGAATCATTTTTCATAAATTTTTCAAAATCCTGTTCCCTTTGAACTAGAGCAACCTGATCCCTTTGAATCTGGAAACTCAACCTAATATGTACTATGGATACCAGCTAAAGCTCTGCCGAAGTCATCTGATTATCCCATCTCTTTCAGTTGGGTCCAATTCCACCAAGTGTGTCTGCTGAGGTGGTCCTCCTTCCTCCTCAAAAATGTTGTATAACTAGCTCTATGTCCCTCTTGAACTAGAGGTCAACCCCATAATCGGTACAATTTTCCCTCTTTTATTTCCAGTATGATGTGTTCCTTAGCATACACAACTCCCTCTGGCCATAACTATACTGACTCTCCTCTAAAATCAACTGTATAGCCTTGATCCTCCAAGGCTGAAATGGAGAGCACATTCACTCTCATACGAGGAACATATAGAACATGATGAATGGCTGCAGTCCATCCTAATTCTAACTCAAACATAATTGAACCCTCTCTTTTACTGATTTTTCCTTCAATGTGGATCCCACACCTCACCATGTATCCAGTAGCTACTGAGCCAAGTGGCTAATTTATGTCACACTCCCTTGTCATATGGAATGTGGCACCACTGTCTAGATACCAACCATCTCTAGAAATATGCTATGAATCGAGGAGTGAGACATACTCTTTGTTTAACAATGTGGATAATTTTTTGGTGAGTTTTGGCTCATCCTCCACTGTAGCCTCTTTCGAAACCAAGATTTTTCTCTCGTGCTTAGCCTGAAATAGTGAAATAGTGTAATGTGAAATAGTGAAATAGTGAAATAGATTTTCCTTTGATATAATCCCTATTATCTTCATCTTGGATGGTGATTCTCACTATGTGCCCCAGTTTCCTCCTAAATACATTGCTCCAAAATATGGAGAAATCCTAAAAGAATATTCTAATGAATGAGGTTCTGAAATAGATTTTGGAAAAATTGTTGTAATCTAAAGGTTGAAATTATATCTATTCAAAATAAAATATGTACTAAACTATCATCACTCTTCTATATCCTAGGATTATTATTATTATCATGCATGAATTCTGAAAGATTATCAATAAGCCTAATATTTATATCTTCAGACTGACAACATAAATAAACGAGAATGAAAATGATGTAAAATTCAATAAATAGTTAATTGAATTGACTACATTCACAACATTCATATATGTATTATTCACTTAATCATTCTAATAATCAAATGAAATAACTAGTTAAAAATAACTAATAAATTATATAAGATATCGATTATATTGAGAAAAAGTATTGATATTTCGATTTCACTAAAAGATAACAAGAAAAATTATAGCAAAATACCTTATTCAATTGATAAAAAACAACTTGAAAATATGAAGTGGTTCAAGCCTCTTAACTTCAAGTGTCTATCCTAATTTTATTACAAAAAAATTAAAAATATAAAATTAAAAGATAATTTTTTCTTATCTCTAGCAATTTGATGAATTATTTTTTAGAATGGTTGAACTAGAAGCTTCCGAGAAGGATTTCCATTACCCATGTATGCTCAATATGTGAGAAATATACTATGGTTGGTCAAAGAGCATACTAAGTTGGAATGTGTATCCCGTCTTCTAAGAATAGTGATTGTTATGTTGTTATGGATATCGTCTCTTTAACCATGACACAGTTGCTATGTGGTTAAAAAAAGAAATTGGAAATTACTTCTAAGTTAGATCTTTCTAATTTCCAATATCATTTTGTATACCACTCCTGTTACTTAACACATCATTGATGAAAATGCTATGTTGGAATACTCTTGGAATGGTACATTAGACATGTCAAATTCTCTTATAATTTGGAGCAATGAATCAATTAACTGAGAACAATATTACTCAATTTCCTTGATCATATATTTAGATTGTTGTAAATTCCTTTTAAATTTTTTGTAGGGAAGTTTTTCTTCTTATTATCTTGGCATCTGATGATTTGGGGATTTTGGATATAGATGTTTTAGTTGTGGCCTGCTAAGAGATTAACTGTAATAGACATTCTTTCACCCTTCTCCTTTCAAAATTATTATCTATTACCTTGTTGTGCCTAATTTTAAATTTATTGTATGTTGTACATGAGAGATTATGTACTTTGAAAATTCTAAAAAAATATATATGCACAAAATTAGCTTTTGAAAAAAACAGTAGGACTAAGCAGTATTTGAATTTATGTGTCATATAGTGAGACCACCTTTTGGCGTGTTAGGTTAAAGGACAATCGCTTTATTTCTTGGATGCCGCCATTTTAAATGGTTTCCCATGATGGAGTATGAGTGGAGTCACAAAGTCATTGGAAGTTAACTGGTGGGGTGCCTCCACTGAAATATTTGACCCCTGCCGATTGACCAGAATGTGCGGCCCAAATCTTCTGTGAGGGCACTGCCCTGTGATTGAGCCCATACTGCGGAATCCCTCCGTAGTGAAGAAAGCTTGATGATAGTCGATAGACCCCGTGACGAAAGAAAGCAAGCCATGTCACCTTCCACGCCATCGTCCACATCACCCCCAAATGTATGTCAATAAATTCATCATTTAATTTGTTTCTGTATGTTTTTCTCCCACCCATTCATTTTCCTTCGCTATAAAAGGAGGTGTGTCCTCATTTGCATTCATGTATGCCTCAAAAACCGCTAAAGTATCCAAATTTTCGTACCAGTGTCCAAATCAGCAACCATTTCCACACAACTAGGTAACCGGTGTAGCTATTCTTATATAATTGTTAAAATTTATGAAGAAAGTTGCCATTACCAGGTCTTCAACTCATATCCCACTAATGGACAAAGAAACAAGCATTGTGGAGACTATCTGCACAATAGACCACCCTCTATTTTATAAGAATTTTGTTCTAAACCAGGAAAATTCCCCAATATACTCTACTTTGATTAAGTCTAGAGTCTTGTCAGTGTTTGTTCCCCAGACATACCTATTTCTTTAGTTTATTCATTGGTTAGATTCCTCCATGTAGCCTCAGAAATGCTTTGTCATAAACCAGTTGAGGGAAAATGTTTTCCAGTTGTCATCTCAATTGATAAGGAAACCTTTTTTTTATCCCTCTCCAGAGACTTATGTGAATTTCACTGATGAATCCCTCTCTTCATATTTTCAAGAATTGTGAGGTCCTAAATTTTCCCAAATTGTATTTTATCTCTTGCCTGAAAAAGAAAAATTCTCCTTAGAGTCAAACAATTTTCCTTTGAATACCTTTGTTGAAGATGTATGACCAGTTCTTCAAATTTTGGCCAAAGTCCTAGGGAGGGAAGATGCCATGGTTGTGGCTAAGTCAATTATAGGAATTTTTTCTTTAATGATGAAGCCTGGGATAATTTTGGATATTCCAACTTATCTAGAGAAGGTTATCAATAATCAGTTTATGAGCTTGTCAATCACTGGCAGTTTCAGTTTCCTTGTTCGGTCACATATATATTTATGTACAGTAATGTGGATAACTTTACTCAGTTGGGGCTGAACATCGTCGATGTAAGGGAAATGTATCCCTTATTAAAGTCAGGGGATTATTTGGAATGAAATTATTGATTTTTTCAAGAACATATGGGATTTTTTGATCATTATTGGGGAAGCAAATAGTATTTTCAGGGACCTGGAAAATGCCATTGTTTCCAATAAAGAGAAGTTTCAAAAAAGGGCCTCATATGCCAAGAGATTGAATTATTTTATTAATTCTAAAACTACTCAAGAGTTGAAGAATTTTGGGATTGAAGACAAGACTCGATGTGAGCTGTAGTTTAATAATATGATCATCAAGAATTCATACTGGAAGAATACAGAAAGAAAGTTGAAGGAATTCAAAGAAGCAATGTTAAGGTTCAATGTGTTGTTTGATAAACGAACCAAAGTTGGTTTTCCATCCTATTGGGACCAGCAAGGAAATTATCTCCCTTGGGAGACATTTGAAACATTGCTGGTTGAGGCGAAGAATAAACTCGGAAACACACATGAAAAGACTGCTATTCTGAAGGGAGCCACAATCATGAATTTTCTGCATAAAGACTTTCAATTATTATGGATGATGAAAACTTTTTTTTTTCTTTAAAAAGATCCTCGTATTCCAGGATCACTAATTTTAGAATGCCACATGTCAAGCTTGCAAATTGTCCCAACCTGAATGTAAACCTGTGGAGAAAATTCAAAGAATGGATGTCCCCACAAGCAAATGATGTAGACGCAGGAACTTCTTCCATTCCAGGATATCAGGTCACTGCCACCTCATGATCGAATGATGTTTCACATTCACTTTAATTTTTTTTACTGAAGATGTTTTTATGTTCTACTTTTATTGTAAAGATCAAAGAAAAAAGTTTGGGAAGTTGACAGTTCCATAACTGTCCATTTTGTAATAATGTATTTAAGACTCGTTTAAATAAGAAATGAGGTTCTGGAATTTGGGCCTCAGAATTTTTTAAGAAAAATCCTAAATCTAGATTCCTATTGCAACAAATCTAAATTAATTCTCCTCTTATTGCAGAAATGAAGGTTTAAATATCAAAGAGTTGGCGAATTTCCCAAAGGGACCGCTGGGCGAGTTGGTTTCAGATCCGGTTGTGAGGGAGGGGGTCAGGTGGTCAAACCTCGCCCCCTCCGTAAAAATGCTAAATACGTTTTGAACCAAACACATATTTTTTTTAAATTGGCAGCCGTTTAATTTAATAGTAAATATGGTACGTTGGGGGGGTCGAACCCGCATTGGGCGGCCCGCCCCTTATATTCTGCTGACCATGTATAGACATAACATGTGGGTTGGGGCCACGGGGTCACGACTATTGGCCCCACCCATTTTAATATATTTTGATGCCGTGATATGTGGGGTTCGGCGTGGTCATGGCCACCGCACCCCTATTTTTAATATGATTTGTTACATGTATGTTGGTTTGGGAAGGCGAGGGTCATGGCCCGCCCTCCAATATATATATATTTTAAAAAAAAATTTCAAACAACCCACTATTTTTGACTTGTCTGGAAAATGACCAAAGGAGTCAATTTGGGTGTCCCAGAATTTTGACTGAAATCCGAGAGGAGATGGCCGGAATACGGTGGCCGGGTTCCAGCAAATTTGTTGCCTCCTTAAGCTTTCCAGTCACCATGTCAACCCTCAAACTTTGACTGTTCCTAACTCCCTCATACAGACTTAGAATTGAATGTTGTCTGCGCCATTGGAATAAGAAAGACGAGGTATTTAACCTGACATTAAGTTTGTCACATTCCATAAACTTTGATTTTTGAGCCTTTATACTCAAGTCAATTGTACTTGGACCTGTTTGATCCACCTGGATCACTATGCTTCTGCCATGTTCCCTGATAAGGAAAACCACATAATTTTTGTGCTTTCACAGCTTCTAGGTTATTATTCTTATGAGTGGATTGATGAACCCATTCTCGGTTTCAAGTCAATTTTCTCTAAATCAAAAGCCTTCAGTTTTTCTTTTAAATTTTATTCAATTTTTGGCTAGTAGAATACATGAAAAAATCCTAAATTTACCAACTGAAGGAGTATTCAAATATGCTTCCATTCTTGTTATATGTTCATTTATTATCAAGCAGACAAATTCCCATTTTCATTGCAAAAATTGGATGAAGAAGGGAACCCACAGTTAGTGATTTCCTGGACCTCATTGGTGAGGAAATATTAAGATGAGTACACCTTCAAAGAGTACATAGAACAATTCATTCATCCTGTTATCACAAAATTGGACCTGATAGGCTGCTAATCAGGAAATCTCATGCAACTGTTTCAAACCAATCTTTTGATTGAGACCTAGCCTTCCTCAATCTGAGAGGGCTCTCTCAAGGGTTAATGATATAAAATAAAGATGTAGATGGTTAGCTCTATTTAGGAAATGAACTGGTTATGATGAATGTAGGTTGAAAATAACATCAGCATGTAGACATTGGGCTTATGGATTCAAATCTTTCAGTGATTTAGTGAGTTTACTTGACATGGAAGTTGAGGCAGATCAGAGTTTTTAGTAATAGATCACACACACATGAAACATGAGAATACACAACCAATTCACTTATAAAGGAAGTCAGAGCATCTCATAGATGAATTATAAGTAATAGAAATGAAAACCACTACAAGTGAGATACATAAGAGGTACAAAAAGAATATGACAACACTAAAAACTCCTTCAGAATATAAAGTTGGTCAAGTAACAGATCTCTGTATTGCTGAAATAATCAATTTACAATAAGCTGCAATTTTTGCCAAAAATCTCCAACCCTTGACTAATTCAACCTGTTGGCCTTTAATAGACATCTTACAACATGAGATGATCTGCCTCCAGGCTAGATACATCAATTTTTTTCCTACTAACACCTTGCATAACCATAAAACATCAACTTTATGAAAAACATACACCCATCTTACTTGACAGTCCTATTTCAACTAGGACTCAAACTACTCATTATTATCTTTAACAACCTTATCTACTAAAAGAGATTACATCTTTGACAAGTATACATTCACATGGTCAAAATTAGATGATGGACTTCATCCCTTTATGATCACTTAACTGACCTCCTCATACTTAGGAAACAAAACCTTGTTTTTAAGTCAAATGGTCTTCTTCTTCCTCGAATACTTTGGATGTCATTTATCCTTCAATGGTCCTTGAGTGTTGAGTGATTGCTTGAAATGGTTTTTAATTCTTACATAACCTCCAGCTATCCAAAAACTACTCCAAAACCTAATAAAAATACTGAAAGACAGTGTGCTACGAAAGTAAGGCAGTTTCGCAGCGCACTTTCGTAGCACTGCAAAACAAGCCTTCATCCTCAAATTTTTTAGCTCTTTCCTTTTGCATCAGATTCCTTATCATAAAAAACATTTCTCATACCAATATCATCCTTAAATAATCTCCAGAATAGGTCAAAAAATAAAAAAACGCATATACAATAGTTTCATAGCGCTTTGCTGTCTTTCAAGCGTGGAGGCACTACGAAACTGCTGAAAAGTGAAAAAATGCAGTTTTTTGCCTAAATTTTGGAAAAAAAAAATTGTAAGTGCCAAAAAACCTGTAATTAACATGTCTACATCCTTCATTTAACACGAAACAACTCTCCTTAGGCTCCTTGAGGCATTTCTTCCTCATTTACAATTAGTAGGGCTATTAGTTCTTCAATCACTGTCATTTTAAGCCCCTTTTTCTCCAATTCTTCATGTATCAATTCAAGTTGCTCCTGTAGATCCTTGAATTGGTCTTTAAGTCTTCTATTAGTAGCTTTTAGATGAGTGTTCAATTTTCTGACATGCTTGGCTTCTAACCTTGCTGGAAATGTCCACTTGACAAATTTTTGTGTATCGTCTAAGGTTTTTGAGACACTGTCCACCTATCCTTCCCAAACTACCTTCATATTTTCAAATTGAATTTTCTCAACACTATGCCTCCTAGCTTCTTTTCTCATGACAACAATCTCCTGATTTGCAAATTTCAATTTCTCTTTAAGGAGCTACAACTCTGTTTTTTCTATCACTTTCTCTTTTCCCTTTTTTACCTTTCTAATTGTATTGTTTGCTATGGGTGATGAGAGGTCAATATTATCTTGAGGTAGTTGGGATTTCTCAATAGGTACTTGGAATTATTTACTATTCTCCATCAATATCCTATCATGCCTTGTCATAGGTTTTTTTTCTTTAAAAATGAAACCTACATCTTCTCCCTCAAACTCTAATTTCTTTGTAGATTTGGACTTCTTTAACTTCTGCCCACCTTCCTCTCTAAATTAATCTTAGACAATAGGTGTTTCTTCTATGTCAATGGCATGTAGAATATCCTCTAGATTCCCCTTAGCTTATGCTCTGTCTTCTACAGCTACTGTCTTCTCTTTCAAAACCATTGTTTGGCTTCTAGTCACTCTTTTGGTCCCATGTTTGCTAACAGTTTGTTTATGTTTTGCAGGCTTTACCACCTCTAATTTTGTTTTTGCAGGTGGGACATTTGGTGTGTCAAGACTCTGCATTTTCCCTGGATACTTTATAGTTTTATTTCTTGGCTTTACTCTTTCAGGCTCGTTTGGTTTTGCAACCAAAGGTTGACTCTATTCTGCTGCTTGTGGTGATGGAACTTTCTTAGTTTTAAGAGCTTTTGAAAGGGTTAGAGCATCTAATTCAAAACCAAGACAAACAAGAATAAGGACCAATCTCTACCTAACCTTTGAAGTTCATCTAAAACCAATAATTTCATTAAGACATGATAAAATAATTATGTATCACTACCCTCAGACTTTTCTTAGACCTTCTCAGCCATCTTTGATAGACTTCTATGCAGATAGAAAGGTAAGTCAAGGGAAATCTTACCAGTGAAGTGCAAAAGTAATTTGAAATGGTATGAGTAGAATTTGTGATATCTACCTTCACAGGCAAAGTACTTTTGGATGATGAGAAGCAATTTTGAATAGTTGTCTTTAATGTAGCTTCCATCTCAGTGTGCTTAGGCTTCATGAACTCCTTACACTTCTCCATGTTAAAATTGAAACCTTTGAACCAGGTTTCTTGACCTCTTGGAATTTCTGTAGCAACAACAATGACCTCTGGTGTGATGGAAAAATTTAGCATTCCCACTTTAGTGGATTTTCCACTGAAATTCAAAGAAAACTCCTTGGATACCTACATATGACAGCCCTGCAATTTCTCACAAAACTGTAGACAACTTGCATTTCTGAAGGCTTCCATTACTGCTAGATCTTCAGTGATTGCTTTCATGTCTTCAGGTTCGTATCTTAAACACTGTCCACCTTTGTATATTTTCCTTTTCTCTGCCATATCTTGTCAAAAAATTGCTCAGCCTCAACAAGGAAACTCTAGCTTGCTTGATAATGTTCAAAGTAACCCTTTGAAGAAACCAACTACAAGTTTGGCTTAGTACAATCACTCTTCAGAGCTCAAATATTATGCAAATAGGAATAATAAATGAGAATGAATAAATTAGGAAAGGATTTAAAGTTTAAATGTCCTCTCATGACTCAATGATGGCTTATACATTACCTAAACTGACCATGATGACTGCAAACGTGAGTATGTACCTTGATTTCATCACTCCATGTCTCAAAAAGCATCTACATTATCCTTTCCCAACGTTTTCTGACACCTAACAACTGAAATGACAAGACGGATAGAAAACCTCTCTTTCGTAGCACCTCTAGTGTTAGATTGATTGTTTTCGCTATGAAACTATTAGCAGTTTCATAGAGAAAATTGACTTTTTGCAGTGCAATGCGCTACGAAACTGTGGTTTCTTGGCTAATTAGGCAATTTCGGTACAAAAAGTTTGGAAAATGGAATGAATCATAAAATGATGAATGATGTGACATGTAAGAGTTTGAACATGAATGATTTTAGACCATAGGGTAAACTCAAACTATAAAATTTAATATCACCCTTGATCAAACTCAAAAAATGACTCCTACAACCCTATTTTGACCTATAAACCTATGTGACCTTGTCAAAATGATGCTTGAATTTTTTGAGTGATAACACATCCAGTCATGAGCTTGATGACCAAAAATGCGGAGCAAAGAATCATTAAAGAAATTAAGAATATCTTGCACCTGACCGAGCACGCCAAAATAGAATATTGGTAACTCTACCAAAACTACACAGAGAATAGGGTGTATAGATGTGGGCTTCCACCATAGAAGCTTCTCAAATACCTCCCAATGAGACTATTTGCCCCAAACTATATAAGAGAAATGATAAAGTTGGATGAAATTCATTTTTTCTCAGCAAAGAATAAGTCTCAGTTCATAATTAAAACATAGGTTGGCCCTCCCATTTGCAGCAGTAGAGCAGCAGGTGAAGAAGTAGACAAGATCCTAAAACAAATGAAATTTAATTTGAGATTTACATGGTCTTCTGACCCTTTTGGCCTAATCCCTAAGCTAAGGGAGGAACAAAAAACCACTCCTTATGTGCACATATGGAGGCTAGAGATTGAGAGGTATATGAATTAGTTGAAATGGATAGAGAACACCTTGCAGGAAGCAGAGGAGCAACTCATTTCCACCTCTATTTCATAGACCCCTACTCCTCAAGATAAGACATGGAAGAGACAAAGGGAGGAAGGATCCCCTTTAGCTTTAGGGAGCTCACCAAAGGATTTAAAAATCATCTATAGGAAGAAGGTTAAGAGAAGTCCTAAAACAAATTCAGCAAAAGAAATAGGGGATCAACAAGCTCCAATAGTCATCAAATATCCATTGTCTTAAGCACCATCATGAACCAAATTCACAGAATATCCAGCAGCATCATCAGTTTCATAAGTCCAGTAGGACACAACACAAACATTTGAACTCATTCAGGGAGAAAAAGAGAAAATTATTTTTGATGGATACAAAGAGATTAAGCTTAAAAATGAAAGACTTAAAAGCCGTACATACACACAATTCTGGAAGCAAACTACTAGTTCTCAAAGAAGGCTTCTATCAACCTTTGATGCAGAGAAGGGAAGAATGAAAATGGCATTCTTATAGCCTCAGATTGCACAACCAAAGTCAACTACAGACTATGAGAATACCTCCTTTGAATTTGATGCAAAGGACATTCATCCCATCGATCAGATGGAGATGCATAATAAGACTGGAGAAATGATATTTTCCACCTTGACTAATATTTCAATGAATGTTCCCCAGATGCGAGTGTTATGGTGAAATAAATCTGGGAGCCACCTGGCCACGTGGATGTGGGACAACTGTCCTCTTCACATGGGTGCACATGGCCACCCAAACCTGCTTAATGCCTTGAGCACGAGGCTTTTATTCACCACCCTCGAATGCTCTCCAACGTCGTCCTCGCTCCACTCTACCATTAACATTGTCCTGCTCTCATTAACTCTGTCTGTCATGTCTTTTCTTCCATTCATGGACCATAAATCCGATCATCCTACTACTCATCCCAACATTTTTTTCTCCCTTTGGCCTAGCTCTATCGCTCCATGCACCTCCGCCAAGCCCTTGATCCACTGCTCAGCTCCCTCATCTCCCTGCTGTGATGAAGTGCATCCACCTTCGTCTCAGCTGCATTCTTGTTCCACCACCATGCCATGTTGCCATTGCATGCATTTCCGCAGAGGAGGTGGTTGCAGCATCCTCTCTAGGCCTCCATTCCTGCCACTGCTGGCAGATCCATGAACTTCTCAGTCGGCTGGGCAGAGCCAGAAGTCTTGGACCCCATTAGCCTCACTACCCGCTTGTCATTACACATTACTGAGCCTTCCACTGAGGCTTCTGGCTCCAGTCTTCACTTCAGGAAGTTCCTTTGCAAGTCCACCATCTCTCTCGCCTCCCCCTTCCACCCTCGCAAGATGGTGGCCTTGTCGGTTCAACGGGCCTCGAACAATGAACATAGTTGCAGCTCAAGCTCGGATGAGGATGGCACCAACACTGATACTGAGGCTGAGGCAGCTTCCTCTGCTCTGTCGAAATCCCACGCGACATTCTCTCCTCCGCTGAATGTCCAAGTGTCCAAGATGGAGGACGATGAATGCGAGTACGTGTGCAGAATTATGGAGGAATCGTTCCAACCACCGGTTCAGGATGGTAAGAATCCATCAGCCTAACTTGTGGGATCTTCTTTCTAATTCCAATCAATTTCCTATTACTTCATTGCTTCTTATTTTCTAGTTTTTTTTTATACATTTTATGTACGAGGATGGTTTCCCTACATGGGTAGCTAACTCTAAGCTTATTTAACTTATCTCTTGGGCTGGTTTTCCCACCTGGGGCAACCCTTTTTGTTGTTGTTTTGGAACTGGAATTTCTTGCCAGAATTTTCTTGCCAACTTCGGAGGATGATGATTGTAAATTTTTGAACTGTATGATATAATAGAAGTAGACCAATTTATAAAAAAAAATAGTTCAATGAATTTTTCAAAATTGCAGGTATCTCTTACAAATTTTCAATCTCAACTCAAGATTGAAAATCTCTCATCTCTAGAAAAAGACACCAGAACAAAATCATTAGAAGATCTTGTCATAAAGAAGAGATATAATCCAGAGAATGCTAAGGTAGCTTAAGAATTCATAAAGAAGAAAATTGCATATATTGCAGCCCTTAGAAAGAAATTGAAGATTCCAATAACAAAGGATCCACAAACGAAGGACATAGAAGAGTCAGAGTCCCAAAAAGAAGATGTGATTAAGCTTATCATGGATAAAAATGCTCAAATAAAAAACATGAAGGCAGAAATGGATAACATAATCAAGGATAAGGAATAAAATGCATAGTTAGCCATGATGCCTTTCAATGCAGTGCCCCTCACAACAATACCAACTACATGCTCTTCTACATCAAAAACACCTCAAGTAAAACCTACATATGTTGCCAGAAAAGTTACAAAAGCAATGGAGGATATGTCAATACAAAATAAAGAAATCAAAAGACTATAAGGATAAGTAAAAGCCTTACAGGAGCAAAAGAACAAAAGTGAAACTTCACACTTAGCAGAGGCACAAAGTTCCCAAATATTGTTGGAAAGGATACTGTGAATGGAAAAAGAGTCAGCCATTGGCCCAAGCCAAGGGGAACATGTGGACAAGTATCCTAAACTCCATGAATGAGATTTTTCCTTCTAAACAAATAATTTGTGAACAAAATGAATTGATACAGAAAGCTATAGTAGTAGTTGAAGACATACAAGAAAATTTGGGTGACAAACCCACTGAAGCCACTGGTATTATTATATTCGTGAATTATAAGAACAAATATGAGTTGGAGGAAGTGGGAATTGAAGACATAACTAAAACTGTTCTTGAAGTGAAAAATGTTTTGACTAAAAATAACCTCATTCTACAGTTGGAAGAAAACTATCAGGGATTACGATTATTGTCAACAGATTTGAAACATTGAAAAAGAAGGGATTGCCCAGTTTATTTGTAATAAATGGTAAATTAATCACATAGGAAGACTACATCAGGAAATTGAACGAAGTGGCCAGAGACAACTCTAAGTTTTTTGGAATATGAAAATAATTTATTGAGGCATTAGGGAATGATTTTTACATAAAGCATGAGGTAAATCATATTTTTGTAGTTAAGCCTACTTTTTCCAAGTATAATGAAGTGGATGAGGTTTATAGGAGGGTGATTAAAATTTCAATTCGAGATGAATAAATATGGGAGAAATTGTGCGAGTTACTATACTAAGTTAGTAACTTTATCTTCAGTCGGAGAAACAACAATGCAACAAGGACCAAAGTGATAGATCGGCAACAACCTCCTTCAGATCAGGGCCACCTTTCGAACAATTCCAACTAGCCCTATTACTTTGTAATATGAGATATAATTTATTTTAAATTTGCCTAAAATATATCTTGATAAGTTATGAAAAGATGTTTTGTAAATATTTGTATAAATACTTCAATTTTCGAAGTTTTAAGGGTTGATTTTTGCATTCTAGAAGATAGTGTACTTTTCCATTTGATGTGCTTATCAGCAATAGAAGGGACTTCTTAACAAGATTCATGTGTTGGATTATTTGGTGATGTGTTTCTCTCATTGTATATGTGTTTATTTCTTCGTTTCCATGCTTATGTGTTCTTAAATCTAAATTACTTTACAGAAACTGTGATGATTTTTTTTTTGAAACATGCATTCTAATTCTGGTTGAAGGTAATTTCAATGTTTTCCTTTGATATCAAGTTAACAATTCTTAACTGCTCTAAAAGATCCAGTTAGTTCACCTACATTTCCCTGTGAAACTCCTTTGAAAATGTGAAACATATCCATGCTAGTTTATAGAATCCATAGTCCAATGGAATTTTAAGCACTTAGTCAACCAAAAAAATTAAAAAAATCATAAACAATCAATCAAACAAGTAAGCATTCACATCTAGCCTAAAATTCCCAATAAAAAAACTTAAATATGACAAAGAGATCCCTCTCTGAGTTTAGGAGGGTTAGATCCTAAACTCCAAAGTGGTTTTGTGGTTACCTTTGTGATTTCTTTTTCAACCTTCAAAAATTACAGATTTCTAACAGGCCATTGATCTAATCGTGCCCGATCTTAGCCCTTTAAACGTGCGAGCAATTTATTTCACATTCCAACTTTGTTACATAATGTCACTTTATAGTTGATATGATAATTAACCATATAACTTATGATTAATAATCATAAACACACTTTATTCTAAAATGACATGACCCCTATCACATGCAAAATGACTTTCAAGACCCCCTCATATGTGCATTGTTTTTAAAATTTTGATTTCCAAAGACTTTATTTAAACTTAATTGACTCAGCCTAATTAACTTATGACTCAAAACAAACCTAATGGTTATCTTGGATAACATGAGGTATCTGGGGTTAAGTACATTACAAAAATTCAACCCTAGGTGATTATTATCCATATGATGCTACTTAAATAGATAAATTGCTAAATTTAATATAATGTAGAAATCACTTCCATATCATAGCATCAATCACACAATAACTGAAAATTTAAGCAGTGAAAGAATAAAAGAGTTTTGTAAACACATAACTAATTTCTTCTCAACATCAGTTTTGCATACGTCAAGGAAATCCCTACAAGATACTATAATAACAACTGCATGTTCATCATAAAATCTCAAAATGAGGTATATGATATACACAAAAAGTAAAGGCAGAAGTTGTACAACTGTTGTATTGCTCCATATGGACATACAGATCCATATAATTGCATTGATTCTTTATACAATTTTCTTTCAACCTATTGAAAACCGATAAGTTCATCCTTTTTGTGCATTACTTTCTCTTAGTTGCTCAATGTGGGTAACACGTCTCTATCATGTCTTATTATGCTTTTCTGAAACATGTACAAGTTCTTTCTTGCACTACATTTCTCAATGTACATATTGTTTATTAAGGACTTATCATGGATATGCTAAATGTAATGTTACCTTTTTGAGATATTTTTTTCCGATAGTTGTTTCTCTTCAACATCCAAATCGACACAGATTTTGCTACACATATTCATGAGACCAATGAGGAAAATTTAGATTAAATTTGACCAATTATTAAATTTAATTACACCAATAAATAATAATTAAAAAAACTTTCCCATGAATACCTGAATGAGATCCTCTTGGTTTCGAGAATAAATTATTGGTGTAGTTTAATCTTGGAGAAAACCTCCCTCCACTCGACGAAGCAAAAATGAAGCCATCATTTACCTTGTTGTTGCTATGTTGGATCTTGGATTTTTACTCCAAGATTGTCCAAATATTAATTTATTCTCTACTGAACAGTGTCAACCACATGAAGGTGATATCTCTCATGGCCCCTCACCCCCCTCACATCACTCTCAATTCCCCAGTACGCAATATATCTACTAGGAAATATATGAAAGAAAGATATTAAGATACGTCATAAATAAATAGATATATTAAACATGTATTCATTCATTCGTAGAGTTTAAAAAATATTTGATCTCATTATGATTTATAATAAGCTGTATGCTATACATAATCTGAAACAAGGTCCTTATAATTAAATTACAAGTACAATCAATTATTCTTCGGTTTCTTGCAATTTTTCATGTATGAAGCAAGGACGTCATCCCCTTCAACTGTAAGATGTGTTGCTCCCAACTTGGTCAAATGTCTATGCTGTTGTAAGGGTGTAAGAGCATTAACTGCAATAAGAATAAAATGTTAAATTCTTATTTATACTCATTATTAATACAAGTGTTTTATTAATAAAAAGGTAGTAAAGTGTTCATTACCTTCTTCGGTAGTAGAGGGAAGCGGGATACTTTCGGATGTGGCCATAGGTTCCTCCTCTTGTCTGGCCTCATCCCGTACATACTCTAGAGTAGAGCCAAGACGATTGATAATATTGTATTAATAAAAAATAGTATATTGTATACAAGTATTAATTTATAAATTCTCTTTGTTTATTTTATTTGCCTCAGTATGAGGTGGGGGATCAGAACTAGTACGTGAAGACCCCGTGCCTGTCCTACATTCAACAATGACTTGATATCTGTGCTTGTAAGCAAGATTGAGGTCTTCCTCCATGGGATTTTCATTGAATTGTTTGGCCTTCGATTTTGATGACAACATGATTTTTTTTCTTCTGCAATATTAAATTAAAATTATTAAGAATCTAAAATTTGGATGCAAATTTTTTTTATATACTTACAATTTTTGCAGCTAGTTTTGAATAAGCTATATTTACAGTATTGATAAGCTTAATTAAATGTCACAATATTGATGAGAAATAATCATAATTACGTTAATAAAAGTTCCTCATACCTTCCTAGTCTGAGTGGTGTCTTCTCTTATTTTCGAAGTTTTTTCTCCTTTGCATCTTCTAGGAGGGTTTTCCACTCATTTTCTAAAATCACTAGAGGGTGCTCATACTTTGGGTTATTTTGAAAATGAACCCTATATTGGTCTCACAAATATTTTAAATATAGGCTTGCCTTTGTGGTAACTCCAGTTTTGTTGAAGGTACCATCTCGGAACACAAAAACCAACCTATTGATAATATCTTCCTTCAACTTTGAATTTTGTGAATTACACCTTGTGCAAATGGTGGGCCCAAATAGTTGCAAGGCTGCCTCATTCAAGCGCATATAGAAGGTATTATTTCCTACAAAATGATATTATCATTACTTGAAAATAATGACACTCTATATGTAAATTTCAATTAGATCATACTTAATATGTAAAACACTTCTTAAATACCTGGAAGCTTTTCTAATTTCATGCGAACATGGTTATCATCTACCAAGAATGTAATTGGTAGTGTTTTCGTGCTAGTAACACAAGTAAACCTAGGAAATCTTGCTTGACTAGATGTGATGGCATCATGGTCTACATCATGTGCACATCCTTCTTCATGTTGTTCAATGGGTGCAAATAATGGTGTGTCACCCTGTTCAGGAGTTGCATTTACGGTTGGCGTGTCACCCTGTTCAGGAGTTGCATTTACGGTCGGTGTGTTCATTGTGTCACTCACAAGTGGAGCAAAGGTGTTGCTACCAACGTCGACCCCCATAGTCTCACCATGAGGATCAAACTCCCTAAAAAAACCCTGTAAAATAAAGATTTATTTTATGAAGGATGATAAAATAAAAATCATAAATAAAGAAATGGGATAATTAAATGAGTTTCTTACCCCATGTTGACATATTTGGGTAATCACGGTTCTAATTTGGTCTCTTATATTTTTTTTCTATGGCTCAATCGTAATTAAAAAACTGAGTCTCTTGTTTGATTTTATGAGAAGCCTCTTGAATGTTTGAATCAGATCGATCGACATATAATTTTTTTCTTCAGTAAGCACTTCCTCAGGAGAATCTATGGATTGGTTTGAGGTTGGTACCTTCCCCTTGTCACCATTTTGATCAAATACGTGGTAGTTGGTTATATATTATTTAGGGATAGAAGTTCTAAATTTTTATATCTTGTTTTTCCTCATTCGAAGAGGAAGAGAAGTTAGCTCTTTTTTTTTCCAGAAGAAAAAACAAACTCTGTTATTAAATATAGAAAAACAGTTTACATGAGTTCTGCATATGCCATCATATTCAACATTTCTTGTGCCATATGCATGCTTTCAGAGTGGTGTAATCACTGACCACCCCTTTGACAATAGAGAGAGATAAACAAATAAAGCAAATGGAAGGCAAAAGTAATAGAAACATACAGTCATTGTATAGTGCATAAGTAGCACATGTGAAAAGGATCCAAAAAATAGTAATATTCATGAGTCTTACATATGAGATAAGTCATTGTCCAACATCCAACATATAAAATAAAAGGAACTAGATATGAAACATAAACAAAAAAGGAGATGTAATGACAATCACGGCAATTTTATGTGTCCTCGCCACCCCTCTCGACTAGCAATGGTGTGAACATAGTGTAGGGTACCCATCATCATCTGAAATCCCCTTTTTGATAGGTTGTCATCCTCCAAATTATGTTGGCTTGTTGTTGTAAAAAGGGAGATTCAGCAAGTTTGAAAGAAATACAAATTTTCTCATTGTGGTAACTTGTTATGTATTTAAGAGAATCGATGTGAGTGCTCTGTGATTGTTGGACAACGATTTGTGAGTGAAATATATTTGAATATGCATATCATTCTATGGGACAAAAGCCTATAATCTAATCTTGATGGTTCTTTTACTCATACTCTAATTAGGTATATGATGGAATTGTAAAAATAAATTTACAGCGAACATTTCCCCATGCTAAATATCAAGCATATCGACATTAACATTAGGCAAAAACACATGTATAGCATGAAATTCAAAATGGACTTTATAAGTTTTAATAATCTTTGATAATCCTTGGCCAAGTAAGTGTATTAATTGACCTTGAGTAAACTCTAATACATGGTGATCCACCTTCTTCATATGATTGAGTCATTAGTACATGGTTTCTTCCATGTGAAATTTGAAAATCAATTATGTGCATTGTATCCTTGGCATTAAATGATTTTGTAATGGTAACATTTGAAACTATATATACTGAGATTTAATATAATAGAAAACTTCATATATATTTTCATGTAAGAGAGGATCTAAACACTCGTATGATCCTTGCTTTTTAAGGTTTTGTAAAAATATCCTTCAAAAAAATTGTGATCATGCTAAAAACAAATATGCTACCATATATACATCTAACTTGATCACACTTGATATAAACACCTTGGGAGGTGGATTGATGTAACCATGACATTCTAAAGCTAAAAATAATGAAACCAACATGTATAAAATTTGTTTGGAGATACATGTTAAACATATTACTAATATCACATTTTATCAATGAGAGTAGAATCACAAAGTTTTTCAAAATCATTTTTCATAAGTTTTTCAAAATTTTGCTCCCTCTGAACTAGAGCAACCTGCTCCCTTTGAATCTAGAAACTCGACCTCATATGTACTATGGCTACCAGATAAAGCTCTGCTAAAGTCATTTGAGTATCCCATCTCTTTCAGTTGAGTCCATTCCCACCAAGTGGGTCTGTTGAGGTGGTCCTCCTGCCTCCTAAAAAATGTTGCATAACTAGCTCTATGTCCCTCTTGAACTAGAGGTCGACCCCATAATCGGTACAATTTTCCCTCTCTGATCCCCAGTATGATGGATTCCTTAGCATGCACCACTCCCTCTCGCCATAAATATAATGACTCTCCTTTGAACTCAATTGTATAGCCTTGATCCTCCAAGGCTGAAATGGAGAGCACATTCACTCTCATAAGAGGAACATATAGAACATGATGAATGACTATGGTCCATCATAATTCTAACTCAAATACAATTGAACTCTCTCTTGTATTTATTTTTCCTTCAATGTGGATCCCACACCTCACCAAGTATCTAGTAGCTACTAAGCCAAGTGGCTGATTTAGATCACACTCCCTTGTCATATGGCATGTGGCACCACTGTTTAGATACCAACCATCTCTAGAAATATCCTCTGAATCGAGGAGTGAGACATACTCTTTGTTTAACAATGTGGATATTTTTTTGGTGAGTTGTGGCTCGTCCTCCACTGTAGCCTCTTTCTAAACCAAGATTTTTCTCTCATGCTTAGCTTGAAATAGTGAAACAGTGTAATGTGAAATAATGAAATAGTGAAATATATTTTCCTTTGACATAACCCCTATTATCTCCATATTGGATGGTGATTATCACTATATGCACTAGTTTCCTCCTAAGTACATTGCTCCAAAATATGGAGAAATCCTAAAAGAATATTTTAATGAATGAGGTTCTGAAAGAGATTTTGGAAAAATCATTGTAAACTAAAGGTTGAAATTATATCTATTAAAAAAAAAACATATACTAAACTACTAGATTGAAGGTTTCTGTGGTGTAGTTTTTCAGATGTAAAACTCAGAATATCCACAGTCGTCATTTTTATTCTATGTTTCGAATCTAAATCAAGACTCATCTTCAGGGCAACCTGCTAAGAAGAGAAGAGAGCAGGGTCAATAAATAGTGGAAAGAGAGAGATGAAAGGGCCGACCAGTTTTTTGAAATTTTTTAATTAATTAGCTATTTATTTTAGTTTTTTCAAAATTTATATTTATTTTATTTCTAATTTAATAATGACCCATTAAAATTATTATTATTATTGCTAATGAATTATTTATAGGTTATCCTACCCTATTTAAAATTAATTTTATTAAAACTTTAATTATATTTGTTAATACTAAATTTTTAAGGGAAATGTTTAGGTAGTTAAGACAGATATGTTTTAAGAAGGTTGATATATATTGTATAATGGATAAATATATAATTATTAATTTATTGTAATACTAAGGAGATATTATAAGGGTTTATTTATTATTATTTTATTAACATTAATTGTATTCAAATTTTTTTCCAATCTTATTAATACTAAATGTTGGAGATATCAATGATTAAAGATAGTTGCTACTAAAACTAAGGGACAATATTAGGGTTATTTTAATAAATATATTAAAACTGGTAAGTAAAGGGATGTCCTACATTGTAATGGGAAACTATAAATGATCCTAAATATTAGAGATAATGCGGAGTTAATTATTATTAATATTAGAAGGGATTATTAATTATGTAATGTAGTCTTTCTAATATGGTATATTATATTGGAAGCAAAGAAAAAGGGCTAAGGAAGGATGAAGAGGCTTAAATATTTAAAAAAAGGTATAGAAAGGTAGCAGGTAAGCGGGAGGGCGTCGGGAAATGATTTAGGAGAGAAAGGAGAAAGGAAGATGGAGGGTAAGGGGAAAGGTGAGAAGGGAGGAGTATATGAAAGGGATATGTCCAGAAAGCGTGCAAGGACAATGACGAGTGGGAGGATGGAAAAGGTGTCGACAAACAATATAGGGGGGGTTAAGTTTAATTGTGGGAAAGAATGTGAATCCAATTCCTGCTAATCTCTAATCCTCCATCTCTATTGAGGTTGTGAGGGTGTTTAATGATTTCCAGGGCTTTATGCACTTTACGCTTAAAATAATGCTTCTCATTGGTAATGACCACTGCATCTTCAAGGCATATGTGGGGACGTGTCTTATTAGAGTGTTCTGCTAAAGCCGACGTTTTGGTTCTACCCAGTCTGATTTCTGCACCATGTTCTTTAAACCTTATTTTGAAGGTCCTACCTGTTTCCCCAATATAGTAATCTCTGCATGAACAATTAATTTTGTAAACCCCTTTTTGTTGGAGGTGGTCAAGGTCATCTTTGATTGATTTCATCCTCTGTCTGATGGTCATTAGAGGCTTGAAGGATGCTCTAATGTATTTCTTGGCTAAAAATTTGGCCATCTTGTATGTGACCCCATAAATATAGGGGAGATATGCTTTTGTTGTTGCAAAATTGTCAATAGAAATGATTTTATTTCCGGATCTAGCTCTTTGAATAGCTCTATTGATGTCTTTATTACTATATCCCAGGTTCATGAATGATCTTCTTAGATGTTCTATTTCTTCCTCAATATGAGTATTGTTTGATATTTTAAAATCTCTTGTAAAAAGAGTCAACATAACCCCCATCTTCTGGGCAGGGTAGTGGTGTGAATCAACAAGTAGGTAATTGTTAGTATGAGATTTCTTCTTGAACACTTTGTGCCCAGGGGTTCCATCTTCACTTCTTGAGAGGAGAATGTCAAGGAAAGGGATACAATTGTTTACCTCACCTTTCATTGTAAATTGTATATCTTTGGAAATGCTATTAAGTTGGTCCAGGAAGTTTTTTAATTCCTCATCACCATGTGGCCAATTGACAATGGTGTCATCCATGAACCTAATCCAAAATTTAGGTTTCGATGGGCAGGAGTCAAGAGCTTTCTTTTCAAAATTTTCCGTGAAGAGGTTGGCCACTATGGGGGACAACGAAGATCCCATAGCAACTCCAGATGTTTGTTCAAATATTTCTCCTTGGAAGGTGAAGAAGGTGGAGGGGAGACAAAACTCAGTGAGCTTAGCGGTCTGGGGGTTCGCGACTTCTTTTACTACTTGAATTGCTTCATCAAGAGGGATTTTAGTAAAGAGTTGTACAACATCAAAGCTTACAATTTTATCTTCGCGTTCCAGCTTGGTTTTTTTAATGAAGTCAACATAATGGTTGGAGTCTTTAATGAATGAGCTAGTTTTGCCAACCAGAGGGGTGAGGGTGCTTGCCACAAATTTGGCTAATTCATATGTTGGAGCTCCAATAGTATTGACAATGGGTCTCAGAGGAGCACCAACCTTATGGATCTTGGGTCCACCATAAATGCGGGGCATGATCTCACCCTCTGGGTATTGGCACTTTTTTATTTTATCCTAAACTATTATCACTCTTCTATATCCTAGGATTATTATTATTATCATGCATGAATTCTAAAAGATTATCAATAAGTATTGAAAATGGGTCTCAAAGGAGCAATAAGTATAGGCGATTTTTATTTTATCCTAAACTATTATCACTCTTCTATATCCTAGGATTATTATTATTATAATGCATGAATTCTGAAAGATCAACAATAAGTATTGACAATGGGTCTCAGAGGAGCTTCGTTAGTATTGACAATGGATCTTAGAGGAGCACAAGTCTTATGGATCTTGGGTGCACCATAAATGCAGGGCATGATCTCTCCCTCCGAGTATAAGTGCTTTTTTATTTTATACTAAAATATTATCACTCTTCTATATCCTAGGAGTATTATTATTATCATGCATGAATTCTGAAAGATTAGCAATAAGCCTAAGACTTAGATCTTCAGACTGACAACATAAATAAACTAGAATGCAAATGATGTAAAATTCAATAAATATTTAATTGAATTGACTACATTCACACCATTCATATATGTATCATTCACTTAATCATTCTAATAATCAAATGAAATAACTAGTTAACAATAACTAATAAATTATACAAGATATTGATTATATTAAGAAAAAGTATTGATATTTCGATTTCACTAAAATATAACAAGAAAACTTATAGCAAAATACCATATTCAGTTGATAAAAAACAACTTGAAAATATGAAGTGGTTCAAGCCTCTTAACTTCAAGTGTCTATCCTATTTTTATTACAACAAAATTAAAAATATAAAATTAAAAGATATTTTTTATGATCTCCAACAAATTTGATGAATTATTTTCTAGAATAGTTGAACTATAATCTTCCGGGAAGGATTTCCATGACCCATGTATGCTCAAGATGTGAGAAATATAATATGGTTGGTCAAAGAGCATAATATTTTGGAATTTGTATCCTGCCTTCTCATAATAGTGATTGTTATGCTATTATGGATATCGTCTCTTTGACCATGACACAGTTGCTATGTGGTTTAAAAAAGAAATTGGAAGTTACTTCTAAGTTAGATCTTTATAATTTTCCAATATCCTTTTGTATACCACTTTTGTGACTTAACACATCATTGCTGAAAACATATGCTTTTTTGGAATACTCTGGGAATGGTACATTAGACATGTCAAATTTTCTTATAATTTGGAGCAATGAATTAATTAACTGAGAACAATATTACTCAATTTCCTTGATCATATATTTAAATTGTTGTAAATTCCTTTTACATTTTTTGTAAGGGAGTTTTTCTTCTTATTATCTTGGCATCTAATGCTTTGGGGATTCTAGATGTAGATGTTTTAGTTGTGGCCTGCTAAAAGATTAACTGTAATAGACATTCTTTCACCCTTCTCCTTTCAAAAGATTTATCTATTACCTTGTTGTGGATAGTTTTAAATTTATTGTATGTTGTACATAGGATATTATGTAATTTAAAAATTTGAAGTTATGTGTCATATAGCGAGACCACCTTTTGGCGCATTGGGTTAAAGGACGAGCGCTTCATTTCTTGGATGCCACCATTTGAAATGGTTTCCCATGATGGAGTGTGAGCGGAGTCACAAAGTCGTCGGAAGTTAACTGGTTGGGTGCCTCCATTGGAATATTTGACCCTTGGTGGTTGACCAGAATGTGTGGCCCATATATTTTGCGGGGGAATTGCCCTCTGATCGACCTCATACTGTGGAGTCCCTCCATAGTGACGACAACCTAATGACAGATGGTGAACCCCGTGACGACAGTAAGTGATCCAAGTCACCTTCCACGTAATCCTCCACATCACCCCCAAATGTATGTCAATCATTTCATCATTTAATTTTTTTCCTGTATGTTTTTCTCCCACCCATTCATTTTCCTTCACTATAAAAGGAGGATTATCCTCATTTTCATCCACATCTGCCTCCTGAACTGCTAAAGTCTCCAAATTATCGTACCAGTGTCCAAATCAACAACCATTTTGACGCAAATGGGTAACCCATGTAACTATTCTCATATAATTATTCAAAATTATGAAGAAAGTTTCCATTACCAGGTCTTCCACTCATATCCTACTAATGGACAAAGAAACATGCATTGTGGAGACTATCTTCACAATAGACCACCCTCTCTTTTATCAGCATGTTGTTATAAAAAATGAAAATTCCCCAATTTACTCTACTCTGATTAAGTCTGGAGTCTTGTCAGTGTTTTTCCCCAGACCTACTCGTTTCTTGAGCTTATTCAGTGGTTCTTTCCTCCATGTAGCCTCATAAATGCTTTGTCATGAACCAGTTGGGGGAAAATGTTTTCCAGGTGTCATCTCAATTTATAAGGCAACCTTTTTGTTATCCCTCTCCAGAGACTTATGTGAATTTCATTGATGAATCCCTCTCTTCATATTTTCAAGAATTGTGAGGTCATAAATTTACCCAAATTGTATTTTATCTCTTGCCTGAAAAATAAAAATTCTCCTTGGAGTCAGACAATTTTCCTTTGAATACCTTTGCTGAAGATGTATGACCAATTCTTGAAATTTTCGCCAAATTCCTAGGGAGGGAAGATACCATTGTCGTAGATAAGTGAATTCTAGGAATTTTTTCTTTGATGATGAAGCCCGGGGTAATTTTTGATATTCCCACTTATCTAGAGAATGTTATCAATAATTGGTTTATGAGGTTTTCAATCACTAGCAATTTTAGGTTTCCTTGTTTGGTCACATATTTATTTATTTACAGTAACGTGGATAACTTTACTTAGTTGGGGCTGAACATTGTCGATGTAAATAAGAATAATAAGTCAATGGTATTTTGGACAGACTTGGTGAGAAAAGAGGTAGGAAATCAAAGACTGTTTGAATTCACCTCCTCTTTCTTTACTATGGTATATGATTTCCTAAATGGAGGGGTTGCACCTAGATTATTGCCTGAAGCTTCGTCCTTGTTGAAGTTGAGAAAATATGTGAGATATGGAGATTGGTTTTCTCATAAGGAACATATTGAAATTAGATTATTTGGAGATGATATAGAACCTTTCAGATTGCATATGTTTGTTCCCATGATATTTTTTTCCTTGGAGTTCATCAGGCAAGGTCTTAGTGTTGACCAGGTCCATTTTGTTCCAGTGAAGAAATTTCATATGTTTAATCTACCTAGGATAATAGTTCCAATCATTGTAAACACTAGGAAGGCCTTGGAAGTTGCTCACAAAATGATAACTCACATGAATTTTTCATTGGAGGGGAAATGGGCTTATAACCCATACCATGTGATTTCAAACCGTAGAGTGGAAAATGGTTATTCTGCATTTGTTCATGAGTCAAGGCCAGAGATGGAGAAGCTAGAAAATGGAGGAAATACTTATCTGTCTGAGCAGATGGAGGTGGAAACTACTCAACCTACTGAAAAGGGTATTAAAATAGGAAGACGAGAAGTAATTGATTTGGAAAGTGATACAGGGAATGAAGCCAAGAAGGAAAAGTCCATGGAAGAGGGAAACTCTTCAAATTTCTTGCATATTCTTTGCATTTGGGAGATATCTCTTGCACTCCCTCATATCATCTTCCATAGATTCCAATTCATGACTATCTGTCAAACATTAAGCAATTTTTCTCACAGATTGAAGAAAGAAATAAGAAGATAAGAAAAAACATTGAGTCTCAGTCTGAGACTCAAAATTCTCTTGAGAAAACAAGAATACTAACAAAAATGGACTTAGAAATGGATCAGCTAAAGATAGATTTCTCTCACCCCTCAACTATGAATGTGACTTCTACTTCTTCTTTCAAAATTGTTAATTTGACAGTAGATGCCAAGAAAAATCCTCTTCTTGACAAGATTAATTTACATATGCAAACAATACAATTAATATTTAATGATTTGAATAAGACTACTTCATCTACTGATAAAGATGAAAACATGTTAAGTAAAGTGATCAAACAACTGAAGTTGGAAAAATCTAACTCAAGATCTTATTCCATGCAGAATGAGGAATTGAAGAAAATAAGTGTTAAACGTTGGTGTCGATACTGAAGACAGATCAACAAATCATAAATTGTTGATGTTTGTTGAATCTGAAATTTAGAGTTTGAAGAAGACACTGAAGCTTCCAACAGGTGAGCATCCTATGGTTACTGAAGTAGCCTAGGTGGAGACAGAGAAAGAGAAATTATTTCAAGCTCTGTTGGCCAAGGATCAATAAATTGAAAAACTAAGGGAGATAGGTGAGATGTTGTAGAAACAAAATGATTCTCAATTTTGTATAGTAGTTGTTTCATCTAATTCAGAAGACCCTGCTACACAATTAACTCAAGTCTGAACTAAGTTAAGATTGGCAGAACTTGATTTAAAGAAAGCTCTGAGGGAGTTGGAAGGAGCTTATAAAGTGCTCAAGGTTACATAGAATGAGTTGCACATGACCAAGGACAATGTCAAAAAATATAGGCAGGATTGTTAGAATGCCTATTAGGAGATAAAAGTTCTAAAGGAAAAATTGAAGGGAAATGTATCCCTTTTTCAATCCAAGGAGATTATCTAGAATGAAATTATTGATGTTTTCAAGAACATATGGGATTTTTTTATCGATATTGGGGAATTAAAGAGTATTGTTAGGGACCTAGAAAATGTCATTGTTTCCAATAAAGAGAAGTTGCAAAATAGGGCCTCATATGCCAAGAGATTAATTAATTTTATTAATTCTAAAACTACTCAATAGTTGAATAATTTCGGGATTGAAGACAGGACTCAATGTTCACTGTAGTTTAACAATATGATCATCAATAATCCATACAGGAATAATACAAAAAAAAAATATGAAGGAATTCAAAGAGGCAGTGTTAAGGTTCAATGTGTTGTTTGATAAAAGAACGAGAGTTGGTTTTCCATCCTATTGGGACAAGCAAGGAAATCATCTCCCTTGGGAGACATTTGAAACATTGCTGGTTGAGGTGACTTAGAGTAAACTCAGAAACACACATGAAAATATTTCTATTATGAAGGGAGCCACAATCGTGAATTTTATGCATAAAGACTTTCAAGTATTATGGATGATGAAAAATTTGTTTTCATAAAGACCCTCGTATTCCAGGATCACTGATTTTAGAATGATGCATGCCAAGCTTGCAAATTGTCCCAACACGAATGTAAAATTGTGGAGAAAATGCAAAGAATGGATGTCCCCGCAAGCAATGATGCAGACGCAGGAACTTATTCCATTCCAAGATCTCAAGTCACTACCACCTCATGATCAAAAGATGTTTCACATTTACTTTACTTTGTTTTACTGAAGATGTTTTTAATTTCTAATTTTTTTGTAATGATCGAATGAAACAATTTGGGAAGTTGACAGTTCCATAACTGTCCATTTTTTAATAATGTATTTAAGGCTCTTTCAAAGAAGAAAGGAGGTTCCAGAATTTGGGCCTCAGAAGTTTTTGTGAAAAATCCTTAATTTGGATTCCTACTAAAACAAATCTGAATTATTTCTATGGAATAAATCTAAGTGTTGAAACAAACTGAACAAAATACAATGAAAAACATCCACAGTTGACATAATTATTTTTGGACTAAGACCCTAGGAAAACCAAACTCGGTAAAACCGGTGCAGTAGATCTGAGGGTTTTGTATTTTTAAGCAACAGAATCTTGAGTACAACTAGGGTGCCAATATCCGGCTCACCCTTAAGAGAAATTTCAGCAACAGAAGAAATGTGAGATACACCTCACTATGCTAGTCCCTAGTTGATCTAGTGCAGCGCCAGTGAATCCCCTCTATGCCTCTACGTGATGCGTAGGATGCTACTATGTAAACCTACATGGGCAAGCTGAAGAAATGCATCACCTCTCCTCTGCAAATAATCAAGATGATTTGTAACAGAGTTTTGGCCCTCTTGGCTCAGACACCCCATCTTCCAGCTATCTCTGGACTGAATTTAGAAGGCACTACGTCATTTCTGCGTGAATCCCTTTGGGAATCACGTCACCCCTCCATATGACTACACTGCCTCTACTGTGTCACTGTTGCCTCTCTCTGAAATGTACTCTTGGTCCTCCTGAAATCTCTAGAACCGATAATGAATCTAAATCACTTAGCAAACCCTGCCCTATTGATTTGATCTTGATAAAAAAGTTGTGTCTCTCTCACAAGCTCGAAAATGCCAAATGCTCAATGTGTTTTCCATAAGCTCCTCACCCTCCTTATTATAATCTTTCGTTGACACTTCAACAACCAAGATTAAAACATAAACAAGGGCTAAGATTAACTCGGAGATGATCATGACTTTATCTAGAATATTCACACTTATTTTAATTAATACCCTTTAATTAATCAATTTCCCTAATTTTAGACATAGGAAAATATTAAAAAATGATTAATTAATTTAATTAAACCATATCTAAGTGGAATTTTCCAAAATCCTTTCTGGGTATTATAGAATACATGTGTCTTAGCCTATATACAAAATTACAAGGCTAGAGCACATCCAATGCTACCATAAATGAACAGTTTTTCCAATTTTTTACTTTTTCTTAATGGAATTAATAAAGATAATCAAAGAATTTTCCAACAATTGATGAATGTGTTGAGTTCCTCTTGTTGCATCTTATGCATGTTTCTTCTTTTGGAGTAAAGTAATGAAGTTGTTGGTGTCTAATTTACATCAATGAGTTAAAATAATTTTCCTTAATGATGTACTCCTTTATTCTGAAATCATTTCTTGCGATTGTTTTATTCTAAACCAGAGATAATAGTTTATGTGATTTACAACATATTGTTAATTGTTTTCACTATCATTTCATGTTCTCCTGTTCATGCACATTTATCATGTAATGGCACTTTGAAGAGTTATGTTATCAGTAAATATTAAAGGGTTTTAATATATAATTCTGGGGTTACCATATGAAGGGACCACAAACAATTTTAATTATAAGTGATAGTGAATGTCTTGGGCACTGATCTCCTAACATCTAGAGATTGTCTCCCAAGGAACAACATACCTAATCCAAGAGTTCTTAACTATTTCTTGTTGGAATTGTACCAAGCTTAAATCTTCAATAAATCTAACTTGTGCATTTAAGAGTTGGTCATTTCCCTATTCAACTCCCTTGAAAATTTCTACATTTATTAGATTGTTGCTCAGGATTTTCATTTTCATTTTCAATTCAACAATTTGGGCATCCTTTCTACCTAGGATTTTGTGCTTTCTTTGCTTTCTACCTCATTGTATTAGTTGTATAAGAAGGTGTTGTGTGCAGGGACCCGTGAGAAAAAATGAAAGAAATAAGTGAAATCGAGAAAACTAATGTAATATTTTAGTGATTAAATGCACTTTAATGAAGCTACATAATTATATTATGGATCCTTATTTTCAATTACATGAGAGAAAAGCTTTCTTATGCTTCGTAATATGGAACATTTGCACTGTGAAAAGACTAGCATTCATATGCAAGATTCGCATGCGAGCTATTTAATGACCTTGTTGATCATGATTATTTGCTTAATTAAGGTTTATGTTAAGCCAATTTTGGATTAGAATTAGTCCCTAACCTCACAACCCTAAAATGTATGTGAAATTCAATTACAAGAATGGCATGGGTACCCAGGGATTGAGACGATAATATTTTGGTAGTTGGTTGGGAAAATTCACTACAATTGACAAACGTCATCAGAACCTTGGGAACTTGGACCTTGTATGGTTTGTGATGTTGATTTAATGAAATCACCTATGGTTTTTGGTTTGGAATAACGAAACAATGGGGTTTGATTTATGTAAAAAGGCTTTATTAAGGCACGTGATTGGGGATAGGCTATTGGGCTTCAAAATTTGTAGCACAATGAGAACCACACAAAGCCCAGGATCCCAACATTATATAAAAAGGTGTGTATGAAAATTAAATCAACATAAAGGTTTTAACACTAAAATAAATAGTTGTGAGAAAAATTAAATACAAGGATTTAAACATGAATATTTTCTTTTTTTTTAAATATGAGGGTACCCATTTTTTATTTTTATTTTTTTATAAATACATAAATGGGGGGTTATTGTCATTCTATAGCTATTCACATGAAAAATTACTTTCAAGACCCCTCACACGTGAATTTTTTTTTTTTTTTTTAATTTAAATTTCAAAGTCCGTATTCAAACTTAATTGACCCAACCAAATTAACTTAAGACCAACCTATACTAACCTAATTGTTATCATGGATAACAAGAGGAAAATTATTACCCAAGGATTATTAGCTAAGTCTTTACAAACAGAACCTCAGGCAAAGGTTTATTACTGTGAGAGAGTATACAAAAGAGTAATATAAGGTTAACTTGAGAGCAGGTTATATAGAACATAACTCTAAAAAGAAAACTAGGTACATCAATGGATTAAGGATGGAAATTCAAGAGGATATTAGCATGTTATCTCCTAGCACCATGGAGGGGGCCTATCGGTATGATTTAAGAGTAGAAGAGAAGATATTCAAGAAACAAACCTTTGGTAGAGGAAAAGGATTCGCCAAAGGAAGAGTGAAAACAGCTGGAAGAGGGAAGGCTCTAGCTTACAAGGATGAAGTTGGCGGTTCTAACCAGCAAGAACGAGTAGGGAAAGGATATGATCCTAGAGGTGGAAGACCCTACCAGCGAGGTAGATGTATAGATAGAGGCAGAGAGTTAGTCTACAAATGTTACAAATGTAACAAACTAGGCCATTGATCCTATGAGTGTCCTAATAATGAGAATGCAAGGCAAAGAGGAAACTATGTAGCACAAGGAGAGCAGGCAGAAGCACAAGCTCCTATAGTGGAGAATGTACCTAAGGTTGGAGAAGCTCTTCTCATGAACAAGGTGCTATTGAAACTCGAGAAGGAAGTGCAAGAGTCTTCACAAAGGAAATCTTTGTTTCAAGCTACATGCAAAGTCCAAGCGAAATGTTGTAAAGTAGTTATTGATAGTGGAAGCACAAACAATTTGGTGTCCACTGAAATGGTGGAAAAGCTAAAACTTAAGGAGGTCAAGCATCCAAAACCCTACAAGGTGTCATGGTTGCATAAAGGACACTAATTGTTGGTTATTGAGAAAAGTGAAGTGGTTTTCCAAATAGGCAGATATCAAGACAAAGTGACTTGTGCTAGCATGTCTATGGATGTGTGTCATGTGCTGTTGGGAAAACCTTTTCAATTTGACAGGAAAGTATTGCATGATGGAATAAATAACTATCATAAGTTCAAGATGGGTGGTATTCAACATACTTTTTTTCCTTTACAAGAAGGGAATGGAGCTACAAAGAGTGAGCCAAAAGCTCTATTTCTTGGTGGAAAAGATTCTTACAGCAGATGATAGAAGAAGAGGTGAGTTATGCCATTGTTTGTAAACCAAAAAGTGAATCTGATTATACTGTCATTTCATATCTGCCAATAGAAACTAAAAATATGTTTTAACACTAATACATAAGCATGGATTTTGTGTTGTAGTTGCCACACAGTCAGTATAAATAAGTAATGAAACTTACCATGGATTTTGGTCGAATATAGATTGGGGTCTGCTGATGCGGCAAGTCCTCTATTAAGTGGTCGGATGAAGCACCCTCACCTATTGATGAAGAACCGTCATCGTCACCTGTGGATGAAGCACAGTCACCGTCTACAGCGAGTCCTCTGCTGAGTAAGTGTTTGCAATGCATCGCTATTGAGTGAGTGGGGTTTTAGTGGGGTATTTGTGTTGAGTGCAGGGAGACCAATCTGGCACGTGCGATGAGTTAATGGGTTGAGGGGAAGTGTGTGGGGTTGGGAAGAATTCATAGCATGTGGGAATTAGAAGTAGTTTTGGTTTTTCGAAATTTTTTTTAGATATTTTTTTGTTTTATATTTTATTTTAATTTTTAATTTTTGATATTGGTTATTTAATATATATAGTTATATTTATGTTTAATTATATATATATATATATATATATATATATATATATATATATATATTAATTTTATATATAGTTATATTTTATATATAGTTTAATTTTTCATTCACCTGTTCTTCCATTGCATTGTTTCCTCTCATCTTTAGCTCGATGAGTTTCCATATGAATATCAAGTTAAAATAAATTCCCATAATAATATCTTAGACAAAGTTCTTTACTATTGAAGATAAATAAAAGAGAACAAACCAACTGAGAACATATAAATACATGCCTCATACATTTCAACATTTTTATATCATTAATGTTCTTCTTCATCCAACTCATCATCTGTATCATCGTGTTCAGAATTCATGTTCAAAGAATTGGCCATGTTAGCATCATGGTAATCATCGTCTATATCATCATCCAGAACATCCTCTCCCACATTTGGTTCGACCTCTTCAAGTTCTTCATCGAACATATTGTCAATATCATCTATTTCATCCAGAACATTGTCTGGATTAACGTATCCTTGAAATTATTAAAAATATTCTTCTAACGCATGAAGCCCATGCTTCTCTACAACATATTATTCTTCAATATCATATTCTTCCGCTACATTATACTTTACCTTCCTTCCTCTAGTATCATATCTAACAACATGGGACCACCCTGCTTTACCTAATACCTCTGAGTAAAATACTTGTTCACATTGGATTGGAAGATCATAGGGTTCTGAACTTGAGTCAAAATTCCTTGTATTAACCATGATCCATTAGAATATTGAATAACAGTTATATCAGGATCACGTTCATTGATTTGTAGCCTGTACCATTTGACATCAAACAAAACTAGTTTGAAGGATTTAAAGTCACGCTCAAGTATATCATCCAGATACCCATAGTATCGATTTTCAGATAGTTTTGGATGTATTTCACCTCTATATGCAACGTTCTCTACCTGAAATACTACAGTTATCCTACTGTCTAAATTTGTCCTCATTTCTTCCAACCTTTTGATGCGAAAATTGTGGTCATTGCACCACATTGCCTTGCGGTGTTTCAACTGCAATATGAAAAACACGTAAAAAATACATTGTAATTATTTGAAAAACATATTTATACTTGGAATTTTTTCAAATTAATAAAAAATTACGCCATATGAATCAATATAATTGTAAAAAAAAAGTAGTATAAGTGAATTATATGCTTGCCTAGAAATGTACTAAACCGTGTGCTTAATCAATTTCCTTTTGTGTAAGATTGGTATCTCTACTACGTTAAACTTCTTTGTCCAATGTAGAAAAACCATACCATTATAACCTACCATTATTAGCTTCTTTTAATCGTTCAATCCATACCTTCATTCAATCAACATTGTTTGCAATGTTTTAATGTATTGCATCCCACTCTTGACCGACTGCATTAAAATAAAACAGTTCATATGCGTATATATGATTAGTTAACACATTATACCACTATAATATTGGATTGTGCATGAAGACTAGAAACAAATAAGTACAAAATACGTAGAAACAAAAAGTCAAATGTACTATGAATCTCCACTATATACTTACATCTCACTTTGCTCGTTGTACCTTTCCTCGATAGGTGCTCCCCTTCAAATTTTTTCATGGAGTTGACATCCCAAATGTGATCCAATAAATTGATATTTCCTATTGTCGGACTATATTGACTAATATAAACAATGGTTTGATATACCATACATCCCTCTACCATAGAACCCTCAGGATGTGCTCTTTTTTTTACCAAAACCTTCAAAGATTTCAAGTGCCTCTCAACCATCCACATTGATCTTGTGTGTACAAGTCCACACTTTTCAATCTCCTCATCTTGGTGTATGAGGTAGTGTTCTTGTGCATTGAAAAATGCCAAAGGTAGATACTTTTGCATTTCACGCATTGGACGAGGAATTTATTTTCTCCAATACTTTATATCTTCTTTATGGATTTCTTTAGATGACAACCATCTACAAATGAAACAAGAAAATCACAAGTTTCAACAATAAGATATATAGTACATTACAAGTAAAAAAAATGCATTCAAATATAAGTTAATGTTCAAAAAATTATTAAAAAAATTACACTCTACATATAACTCGCCACTTAACTCATGTATTTTCCAAGATCATATATAACTTGTTTGACATTGTTGTCTAATTTTTCTGGGAGAGATAGAGGTAGAAAACATTGTAACAAAAAATAATAAATGATTATTTATTCTGAAAAAAGTATAAAACAAAAATACTAACATCATGTTTCACCATTAGTGTAAAAATATATACACCAAAATAATTACCTTAATGAATTTATGCCAATCATGAGTCTTTACCCCACCTAATTCACCTTTCTTTGTTAGGATATTCTTTATGTTTGAAGAAAATACAGTGGGAAATTTAATTTTTTCAATAACCTCTTTAACATCCTTGCTTTGTTGCTCCATCAATAACCATGGAAGGGTGCTTAGATTTTGGTTGTCTCTATCACTATTTGAATGAATCGCACTTGGCATTGCATGATTGGCCTCCTTAATGTCATTACAAATCTTGACAATTATTTCTTTATCTATCCTTCCATCTAAGATTCGCCATAAGGTATATGTTCATTGTATCAAACAAATGAACAATATCTAGGTGCTCATAGTAGGGGAGCCTACTGAATTACTCCAGATCTCTTTTCATTCCTCGTGGTAGTGCCCCGTTACTAATGCCTTGCCAACATGCAAGGTGAATCATAGTTTAATATATTATAACAACTGTCAAATAGTACAATGAAGAAAATGCAATAAAAATATAAAATGATCCAAACATTTCATGTATAATGACAAATAGATGATCTAATCCATACCTTGAGAGAATCTATTATATTGCAACTTCCATAGACCAGGTGTCATTCTCTGTGGTCTTAATCTAGTCTCTTATTTCCCATTGAAAAGATGTTTTTCAGTTTTTCGGTACTTATGGTTCTTAGAGAGGAAGTGTCTATACTCATCAAACACCTCCTTTCCTAGGCTTCTTGAACGACAAGATTTCAATTTAGGACCACAAACTAGATAAGAAAATTCACCCTTTGTTTGAAGACCTGCAAGAGATGGATTAATTTTTATTTCAATTATTAATTGAAGTATATAGAATGAATGGACTGTTTACAAAAAAATGCATGAACTGAACTTCATAAAACTAGTAAACACTATTAAAGTGCATGGTAATGTTATAATATACCACATAAATGTGTTAGCCTAGGGGCATCATGAATTTTCCGTACAAGCATTGCATGGAATTCAAATTCCCTTTGTGCATCTGATGTTCTGGAGATATCATACATAGTGATTCCCTTCCATATGGCCAATAACTCATCGATAAGAGGCCTGATATATACATTCATATCTTTGACATGGTACTTACCTAATTGATTGAGAATACAATATATAATTCCAGAATATATGAGTAACGAAAAGAAATAAGACATGATTGAACATAAAATTCACCTAACAATCTACAACATTAGAAATCATTAGTGTTGGTTAATGTAAAAAATATACATATTTCATCCAAATAATGTTACAAATGGTGATCAAAACACTAACATTGAAAACAAAGGAAACATATGATTTTTTTATAATGATGTACTAAATGTCACAAAATATATTACATACCTTTGGATTTGTGTCACACATGTGTTTGAAAAACCATTCACCACCTTTAAGTTGACCAAAACCAATACAATAGAGAGAAGGGATGTTTCTAAGCCTTCATAAAGAGGTTGAGTTCCCCTCTCAAGTACAGGTATATCATAGCCACCAACATATGGGTCATCATCATCATCCCTTCTTCCAACATTATTAAATGTCTCCTGGATCAATCTATTCATCCCATCCTCATCCAATGTGTATCAACATCCTTATCTTCTTCCATAGGATCATTAGCTTGATCTGGCTCAATATTCACTTCATGTTCTTGAACATGTGCGTGTACTACAACGACCTCTTCCTCGTCGAGGAATGACCTAGGAGCACCATACTAGACAATTACAAGCAATAAAATAACATTAGTCAGCTATCGCAAATATTTAAACGATAGAAATGTTTACAAATATAATACAGGAAAACAAAGCCAACAAAGAGATAGACAAAGACAACTTTGCTATTTAACTAATCCTTATTTGTATATGGCTCAACTTAAAACTTACATGTTCATAACAATCAAAGTAAAAATACCCTTAATGGGAATTATTCCATTGAATATATTAACAAATCAATCTAACTGCATAGGTTTAATGATTTTAATAATATGAACATGTAATAGTGAAAATAAATAGAAACCAGTATAGACCCATCTAACTCCAGTTCTACAAAGTGTCGAGAGGGATCAAATCCCTTGAGGTGCAAACCCATTTTTTGAGTAAAAAAGTGAGGAGAGGTATGCACCTCAAGGGATTTGATCCCTCTCGAGGCTTCATAGAACTAGATTTATATGGGTCTATTGTACCTTAGGAGACAATCTCTGGTTGAAGGAGATCAGTTCCCAAGACATTTATCAATAAAAATGATGAGAAGATATTAGTGTCCCAATTTTCTTAAGAGCCCATAGATTTAATCCTTATCAGTCTCCAGTGTGAGAAAAATATTTCAATTGGACTTCTAGTGATTAATAAAAATGGAAAAGTTAAGACATGAACAAGTGATAATGGAAAGTCTTTGACAATAGGCTACTTATGTAGAATCTCTTGTTTCAAACTTTAGAAGAAAAATGGTAGAATTAGGAGGTGAAAAATAGAAAAGAGGGGCGCATCATTAAGAATTTTAACTTTAACTTACAAAACTGTAAAATTAAATACCAACAACTTTGTTACCAAATTCTAAAGAAGAAAGACATATAAAATATGATGCAACATGGAAAGATGTATCATATTCAACAAATTCTGGAATCAATGTGAAAGGTTTATTCATAAACACATGGAGATCAAAAGTTCAAAATTTATACCTCTCGGGCTAAAAACTTGGAACCTCTACAATGCCTTGATTTTCCATTTTTATTTCCCCCATCAGCCTAACTGACTAACAGTCCCTGAATTGGTTATGGAACTAACTCATGGACAATTTCCTAACTAGCTGTATTCACTAATAATGACTCCTTCTTTTAAATACATGAGATCGTGTTTGGAATACTTTTATAAACTTAATATATATATAACATAATATATATAATATTAATTTATATCATCCATCTGTTAAAAATACAAAACGAAAATCCCTCCTTTTATCATGATTTTGTACATTATAATTTAAACATATATATGGGAGTTTTAAATCATATGAAATTATATTTGGATCATAAAAAATGATGCGTGGATCGTATAGAAAACCACAAATGGTTTTTGGAAAGCTCAAACTGCCTACGGGATCACCTCTTAGAGGTTTCTGGAAATGAGAAAAGTGTTTCAGTAATAATTAATAGTTGTTGATCTTGGACTAAGCGGTTTTGATGAATCCACGTGCGGGACCACTCATTGGCATAAGTTTCCTGTACTTTGTGTCCCCATGACTCTATTAGATTTGGGCGTGAATGATTTGGATCGTCGATTTATTTCATACCTACAAGCTCTCTGCTAAAAATATATTTTCCATCATCCAATATGACATATAAATCACGCCCTCATTGGAAATAAACTCAATTACTCTACAACACGATGTACACTCTGGTATCTGAATCTTTTCCTCTGTAACTTCTCTATAATGAACAAGAACAATATGCTCATAAGACTTATCAAGCATCCAATAGATTCTGCACTGGAAGTTTGGGTTATCTTCCCCATGTGCATAATTACAATACAGAGCATACACATTGCTGACCTTCAACTTCTCATGTGCTTTAGAGATTTGATTAAATACTACTGATGTCCCTAAAGTATAGTAATAATGCTACTTAGTAGACATGGATCAATAGGAAGCTTCTTGTTTATCCAGAATCACTCTTGTATATTCAAGCATCTTCCATTCTAAAGCGAGATCAGAATATTCCTCATCTTCACCTTCTATATCAACATTTTCACTATCTTCCAAATCATTTTCTCTCTTTCAAAACCTTCCTCTATGTTCATTTTCCTTCCATCCAAGGAGCGAGTCTAAAAAAATTATGCGTTGCTTCAAATTTAGAAATTTTAATCCTGTGCTAAAATAAAATTAATTTTAAGATTTTTGATATTTTAGTTGAGCTAAATTGAGCTACAACAGGGTCTATTCTCTTGCTTTTTTTTTAATTCTGTGTTTTCATTTGAATATTCGTTTTTATTGTCCTAAGGAAACTGTCCCTAATTTGTAACCAATTCAGGAGAAGAAGGATGAAGGAAAAGATGAAAAAAGGTCAAAAGGAGGACAATTTCAAAACCTAGCACTAGAAAAAGGAACAAATGTGAAACTAAAAAATGTCGGAATGAGGACTTTTGGAGACTCCTCGAACTGTAAAAGGGTACAATTCCAAAATCAATGTTACTAGAAAAGAGCCTAATTGCAAATCCTACTGCTAGAAATAAGTCTGATTGATAAAATCAACATTAAAATAAAGAGAAATTAGGAAGCCTAGCATTACAAAAGGGCACATTTGGAATTACTAGCACTGGAAAATAAAACAAGAAGGAATCTTATCACTACAAAGCAAGGTAGACGAGAAACAATATAACACTAGAAAGTTAAAAAAAGTGAAAAATATAGTGTTATGAAAAGGACAATTTAAAACTCTAGTCCTAGGAATGAAGGAAATTGGAAAAACTAGTGCTACGAGGGAGGGAAAAAAGAAATAATAGCAATAGAAACTTGAAAAAATGAGAAACATAGTACACTAATGAGGAGAGGAGGTTAGTTTTGGAGAGAGAGAGAGAGAGAGAGAGAGAGAGAGAGAGAGAGATCATCGATGAATGCCAAAACTACCTAGCATAAATATTAATTGCAAACTAGCATAAATATTAATTCCAAACTGCCTAGCATAAATATTCATGAACAAACAAAAATTTAATTGAAAGTTAACTACCTAGAACTCATCATGATATTTTTTCTCAATGCATAAAACACAAAATGAATATTTTGGAATATTGTCACTTGTGAAATTGACTAAATATTTGAACCGAGTAAAGACAAAGTCTCTTATGGCATGTATAAGAAATATAAAGAACAAGTCTCTCATGGTTTAATAAATGATAATGAATAAGTACTTACTAATTGATGATATTCATCTCCGCCTTTAGCATGTCCATAAGTTATACAATGCTTTTTAGTTGTTGTTATTAAAAGTCTCCTTGCTTTCAAGCCCTTTCACTTTTTACCAGGGAAATAAAATTTTCTATCCTCTGAAACCCCCGATATGGATCCCACGTCTCCTTGGCCCAGTCCTTGAGGAATGTTATCTAACATTTTTCCTCACCAAAGAGCTTTTAGTGATGATTATCAATCAAAATTAACCTCAAAATAGGCCTATAACATTTCAAAAGAATGGGATGTATAACAAGAATGTGGAACTTGTAAATAGGCATTCGACCCTACATATATATAAATCAATTTCCTGTTGGATATTCGACGCTAGTCTGTCGGATAAACATTGCACAATGGTAAAATGCCATTAATGCCGAAATTTGGCAGGTAAAATGCCATTAATGACGATCGTCGAATATCCTAAATCGCATATTCGACGATCACAAGGATTTAAAAATAAATAAAAATAAAAATTAAACATCCGACAACGGTTTCGATTTTATCCGTTTGCCAGATTCCGTCATCGAATTTTAACCTGAAATGTGGTAGTGAGCATACAATTCTTTGACACAAGAAGAAAATGATTCGTTAAAGGACAACAGGAAGAAGGACTCAAAATCCCTCTTCTACATTTTTCAAGTAGTTCATAAAAGTATCTTCTCAATGATTGCAACAACAACAAAGTCCAAGAAAGCATGTGATACCATGTAGACAGACTACCAAGGCATGACAAAGGTGAAGACAACAAAACTACAAATGTTGAGAAGAGTTTTTGAGGCAATTTGTATGAAAGAGTCTGAGACTGTAGACTCATTTTTTGCACATGTAATTGGACCGATTACTCAAGTTAGGTCTCCTGGTGAGACACTTGAGGAAAGAAGAATAACTGAGAAAATTTTGAGAAGCCTGCCAAGAGTATTTGATGTGATTGTTGTGGCCATAGAAGAGACAAAGGATCTCTCACAATTTTCAGTGGATGAACTTCATGCATCACTGATTTCTCATGAACATAGACTGAATAGAGAAACAAAATCCTCATTGGAGCATGCCTTCAAGACACAAGTTTCATTTGGTCAAGGTAGAGGCAGAGAATACCAAATATTAAAGGAAAAGGCAACCCTTCAAGCTCAATTGGAAGGGGCAACAATAAAATTCCAAATCAAGGCTCAAGCCAAAATCAAGCACAAGGTCAGAGGTATGATCAATCTCAAGTTCAATGTCATTACTGTAAGAAGTATGGCCATTATGCAAATGAATTTAGAAAGAAGCAACATGACGTAACTAACAAACCAAGTGAAAATTTCATAAAGGAAAATCAAAGCCATGATAGCACGTTTTTAGCTTGTAATGTAGCACAAGAAAAAAAAGTGGATTTATGGTTTCTAGATTCAGGGTGTAGCAACCACACGACAAGGAACATAGAAATGTTTTCCAACTTAGATGAAAGTGTGAAATCTGAAGTGAAATTAGGGACTGATAGAAAAATCTCTGTCATGGGAAAAGGAAGAGTCGAAATTCTAACAAAAAAAGGGGAGAATTACATTTCAGATGTTTATTATGTCCCTGGTTTGAAGCATAGCCTCATAATCATTGGACAATTCTTTCAAAAGGGATACAATGTCTTTTTCAAAAAATATGAGTGCACGATTTTGAATAAGTCTCCAAGTAGATAGTTGATTGCAAAATTCCAGATGACAAACAATAGAATGGTTCCTCTCAGGTTAAAACCAGATTGGAAGGAAGAAGGTGCTCAAGCACAAATATCAATGAATGCACAAGAGAATGAAAGAAATGTGGCAGTCATCACACAAGAAAACTTTCAAGTAAAGATTAAAGATGAAAACTAGTTATGGCTTTGAGATTTTTCCTCTCAATTTTGGAGGTTTGATTTTGTTGCAAAGGAATGAAATAGACACCACAATTCATTGATTATGGAAATGGAAAGGATTATATTGAAGGCAAAACATTTGAAAAATGATAATTCAGCTCAAGTTTTTGCTTGTGCAACATAAATCATCAATAGGTGTCCAACCAAAAGTGTTATGAATATAGTTCTCGAAGAGGCATGGAGTGGAAAAAAGAATAATGCCACTCACATGAGAGGGGGTAAAATGCATAGTTGTTGGATATAGTGATGAATCCAAGGCATACAAGCTCTACAATCCATCATCCAGAAATTTCATAATCAACAGAGATGTGCATTTCATAGAAGAGGAAGAATGGGATGGAAGTTTAGAGAAGACAACAAATATGAAGACATGTATATCACATGAAGCAAAGAGGAATTGACCGCATCAAGTAATTCCTCAACGATGACTCCTCCTACACCTACACAAACTCAACAAAGTAGTCACCAAGTGACATCGTCAACAAATAATCAGACAGTATCACACAGTCAAGAAAATTCTTCTCAAATCACACTGCAAATATCTCCAACGCCATCTACTTCAAGCACAACACCAAGCGACATGTCAAGTCCATCTTCCACAAGCATAAGAGGACAAAGATTCATAAATTTAAGTGAAATTTATGAGCAAAATGAAGTTGATAGTAGCGTTGGTCTGAATTCCTTATTTGCATTGTTTTTTCATGTAGATGACCCAATTAATTTTTAGGATGGAGTCAAAGAAGAAAAATGGGTTGCAGCAATGGATGAATAAATAGAAGCAATATAAAATAATGATACATGGGAGTTAGTGGAACTTCCACAAGGAAAATAAGTCATTGGAGTGAAGTGGGTCTATAAGACCAAGAGAAACATTGAAGGAAATATTGAAAGGCATAAAGAAAGGATAGTTTTCAAAGGATACAAGTAGCAGGATGGAAGAGATTATGCAGAGAAATTTGCACCAATCTCAAGGATGGAGACAATACGTACAATGTTGTCAATTTTTGCGCAAAATAAATGGAAAGTGTATCAAATGGACGTAAAATCAACGTTATTGAATGGAGTGTTGAAAGACGAAGTATATTTTGTGCAACCACCTATTTATGAGGTAGAAGGCCAAGAAGACAAGGTGTATAGGTTGAGGAAATCTCTTTATGGGCTGAAGCAAGCACCATGTGCATGGTATGGCAGGATAGATACTTACTTGATGGAAAATGGCTTCAACAAATGTGATGGTGAACCTACTCTCTACATCAAAGAGAGTGATGGTAAGCTTCTTATTGTTGTTTTATATGTAGATGATTTTATTTTTACTGGGAGTGATGATTTCCTCATCGTTGATTTCAAAGAAGTAATGAAAAGTGAGTTTGAAATGATTGACTTGGGGTTGCTAAGATATTTTCTGGGCATAGAAGTGCAGCAAACAAAAAATGGTATTTTTATTTCCCAGGAAAAGTATGCAGCAAACATTTCAGAGAGGTTTAATATGCATGACAACAACCAACTACAACTATCATGGGGTTGAAGGTGAGCAAAGAATATTGCAGCAACAATGTCAATCCGATATTATAAAAAAGTATGGTTGGAAGCTTAATGTATTTGACCGCAATTAGGCCTGATATAATGTATGTAGTGAGTTTGGTTTCAAGATTCAGGGAGACACCCAAGGAGACACATTGGAAATCAGCCAAAAGGATTAAAAAATATGTCAATGGTACAAAGAAATATGGTATTATGTACACCACTACAAATGATTTTAGGTTGGTTGGTTACACAGACAGTGATTGGGAAGGAAGTGTTGATGACAGAAAGAGCACATCACAACATGTTTTTCATTTAGGTTTGGGAGCCATTTCATGGGCCTCCAAGAAGAAACCGATAGTGTCATTGTCAACAACAGAAGTTGAATATGTTATCACAACAAGAAGCAACATGTCAAGTAGTTTATATGAGAAGAATGTTGACAGATTTATGCAATGAACAAGAAGGAACAACAACTATTTCCTGTGACAACAGTTCTGCAATTGCACTATCAATGAATTGTGTTTTTCACAAGAAGACCAAGCACATTGACACTAAATATCATTTTATAAGAGAATTGGTTAACAATGGTGAGATTGTGTTGTAGCATTGCAGGATAGAAGGACAATTTGCAGACATCTTCATAAAGCCATACACAAGTGAAAAAAAAAATTATTTCAGATATTGTTTGGGAATTTTCAGTGGAGGTAGTTGTGATTAAGGGGGAATGTTGGAAAATTAATCTCAACCACCGCATTAAATTCACTGACAACATCCATACCTCAAGTAGATATTTTGCAGGTTTCAGATTTAGTTTGCACGATGAAGGGCTAAGGGTAAATGAAGTCGTAAATGAAGTTCTAAGCAGGAGTACAAATTCCACATTCAGAAACACATAAGTTAATTAAATTCAAATGGATATTTAATGCAGGGTTGGTAAAAATGCATAGTTAGACATTAATTCCGCAACTAATATATGTACTCCACAATATAGAAAATCAATTTTGTACAACCGCCCATCCTGTGTCTTAATATTTTGTCTTGTCATGTATTAATGTCTTAGAAATATATGTTTTGAAATAACAAGCTAGTAGTACTCTTATGTATAGTGGTGTGAGAAGAAAAGACTAGAAAATTGTGGAGCATTTTGTGGTGGGCACGTAAAAATTTTACTGGTGAAGAATAATTCTATTAAATATCAGTCAAAATCTATGAAGGAGCTACAACCTCCATATCAATGTATTTCTTTTATTTTGAAATCATAATATAAATTTTGGTTTGTTGTGATATGGTTCTGGAAATTTAACGTCTAATTTTTACCACAACCATACTATTTTTCTCTGTGGTTTAAATGTTTAACAAGTTGCTGAATTAAGACTTGTTTTATTTATGTGTTGAATTAAGATTGGTTTTATTAATGTTTAGAAAAAAAAATTTCTCTGTGGTTTAATTTTTTAGCATGTCGCTGAATTAAGACTCGTTTTATTTATGTGTTGAATTAAGATTGGTTTTATGAATGTTTAAAAGTAAAATTTCATTATATGTAAGTATGAGGGGTTTTCGCAGTGCATTATATTAGATATCATTTTTGGGATTCAACTGCGTTAAGTAATTAATTAATCTATGACCATTTCTTCACCCTTGTGAGCATCACCCGATGTAATGAGTGCTAAGTGGACTATTAAAAACTCCACAGTTGAGCGTGCTTGAGCAAGAGGAGTTCTGGGATGGGTGACCTCCCGGGAAGTCCTGGTTACCAGGTGCAAGACCTGGAAGTGATGATTGATGCTATGTGATTCATTTCACTAGTTTCAATCCCAATTCTTCACCCCTGTGAGCATCACCCGATGTAATGAGTGCTAAGTGGACTATTAAAAAATCATGAGAAATTAGTCAGTTACGACTATGTATCATGGAAATGGTCATAGAATAATGAATTAACGCAGTTGAATCCCAAAAAGGATATCTAATATAATGCACTGCGAAAACCCCTCATACCTAAATACAAAGAGTAAAGGGATCTCTACTTGAATGGTTCATGAGGCACAATACTTGCTAAGGTTTTGCAAATGGGTGATGCATGGATTCTGCTATAAAACGGATCCTTGCGCATAATACAGTGTGTGTTTCCTTAACATGGAAACTTCATCAAATTTGTCATTAAAAACCACATTTTAATTCAGCTCAAAACATATACAAAGAAGAGAGAGCCAACACAAATAATATACTGGCATACAATAATAACATAAAATTCAGATTCAAACCAGTTGCCCGAATATTACATTTGTGGGCCTCTCAGCTCTCAACCTCTTCAAAAAATCTCACCGAGTTTCTCTCTATCTCTCTCTGTATTCCTCACTCTGCTCTTCATCCTCACACAAGATTCATATTTATACATAATTATGAATTAACTCCAATCCATGATTTGTTCCACACAATTCTCAACTAAAATCCAAAATAGATTTATCCCTTTTTTTAATCAACTGAGTTCCATTGAAGGAATTCCTGATCCCTAAACTATATACCTAACTCAACTCCACTCATATTCTCAATTATTAAAAGAATATTTACAATAATCCTCACACTCATATTTTTCTCTCTTAATTTATTAAAACGAGCATAATAATTTATAAAATAATTAAAAAGATATCACCCCCCCCCTAATTACACATATTTTAATAAAAATCAAGCAGGATGCTCCTGCATCAGACTCCCCATGTAGAGAAGTTTCCATAGACTCATGTGTATGCGGTCTGTCACTTTTCTGTAATAATGTGACAGCCACAAGTCTTAATAACTTGCTCCCTCCAGGATCCCAAACTCTGTTTGGCTGCTGTCCAATTTTTGCTACAAATATTATTGTAGATATTGCTCCAAATAATCTTTTTTTGGACATTGTTGTAGATGTTGCTGCCTCTTCCATAACTTCAGGTATTTTCCCTTTAGTGTCTGCAATTTCTTTCTCTGACATAATTGTTTCCAGCAAGCATTTCAGCCATTCCCTTTGTACTTGTTTTATTTCAAACACATCATCAATATACTGCAATTCAGTTTCAACATAACCTTCTTCTTCTTCCTTGACAACCTTCAGTGATTGTCTTTTACCTCTTTGATTGATTCTGACAATCAATTCATCTTCTTCAAAATTTGTATCTTCATTCAAGACAACTCCAAGAGATGGATTGTCCTCTGCAACATCTGTAAAAACAGTCAAATTATCAACATCAAAATTACAAGATCCAATGGTCTCATTTAATGATCTAGTCACTAAATCTTCTTCTTGCAGTTCTAAGTCTCTTCCAGGACATAGAAAATCTTCACTGTCTTCCTTCCCAATTTCCAGGGTTATCTCCATTGTGCCAATCACCATGATATAATGATGATCCTTCACTATGTTTTCAGCTAAAATAGTTTCCTTTTCATTAAATTCTCTGCCATTTTCCATTTGATGTCCTTCTTTGCCTGCATAATTAACACATGAATTATTGGTATTAAAATTACAAGATTTCAATGTCTCTTCCTCCTCTGGAAACATCTCAGTATGCTGCTTTGAGTTTTCATTTAACTCCCTTGTCAGCACATCAGTATGTTGATTTAAATTCTCCATGAGACTGTCAGCTAGTATCTTTTTCATATCATCTGTTTCCAGAATGTTTCCCTACTCTTGTTCACACAATGAACTCCTTTACTTTGCTGAATCATTCTTACATCCTTATCTCTATTTCTTAACTATCATTCATGACAATTTCTTTGTCTTTCACATTCAACAATTTATCTTGAGTATAGATCCTCTGCTTTTCCAACTCTCTTCTTTGAAGATCTAACTTTCTATATAACTCAACAATTTCAATGGGAGTAGAATTTGGAAACTTTACACGACTTTCCATACCTTCACTTGTTGTTGACCAATCATCAGATGAACCTTCTTCCTCTACTTCAATACTCTGTTGCATATTTCCATGAGACCCCTCTGTCTCCTTTTCTTTCTGAGATCTTGCTATCTCAGCATTAATCTGAATAGATTTCAGATTCAACTCCTTCTCTTTAACAAACTCTAAGGCTTGTTCATCATCCTATGATATACCTGCAATCATACACAAATCATTAGTTTTAAAACCACAAGACAGTTCAGTCTCATTTGCTTCTCTTGTCAATAATTCTTTTGAAGTATTCCAATAGTCCATGAGATCTTCCTCATTGATATCTTCACCCAAGATTTTACCCTGTTCTGGGGCACAAATGGAAACTTCCATTTTCAACTCAGCCTCTCTGAGTTCTTCACATCTCAATTGCTCACTTACCATCTGCTCAAGCTTCCTCAGCTCCTCTGTCAACTGTATGTTTAACTATTGTTCCCTCTTTGCGTGTATTCTCTTCCATTTCACTTTCTTCCTCATGGTCCAACCATGTCTTTGGTCTTTATTTCTCTGCAACAATTCCATCAATAACTTAAGGTGAACTGTTATCTCAACTTTCTCCCTCTCATACTTTTCATTAGTCAACTACTGACACATGCGATTTTCCTTGGCATTTTCCTTCTTCTTTCTTCTGTTGCGCTTTTTCTCAGAACCTCTGAGAACCTCTGAAATGACTATCAACAATCATCTTCTCCTCCTTTGCGAACTTCATCTGTTCACGTGTGGATTTCATTCAATCCAATTTTTAGCAAGCCTTCCTACTTTCCATCCAACAATGCAAGCTCTCTTCCTGCGCTTGACCTCTTGCAGTTCTCTACCTTGGAATCATTTCTAGAAACTCTCTTGCTTCTCTTTGCTGCAAACAACAACTGCAGTATTTCATGTGCTACAATGACCAACTCTTTGGGTGTTGGGCTCCGCCAATCATGCACCCAATTACATTCAAACCTTTGACTTGGTTTACGACTCTTTGACTCCAGACTTTCCATCAAATCTTCATCTTGGATGAAAAATACACCCTCTTGTACAATAACTCAATGGTTTAACTTGACTCAAACTATCCAAATTTTCATTTGACCTTAACATCTGATTTGACTTCAAGGCTTGACCCAATAATTACAATAGTGGATATTTTGACTCTAATTAAAATTATACAACATACCAATGAACATCTACCCTTAATACATTTTCATGATGTAAAATCTTCACTCTCTCTCATACTCCATTCTTATGAAAATATCATCAGTCACCCATTATCACTTCACATGATACTTAAGCCTTTAAATCGAAATGCAATCCATTTTCCAAGATTTATTTTATGGTGAAAATAAATAAACTATTTAATATTCAAAAATACCTCTTTGAAATGAATGATCATACCTTATGATCCCTTCAAGGTTATTAATAAACCTTCTCTTTGAAATTTCAACTCTTCGGATTTCACTTTCCCATGCCCTCTTTATCATTGTAAATATTCACATGCCACCCATCATATTAGTGTAAACAGTTTTCCTGCATTTCCATGCACCATACAACTAGACATTATAAATTGTACATCAATTCACATCTCTTCACCTGTGTACATAGAACAAGTTATTCATGTTTTCAACCTCTTTGATGAATAATGTACAACTTATACATTGAGTTCATCCTGAACAACACCTCCTTAGGCCCTGCCATATGATGGTAAAAACAAGGATTCTACAATCATCGAGCAATTGTGGTTTGTTTGTGTTTTCAACCTTAAACACAAATCAAAAGAATTCTCCCATTTCCAACTATAAGCCTTGGTCCAAAATGACGCGGCCAAAACTGCGAAGAACCCACACTATGAATAACAAGCCATCTCATATATTATAAAAATGCATGTTTCTCTTTATATCACCCAGGATAGCGCATTCTCCTTTTCCATTCATTTAAGCATAACTTAATTTCCTTTAAACTTACTGTGGTGATAAAACCTTATACATCCTCATTTAAAATATTTCCACTTTAATTCTGATTATGGTTTGAACAACATGTTGACATATATATAAATTATTCCCTAAAAAATTATTATCTATAATTTTGATTTTGGTTAAGAAAAAATGTCAACATATAATATGATCGCCCCACAATTTTACTTAACATACCTTTGCCCGACATTTACCATGCTTTTGTTGCGTAACTTTTGTTGTCTTCTGTTGCTTCCTTTTCTTTCACTGGAATTGAAGGATTCACTTCTAAAGCTTAAAGATTTTTCAGTTTTTACTATCACTAAAAGAATCATTGCTTGAATTCCTCGATTCAAAGTCTCAGTCACTCTCATTCCTATTAACTAGTCGTTACAACATTCCTTTACAGAGAATAATGGTTTTACGCTTTGAACTCGTTTTATCGAACAAATTTTAATTTTGGTCACAAGCTCTTCACTGCCCCCTCAGGATATGCCCTTGCTGCACTCTCACCACTAAGCATAACACAATTAGTCCCATCTAGAACAGCATTAGCCACATCTATAGCTTCAGCACGGGTAGGGCGATGAGACTTAATCACAGACTCCAACATTTGAGTAGCAGTGACAACGGGCTTTCCAAGAAGATTGCACTTGTATATCATCATTTTATGAGCCAAGAATATTTTTCCAACCAAAATCTCCATACCAAAATATCCTCCTTGTATTTTTCTGTAAGAGTCGACAGATCAACCACACTCCAGGCAAATTAACATTCCATTACAATGTCGACACAACCAATAATGAAATACAGAAAATACAAAAGACATCTCCACTTCTTATATTTATTTATACAAACCAAATAAAATAAACTTGGCGATCAATCCTCTATGAAATGACTACATCCTTGATTTGGCATCAAAATTTAGCAAATTTGACTCTCAAATCAGTCGAATTTGTGTTAATCATTAGATTGGAATGAGGTGTGGATTTTCCCTTAGCCAGTGTGTGGTCTTCTCTGCTACCATAGTGTTGATTTCCATGTTGATAGTGTAAATAAATGCGTTACTATATGTAAGACATCAGCACAAGAAAGAGAAAATGTCGTATGGCATTTCTTTGCATTACTAGAATCACTACCACACGAGTCATCACACCAAAACTAGCAAATGCCGGACAATGTTTCTCTGTATTGCAGTCAAGGAAATTGGACTCTTACAGCCACTGTTAGAAACGCATATTTCCCAACGCATCTTTTGCAGGGGTGTCAATGCGGTTTTGCTATCATTGATTCCCAGCTTCCTCTACGCCTGCTTCCAAACATCTGCGCCTCTGTACTTTGACAAATACGCTAGCCTGCAGTGACAAACTTCTTATAAACGTTTTCAGACTTTAGGTTTCGGTTTCCAATTTGAAATCACACCAATCACTTACACTCTGCAAATCTGAGGTTGCCTTTTGTCAACATTGGTTTTTCGAATGCACCAATTGTCCCGCGTTCACCCACTCATACATGGTATATATATATATATAATTGCAAAAATTAAATTCACTTAGGACGCAATTCACATATTTAAGTCAAACCTCCAGCAGTCTATCACACATTAAACTCTAACATCCAAGACCTCTAATCGCACCCCGCCAGGCATGGATCTTGCTTTGATACCAAATGATGCAAGGATCCTACTATAAAACAGATCCTTGCGCATAATACAATGCGTGTTTCCTTAACATGGAAACTTCATCAAATTTGTCATTAAAAACCACATTTTAATTCAGCTCAAAACATATACAAAGAAGAGAGAGTCAACACAAATAATATACTGGCATATAATAATAACATAAAATTCAGATTCAAACCAATTGCCTGAATATTACATTTGTGGGCCTCTCGGCTCTCGACCTCTTCAAAAACTCACACTGAGTTTCTCTCTATCTCTCTCTGTATTCCTCACTATATTCTCCATCCTCACACAATCTTCATATTTATACATAATTATGAATTAACCCCAATCCATGATTTTCTCCACACAATTCTCAACCAAAATCCAAAATAGATTTATCCCTTATTTGACTCAACTGAGTTCCATTGAAGGAATTCCTGATCCCTAAATTATCTACCTAACTCAACTCCACTCATATTCTCAATATTAAAAGAATATTTACAATAATCCTTACACTCATATTTTTCTCTCGTAATTTATTAAAATGAGCATAATAATTTATAAAATAATTAAAAAGACATCACCCCCCAGCTACACATATTTTAATAAAAATCAAGCAGGATGATCCTGCATCAATGGGGTAGCAAGCTAAGTGGGCTTGATTGTGGGGAAAAACTCCACAGTTAAGCGTGCTTGAGCCAGAAGGAGTTCTGGGATGGGTGACCTCTCGGGAAGTCCTGGTTACCAGGTGGAAGCCCCGAAAGTGATGATTGATGCTATGTGATTCATTTCACTAGTTTCAATCCCACTTCTTCACCCCTGTGAGCATCACCACCCGATGCAATGTGTGCTAACTGGACTATTCAAAAATCATGAAAAATTATTCAGTTACGACTACATCTCATGGAAATGGTCATAGATTAATGACTTATTTAACGCAGTTGAATCCAAAAAATGATATGCATTATATGTTTTAAATACTAATTAAAAGTCATAAAAGAATTAGAGTTGTATAGGGAAACTCAGTTTTGCAGGAAGAACATTGTCATAAGGGCGTAAGAAGAGAGTGTGATAAGTATTTCTAAATAAACAAAAAGAGCACAACTACTATTAACAGGAATTAACACGAGTACCATAGAATTTCTTCATATATATATATATGGACAATTAGATACCATACTCAAGAAAACTCTCGTGAACGGTATCATTCCGGCTAACTACGGCTTGGGGTAAATACTTTGTGCCCTGTCATGCCTCAATCCACCCCTGATAATATGAATGAAACGGTAATAGATCCTACCACCACGGGTTTTAATTACAAAATTTGTACTCGTAGGGAAAAAAAGAAATATTTCTTTGTTATTGTAGAAAATGGTAATGAGATTAGTTGTTATTTTCTCTAATAAAGTGTATTCTACTAAGGGCTAAAATGAAACAACAATAATTATTATATAGGATGGAAGAAAAAATTTAAATCCACAAAATGACAAGAAATACCACTATATAATTATATTCAATAACTGGGTAATGTGCCCACTTGATAACCAACGAAATCCAAATAAACAAAATAGCAGGCCTAATAAGAAAACAAATGCACTAGAACTAATTAAAAGAGTAAGTGTGTTAGTTATAAACAAAAACTTGGCAAAAAAGAGAGATTGGTATCAAATGGGGTTTCAAAAACTCGGCAAAAAAGAGAGATTGGTTTCAATTGTGGTTTGTCAATTACTCCCAAACAAATTTATACACACTATGCAAACTGAAACTCTAGAAAAAAATTGAGTCGAATTAACATTGGTACTAATATAAAAAAATACATTTCAGTATGATCACATTCCCTTAGATGCAACCAGTTGTCTTCCCTTAGAATTATGGTGGTAGAAACTATGATCGTTTTTTGAGAAGCGAATTATGAATAGGAAACACTACAAAATGAATGAGACCCTCGTAATTCCAATATCAATTCTCTATCGAAAGAAGATAAAAAGACCATCCCTATGCATTACTCCTAATTTTGAAACTCTATGTTCGATAGGGAACAACCACACCAAGGAAAACTGAAGGAGAAAGAGAAACCTGGAAATACTACGAGTAGTGCAAGGCATGAGAGGATAGCTTCATGAACACAACTCTAGATAAATAATATTCTTAGGGTTTGCAGGAGTCACTCACCTTTAACCAAAAAGGCCAAAACTTGGTCACAAAAGAAAAAGAGAGGTAGGTAACACAATATGTCTCGGAATAGGAACATTACCCTGGAGCAGGTCTAGAGAAGTCAAAAATTCTGGTTCCAGAAAGGAAAAAGAAAACCCTAAATTGAAAAGTTTAGATTTCGGGATATTACTTGGAGGCGCTAAGAGTGATTACTTAAAAAAAAAACCTGCAACTAGAAAACATAATTAAGTGACTTCAAACCTTGGGAGAAGGAAATATAAAGACAAAAAACATCTAACTTCCAACCATGTAAACATAATATACCATACCTTGGATGGGGTATCACAAGAGTATGGGACCATGATCCTCGTTGGACAAGACCTATGAAGAACAAGTGGCTCCTTTCCGTGAAACAATGAGCAAAATAATGCCTTAAATTTCTGTAGTAAGAATCAAACTAAAAAAAATAATCACAGACAATCTATAATACCAAGTAAAACGTTACGGGAAAAATGGCAGCGAGTAGTTCACTTTCCTATGAGGGTATCACCACCCATTACTAGACCTGCTTGTCGTAACTGTCAATGGAAAAATTTAATGCCTGATTTGACTGCAGGAAGTTCCTGAGGTTGATTTTCTCAAACCCTAAGTCAAAGCTCCTTACCGACCAAGTGCAAGACCGAATGAACTTCTCGCAGTAGGGCGAGGGGGCGGAGGGGAGCATGACCAGTAGTTTCCAAAACTATGGAAGCGTGTTTAAACTCGTGCATATATCTACTTACACGTAGCCTACAAACGATGAGGGAAAGAATACGCCAGATGCTGGCCAGAGAATCATCAGAAAAAAATTCGGGAAAGATCCATGTTATCAATGCCAAGTTTGTATAGTGTATAACAACCATGGTTAACGCCATCAGTAGGAAGGAATAATACCACACGCCCAATACAAAAACCATTAGAGCTAATATTTAACCTCAACCTTAATATTAACAAAGTGGGAGGTTCCACATAACCCTTGGAATATGATGGTAAATGGATTAACAGTTAGCTGAAGGAGCACAAAATACAATGTCAGGTTGCACAGATTAATTTATTGACATATGTAAGTTTAATGGGCAATTAGCGAAACTTGAGTTTGAAAGTAAAATGAATAAAAACATCATTTTACATTGTTAAATGAACAATAACATGTTTTTACCTTGTTTATATACAACAATATCCTTTTACCTTGTTAAATGAAAAATAAAATATTTTTACCTTGTTTATATACAACAATATCCAGCACTTTAGAACTAATGAACAAGTGTACCTAGTGGCATTGGATTTTCCCAAAGTAGAAAAAAAAAAAAATAATAACACTATGTCAGAAACATATTACTATTGCGGTATACAGGTGTGAACCGGATATGTTTTGGATGGTCACTAATAATCGAAAGAAAAAAACTAAATATATGTATATACATGTAATATTTGATATGTGTTGGTGGATAAATTATCTAGAAACTAGAATAAGGATGGCAATGTATAACGACAGGTCCTTGTTATAATATTTCAATGACATAGTTTGTGTTATAGGTGTCATTGTAAAAAAAAAAAAAATTAGTAGGAAGGAGGGATAATACAGCCATTGTCTCTTGTCGGCTACCTCACAACGAATGCTCGCGTTTTGATACGCAGAAAAGCTCCCAATGATGACTCAAAAAACATGATGAACATGGCCACGGGTATTTGTACTAATCGAGATGGCCACTTTCATTTTCCTTACCTCTCCTTACCGAGTTTGGGTGAAGAACCATTTTCATGAAGGTGGGTTACAATCAAACTAGTTTATAGGACATAATTGCATGTTTTTTCCCTTCAATTTAACATTTCTATATCATCCACCATAGAGGGCATTAACAATTACTTTTGGCTTATAAGAATTAGCAGCAAGGGGGTTTATAGAATGTAAATATATTACTCAGGAATGAGGGTTAGCGCCTTATCCGAAAACTTACAATTTTATTAAACATTAAGATCTTTATATTTAATTGTAACTAGTGCATGCATGTGAATGGAAATCATGCACCAAAGAATGACAAAATAAGCTCACACACACACACATAAGACACAAAATATGCTTTGGGAAACCTTTTCAAGAGAAAATCGGGCTGGAAGGTGAGGTCACTCTCCTCTCTTTCTCTGTCTAGAAATATGGCTACAAGTACAAAGTAGTAAGTTTTGTGGCCCGTGGACTGCTACAATGCACCTGTAATAGACCTGGGAAAATTCCAAGTTGAATGTTGGGAAAAATATCCTAGAATGTGTTCATTCAACTTATTATGGCTAAAGGAAATGGAAAAGGATTTGGAAAGGCATGAGACATTAATTGGCATTTTATTTATGAAAATAATGGAAATTAGGAGAAAAGGAAGATGAAAGGTCACAGGTTGCATGTGAGGAGGAAAATGAGGGAAAATAATGGAAATTGAAGAAAATAGAGGCCTCATTAATAAAAAGGCTTATGAGGATCATTTGGCAAGCTTTTGCTCACACTTATGGCTCTCATTATTCTTTCTCTCTCTCTCACTCTCTTACTCTTGGACACTTAGAGTTTTCTTGGAGCACTTTGGCATTGGAGAAAGAAAGGCAAAGAAAGCAAGGAAGTGCGCGATCAAGTAACTATAACAAGATTCTTTGCAAATTTTGATTTGTATATGTGATTTCCTTGTTAGATATGGAATGCGTGGTATTGCATGTGGATCTTTTCTTTCTTCGCATGAGTTTTTCCAGGTGTGACAATGTTTTCAGCCTAACCTTGTCATTTTCATATAATTTTGATGAGATGGGTTTATCATGCTTCGGTTGAGCTAGATTGTTGGATGGAATTGAAGTTGAGTGGGGTGAATCTTCGAAATGACAAACACATGGCCTAGTGTTCACTGAATTAGACTGTGGATCATGCTAAAGCCACTATCCTAGTAACCCCTGAACCAAACTATGGGTTGCAATAAAGCCAGATTGTGTGCCTCGGTGGGCCTAGGAATCCTTGCCTATGAATGGTGTGATATATGGTAAATCCTAGAGGTAGTTTTTCTCGGTTTAAGTCCTAGTGATGTGGGATGGATTGTGGTAAAGCCTCAGAGGTAGGTGCTCTCCGTTTTAGCATAGTAGTCCTCGGATGGGATATGCAATAAATACTGGAGAGTATGTCTCATTTTAGGGCCTACTGATCCCTGATTCGGACTGTGGATTGTGGTAAAGCCTAGGAGAGTAGGATATAGGAAAATTACTCACGGTGTAGGTGGAGAACTCTGGTAGAATTCATGCTTGTTTGGTTATTTTTGGTTGGTTATGAGTCCCACATTCATGCTTGGAATATGGCACGGGGGTTATTGGCTAAAGAGAGATTTGGATCATCCAATCTATGGCCGGGTGGAGCATGGTAGTCCCATCCCTAGTTTTTTTTATATTTAGTAATGAATAGCTCATTCATTTGGTATTTGGTACACAAATGTACTAGTTTCTATGTGGATTCTATTGTTGTTGTATCCATTGTATTTTTGTTGTTATTATGTTGGTTGTAAGCATGTATTTGATCAGTGATGATGTATGGCTTTATGATCCAGGTGGATATTAGTGGCCACCCGCCTATTCCACTTGGGGCCCCACCATTGTCTCTTTCAGTTTTTCAGTTTCAACACAACTTACTATTTTTAGCAGTTTTTTGGGTCCTGAACTTTCGGAGCCGTTTTTAGGCCCTAAATGGAGATAGTATGCTGAAGTTACGTCCCCGAGATGTTGAAACACTAATTTACCCAAACGAGGCCCATAGTTTTGGTGCTTCATCTTCTAGGGTTAGGTTTTTGGACGTTTAGAGTTCTCCATTGTTTCTCAATAATAAATAGGCCCTCGAGCCTCATTGTAACATAGTTCATAGGTCTGTAGCCACCACATCGCTTCTCAGATATTTGCTACTAGCACCCTAGCTAGTTTATTTCCATTCTGTCTGTAATAAAATTTCAGTTCTTTGATGTTAATGAAATGAAGTGTTATTTCTGCTGCATCTTTGTATTTATGGTTATATGTGTATTCTGTTGCGTTCCTACATAAATCCATATCAGTGGTATCAAAGAGGTCTACTTTTTCTCGATCCTTCTTTACATGTCCCCAAAAAGGTTGGGGTATAAGGAGTTAGGGCTCAATCTGGCGGAACCTTTGCAAGATCAACCTCGCAAACCCCAATGAACGCCCATGGGGGATGAAAAGAAATATGAGGGAGCAGGAGATCCTATCAAAATATTGCTCGAGGAGGCCCTCGAAAAACAAAAAAACATGATGATGGATAACTTTACCTAGATCCTTCAACGACTACCCACCGACAGCGCATCTTCATCCAGTAGCCACTCGGGAGGCGCGACTCCCTTTAAGGTACAAGTAAACTTTGACATTCCCATATGTGAGGGTCAAATAGATGCAGATGCCATAGATAGATGGTTGAATATATTAGAAGGATATTTCTCAGTTCATGACTTTTCCGACTGGGAGAAGATTATTTTTTCACTCCTCAAAGCTACCCCCCATGTCAAGGACTGGTTAGAAACCTACTGTGAGAAAAAAGATGAGACATAACCCTCTCTGTTCTCAGCCGTACCCACTTGGAATTATTTCCGAGATGCCATCAATGAATAATACTATCCCGTGGGGAGCTATGAGGACAAGTACATACAATGGACCACGTTGCGACAACAAAGGGATCAAGATGTGCATGAGCTAACGAATCTGTTCCATTCCCTGTGCACAAAGTTGGGTATCAAAGACTCAGAGAAAAATTTGGTGCTAAAGTATCGTGGTTGTCTGCACAGATACATTCAGGAGGAAATGGAGTTCCTAGACATCTCCTCACTTGGTACGTCATACCGATATGCTGCCAATATTGAGAAGAAATTCAAATAGATGAAGTGAGACTTTGGATCTACAAATCAAAAACAAGGGAAAGGTGCCCCCAAACCGCAAATCAAGGGACAAAGCCAAGGCATGGTGGCCCAAGATAACCTGCCAAAGCCATAAGCAAATAACAACACCACGAAGCCAAATAAGGAGATGGGAAAGTGGTGTGAGTTCCATAAGAGCTCCACTCACAACACAAGTGAGTGTCGGGCCAAGCAATCGCTAGTGGCCGAGATGAGGGCTTTTGAATTAGATGAATGCTCCGACTCTGAATCAGAACCTGACAAGGGGAATCACAAAGGGAAGTAGATTATTGATGTGGAGCCCAATGCCACTGTTGCCACTACGAAGATCCAGAAGGAGGAACCGGAAGATCCAAAAGGAGGAACCAGAAGATCCAGAGGAGGTAGAGCCTCTCTTCCACTCTTAGATGTACGTAAAGGGTTCCCTACTATAGTTCATTGTCGAAAATGGGAGCCAAAAGAACCTCATTTCAGCAGATGTTGTGAAGTGTTTGGGCTTGCCGACCACAACGCACCCACAACCATACACCATCGAGTGGCTTCACCAAGGACAAGATCTCTGCGTCAGCCAGCAGTGTCGCCTACCCTATAGCATCAAGCCCTTCATGGATGAGGTATTGTGTGACATTGCTCCTATTGATATTTCTGATGTATTATTAGGCCAACCATAATTGTGGAAGCGACATGTTGTGTATGAGTCCCGGCCTTGCATTGTTATTATGACTTTGGGAAATAAGTTGTACAGGATACCAAAGGTACCACCGCCTCCAACTATCTCTTTGGTTACTGCAAAAAAATGCAACAAGCTCATTTCCCAAACCAGGAAATTTGATTTCCTGATGATCTGCCCCCAGGGCAAGAAGAATATTGTGGCCATGACCTCCAGACATGGCTCCTCTACACGACAAAAACAAACGGACAAGGTTGTGGAGGAGTACGGGGACATCTTCACCTCACCCACGGGGGTGCCTCTACACAGTCAGGTCAATCACCCCATTGACCTGACCCCAGGTGCACCGTTACCCAATGGAGTGATCTATAGGTGCTCTGTTCTGTAGAATGATGAAATCAAGAGGCGGATTCAGGAGCTGCTGCAGAAAGGTCACATCCGGCCAAGTTCATCACCCTGTGGGAGCCTGATCATGTTGGTACAGAAGAAGGATGGGACTCGAAGACTCTGCATTGACTATCGGGCACTGAACAAGATCACTGTCTAGAATAGGTACCTGATCCCATAGACCGATGACCTTCTGGACCAACTCAAAGGGGAAAAATATTTTAGAAAGATCGACTTGAAGTTTGGATATCACCAGGTACCAATCGAACCCTCTGATGTGTGGAAGACTGCCTTAAAAGCAAAGGAGGGCCTTTTCGAATGGCTCTTCATGCCTTTCGGGTTGACGAATGCTCCAACAACCTTCTTGAGGTTGATGGATGACATTCTGATCTTCAGCCATACTTGGGAAGAGCACCTCCACCACATCCAAGAAGTCCTCCAAACACTACGACAACACAACTTGTGTGCCAATTTGGAGAAGTGCACTTTTGGCATGACCCAAGTTTAATATTTGAGATACATTATTGATGAAAGGGGGGTGCATGTGGATCTAGCCAAGATCCAAGTCATTCAGGATTGGCTAGCCCAAACCACTCTAATAGAGCTTCGTAACTTTCTGGGTCTTGCTAATTTCTACCAAAGGTTCGTGTTGGGATTCTCTCATATCACTTGGCACTTGAGTCAAGTCACCAAGGGAGGAGCAAAAGAAAAATTATTTTGGTCGGAATCTCAAAAAAAGGCGTTCATAGAATTGAAACAACGCCTCTATTCTTCCCCAGTTCTCGCATTACCAGACTTGCAACAACCATTTGAGATCGAGACACCTGCCTCTGACTATGCTATTGGGGAATTTCTTACTCAACAGGGGAATCTAGTGGCATATCACAGTGATACATTTTCTGACATGGTTCGCAAGTATCCCACTTATGACAAAGAAATGTATTCCATTGTGTAGGCGTGTTGAAAATGGAAGCGTTACATTTTGGGGAAGAAAACAATCATCCGCATAGACCACCGACCCCTGCAGTTCATACAGAGACAAGGGAAGTTGCAGAACGATTGCCATCAGAAGTGGTCCACATATCTACAACAATTTCATTTGAACATCAAGTACAAGAAGGGTAGCACCAATAATATTGTCAACTACCTCAGCCGACCATCGATCGTGGCCATAACCATAGTTCTCAACTCTTGTGGGCAGAAGACTTCTGATTGGCTACTTCTCTACAAAATTGATCCAAAATTCAGCCACACATACAAGGCACTCTTGGGGAATATGCAAGTTCCAAATTTTCACCTCCAAGATGCACTGTTATGTTACATGGGACACATTTGTGTTCCTTCAAGCGAGCATGCCAAGATGATATGGGAAGCGCACTACACTCGAGTCGCTGGGCATTTTTGGGTCGAGAAAATAGTGGCAGTACTACAAAAGTATTTCTATTGGTCGAACCTTCGACAGGATGTCGGGAAGTACATCAGATCCTACATTATTTGCGCCATTGCCAAACCAACCATCAAGAAGCAAGGGCTTTATACTCCGCTACCTACCCCTAATCGACCTTGGAAATCCATCTCCATGGATTACATGTCAGGCATCCCTTCTACTAAGCATGGAAACGACTGTGTTTTCATGGTCGTCGACAGATTCTCGAAGATGGCCATTATGGCAGCCTGCAAGAATAATATCACAGCAGAAGCCA
>JAXQQM020077151.1:0-14078 GCA_034641835.2 Pinus albicaulis
GATGCAGATGCAGTTAAGCTTAATTTAGTTCATACATACAGTTAAGAAATAATAAAATTTAAATACTATTTAAATATGTAATATATTTAAGTGCTTACATGCAATTAAGAAATAAGTTAACTTTAACTTAGTGTAAGCTTATTTAAGTGTTTGCATACAGTTAAGAAGTAATAAAATTTAAATATTTTTAATACTATTTAAATATATTTTAAATTTTAAATGTTTTTAATACTATTTAAATCCTATTTTTTAACTGTTTACATGCACTTAAGAAATAAATTAAGTTTTAATTTAGTGTAGGCTTACTTAAGTGTTTACATACACTTGAGAAATAATAAAATTTAAATGTTTTTGTTTTCTTTTCTATTATTATTATTTTTTAATTTAGATTTAGTTAGTTTTAGTACTTCAGTTAAACTTAATTTAAATTTAATTGGGTTATGCATTTAATTTTTTCATCATTATTGAATATATAAGTCATTCTTTTTTCTCAATTTTTACAAATTTATGCATTTATTCTCCAACTAATTTTTTCCCTCTATGCAAACTCTAATAATTTAACATATAAATTTCTATAACAGCAATAAACTCTAATAATTTAACACACAAATTTCTATAACAATAAACTCTACTAATTTAACACACAAATTTCTATAACAATAGTTTTTCAATATTTCAAATCTTATAATCTTTATTTTCTTGTAATATCAATTCTCAATTTTTAAAACATTTCTTAATTTAAAATTTTATTAATAAAATAAAATTATTTAAAATTTAGTGATATCCTAATTTAATTTCTCTCCTCAAGTTGTCTCTATAAATTTAACCTCAACCTTTAATAAAAACTATACTAAGTATTATTTACAAAAAAAATCTTTATCTAGTTAAATTAATTAAGCAAAGTGAATAGAGCCACATACAATTCTACCCCTCTATAAAATTTAACCTCAATCTTTAATTTTTTATTTTAATAAAAACCTGACCAAGTATTATTTATTTACAAAAATTCCTTATCTAGTTAAATTAAATAAGAGAAGTGAATAGAGCCACATAGAATTCTACACTTCATAGATTTAAATTTGCAAAAATACCTTTTTCACTAAAATAAATAAACATATATATTTAAACACCATATATATTTAATGTCTATGGAACTATTAATTATGATTATAATTTTCTTTATACAAATCTTAAAATAATAACACCATTTTAATTAAGATAAAATCCTATACTTCTTAAAAATTATTTTCTAAACACTTTATTGAATTTGCAACAAAGAAATTAATGTATAGGATTTTCAAATTATCAAAACTACAACTTAAAGTTAAGGAATTTAGATGGAGTTAGTAAGAATTTCTTCCTATGAGTGGTCCTTAAAATTAGATGTGTGTGGATATCTATTTTCATTAAAAATAAAACAACGTTTTTTTTCAATCATGTAAAAAATTGAAAATTAAATGTTTGTTAATATCTATTTTTATTAAAAATAAAATAATGAGTTTTTCTTTGAAAAGTGTAAAAAATTGAATATATTTAATTTAGATATATATTTTAATAAACCTCTTTACAACAAGGACCTTGTTACAACATGGAGATTTGAACCTTGAATGTTTTCTCAACACTCACATTATTTCAATCACCAATTGAATTGCACCACTAGGACTAAACTTTTTAATATTTATTTTTGTTTTTATTTTTAAATTTAGAAATTTTATAAACTTGAAAAAATTATAATATATAATAAAATATAAATTTTAATTTAATAATAATGAATAAATAACTTATGTTATCATATTAAAAAAATAGTGAATTGAAAAATAAAAATAAAAATTAGAATAGAGGGGAAAATCATAAATTTATAGATATATTAAACAAATAATGAAATTAAGTTGTTTAAATAAAAATCTTAATATGAAGAAATGTTATAGTTTGATGTGGGTCAACATTTTGTGGATATATAATTCAACCCACTAGATATGCAAAAAATTGCAAGTCCACCAAAACAAATAATTTAAATTAAGATGTATTTCAATAAGAACCAATTGGCTTATGTTGATTGAGTTTAGTGAGGATGATTATGAGAAATGTTGTTACTAGAGTTCAATTCTTTCATGTGACCTTTTATTGGTGTAAAGAAGAAAATTCACAGTACTAAACTAAGAATAAAGTCTAGTGAGCTTGAACCTTCAAAATTAAGATATGTAAGAGGGTTGAATATGAAAAAAATCTCTCTTAAAATGTCCAATCTCTATCTAATTTAAATCCCAACTTATCAACCTTCTTAATCTTTTTTTTAAGCTGAAACGGTTATATGATTTTTTATTTGTCGAAAACATATGGGTGGGTTTTCCGGATACATCCCAATTACAGTACGGTTCTAACCTACACGCTTTTACTCTGTTAAAATTCGAGCATTTGAACAAAATTTTCGTTGTTTACAAAAACAAGCCTTTCATGAGAACACTTCTGTTAGCCATCTTGATCGGCTTCACTATTTGGTGCAAGGTATGTGGTAAATTTGCGGTTGTCAAAGTCTTGGAGAAACTCTTTTCATCTGTCCAAATTTTGTTGAGGCAGCATTATTGAGCGAGCTCCCAAGTTTAAATTTTTAATTATTATCTCCCGAGGTCTAAAGAGAACTTGATTTTGCACCTTTGTCTCTCTTGTGATTCAAACCAAACTTTAAAAGGCTTGAGGAGCTTAACCAGTTGTGGAACCCGAGCCCTAATTTTGACCGAAGGAAATCTTTAGAGGGCCATGGGAGGGTATGAGTAACTCCCCTAGTACCAGTACTGATTCCTTCGACGCCCATCGAAAAGAAAGATTGAGGATATTTTTTGAGACCTCCACCAGCTTTGAAAGAAATCCTCTTTATCTCTTAAGCGCCATCCCGGGTTACCACTTTGTGGTATAGGGGAGTATCTGCTCGGATAAGGCACTAGAGAACCTAACCACATCTTTTCTTCTGACAGAAGCAAAGGGTCTTCTTTTTTATACTGTTGTTGGGCCGCTTCCATCAGAAAGGCCTTGGCTTTTGCAGCGATTTGCAGTGGAGTGTGCCGCACCTCTTTGAAGATCTGCTGGTTACGTGCCAACCAAAGCTGCCAACATACATATTTTGGTATCGCTGTCCAAATTCTGCTCCAAAATGATTTTTGGGGGATATGATGGGGGTAGAGTTGCCTCCAAGAGGCAAAGAGTTCAGCTGCAGAGTTAAAGGATGGGACAGGAATCTGCAAGTCCATTAAGATGAGCCCCCAAACTTCTTTTGCAACACTGCAACCCATAAAAATATGCTGGACTGTTTCAGAATTGTTATTGCACATCACACACCTATGAGGCCCTACTATATTTCTTTTCTCCAGATTATCTCCCGTAAGTATTTTGTTATGAATCAAAGTCTAGAAAAAGAAGTTCACTTTTGGTGTGGCAAAAGAATCCCATACATTTTTTCCAGAAAGCCGGTGTGTGACTACTATTTCTTGACACCTGCAGAGCTCTATAACCAGTAGCTGTGGTGTAAACGCCAGTTTGGCCCCAACCCCAGCTATCTTTTGTGGTTCTTTGAACAGGGGCAGCGTCCACCAGAAGATCTTCCAGCAGGGATTGTTGATAAGCCAATCTGTCCGGAACACCATGGAGATCCCAGCCCGCCCATTCCCCACGCTGGTCCCATTTCGATAGCTCGTAAAGACTTTTGACTCCAGCTTGCTCCAACCAAGTTCTAAGATCTGTTATATCCACGTGATCTTCCAATGGGGCGTTCCCCATGATGTTGTCCGTCCACAGATGGATGCGTTTGCCACTTCCAGGAATTCTGTAAATTTGTTTTATGAAGTGTTTACTGCTTTTGCAACATAAACTCCAGACCTGCGTGCTGTTGTCTGTGGACTTGCTTAACACGTTGCTGAGATCTTTATTGACGCCATACTTTGACCGCAGTGTGATGCTGACTGGGTGAGTGGGATCGTGGATCAACTTCCACAAGATTTTACCTCCCAAGGCTAAGTTAACGAGCAGGGGATCTCTTATTTGCAGCCCTCCCTCCTCCATCGATCTTTTGACAACATCCCAATTCACCAGATGCATTTTGTTTTCGTTGCCTTTTCCTCCTTGCCACAAAAAATCTCTGAGAAGTTTGGAGATCTGCTCCATAACATTTCTAGGAGCCAAAAGAAAAGCAGCCTGGAAGATTGGAAGCGCAGACAGCACCGATTTGATCAAGATTACTTTGCCTCCCTTGGTCAACCAGTACCCCCCCCCCACGCTGCTATCTTGGTTTTAATTTTTGAGATTATTTCGCTCCATAGTGCTCTTTTATTGATTCCAGATATAATGGGTAGGCCGAGGTAATTGAATCTATCCCAATTTGTTTGTCCTTTGAACCCAAGAAGTGTAGTTATGCCTACAAGTTCTTGCTGATCAATATTCCAACTAAAAACTTCACTCTTACTTTCATTCACTGCAGCTCCAAAGACTCTGCAATAATTTCTGAGGACGGTGTCAAAAGCTCGGGCAATTCTAGTGGAGGCTCCACCTAGGAGGAGAGAATCATCTGCAAAAAGTGCATGATTCGTGGGCTCAGCTCCTATTGATGTTTTGAGGCCCGGTATGTTACCATCAACTTTTTCTGCATTGAGCTTTCGACTTAAGGAGTCAGCCATTAGAATGTACAGATAGGGGGAGAGAGGGCATCCCTGCCTTATGCCTCTCTTGGCTTGGAAAAAGTTTGTTGGTCGACCGTTGACAAGGGGGGCGATCCACGGATTGTCAATGCAGGCTTTGATGAGATGAACAAAAAAGGGCGAAAAGCCAAAGGTAAGAAGAACTTTGCTGAGAAAAGATTGGTTAACTCTATCAAACGTATTTGCCATATCTAATTTTATCACCATTCCTTTCTCTTTCCGCTGTCTGCTGGAGTGGATTGTCTCCTGGACCTGGATTACATTATCCAGGATATGCCTACCTTCCACAAAACCACTTTGGGAACTGGAGATCACCCTTTTTAACAGTGGCTTAATTCTATTTGCTAATAGCTTTGCCATAATTTTATAAGACGCATTACATAACGAAATAGGCCTGAATCTAGCAAAAGTTTCAGGATTGGTGTCTTTGGGGATTAGAGCTAGGTAAGTGGAGTTGGTTCCTCCACCTATCTTGGCTTTTGTCATAAATCCACTTATCATTTTCTGCAGATCTGCCTTTATTATATGCCAGCATTCTTTAAAGAAATGGATTGTGAATCCATCAGGCCCAGGTGCCTTATCTGCCTCCATGGCCCATATTACATTTATGATTTCCTCCTCCGTAATGGGTCTGCAGAGGATTGCATTTTCTTCAAGGCTGATGAGGGTGGGTATATTTGAAAGAAAATTAGCAGTTTCCTCATCATTACTTTGAGCATCTGCACTGTATAGGTTCTTGAAATGCGCTTCAGCAGCTGCTTTGACTTGATTGAATCCTTTGCAGACTTAACCTTCTGTTGTTTTGATTTCTGCTATATAATTCCTTGACAGTCTTGCTCTATATTGCCTGTGGAAGAAATATGTATTCCGATCCCCCGCCTTTAACCACAGGCTTCTAGATTTGATTCTCGAATATTCTTCTTCCTTTCGGAAAGATTGATATGTTGTTCGTTGAACTTGTATTTCTATTTCCATCAATTCTGCTGTGATATCTTTACTTTCCATGTCAGTTTGCAGGGTTTGCAATGATTGAACTGCCTCTTTTCTTTGTTCAGGAGGAGTATGGGTCGGTTTCTTAATCCAGTCTTTCAGGGCTTGTTTTGTAGCTTTCAACTTTTGCTCCCAAACATAACTTGTGGATCCCTTGATGGATTTGGACCAAGCTTCTTTCACTGTGTCTAAGAAACCATCTCTCTCAATCCAAAGTGGGCTGAAACGAAAAGGGATGGGACCAAGGTCTTCTTCTTCTTCCAGGAGGAGTTGTATTGGCTTGTGATCAGAGGTAAGTTTAAGTAAAATTTTTGTGATAATGATTTTTTTATTCATCATAATGGAGCTTTGCACCAGAAAGCGGTCAAGACGTGCATAAATGTGATCCGATCCAGTCCGGTTATTGGACCAGGTATATATGCCACGAATTGGGTTAAAATCCAACAGATCCCAACTCTGAGAGAGCTCCTCCACCATGGGCAGCATGGGATCTCTGCTGATAATTCCCCCCCTCTTCTCTTTTGCTTTCATTACGATATTTAGATCTCCTGCTATAATGATATTGTTGGGGGAAGATAGTTCTAAAAAGGCAGAGAGACTGTTCCAGCATTCTCTTTTTTCAGTATAAGAAACTGGCACATAAAGATTGAAGAGAGAGATAGTTAACTTACTTGCTTTGTGTTTCAATTCCGTGAAGATCCAATGTTGGGTTTCATGGGAGTTATTCAGCTGGAAAAGATCTTCAGTCCAAAGAGTTTCCAACCCCCCGGAGGTACCCCTTGCACTGACTGCTTTGCCTGTTTTTTTATTCCACTTTGATCTACTGGTCTCTAGAAGGGCCTGCCCTTCTATTTTTGTCTCTTGGAGCATGAGAATGTCTGAGGGTTCAGCTTTCAAAAGGTCTTTAACAACCTCGATTTTAGAGGGATTCCCCAGTCCTCTACAATTCCAAGAGACTAGCTTCATTATTTATTATTTTGATGGATGTGGCCTCCCTTGGAGGGCCTTGGTCTGGTGTTTCGTCCGATAGACATTTCTATTGTGGGCTGAATTCCTTGTGTTTTGAGTCTTTCTGCCTCCTCCTCCCTCTTTTCCTTTCGGGATTTCCTTCCTCCTTTTTTTGATGGACGCTCGTAGGTTTCATCCTCCGATGAATCCGAGCTCTCCATTGGTTTTTTCCTTGCTATATCCGCATATGATAGGTTGGTGGGGCTGCCTTGATTGGTATCGCTCTGAGTTGCTTCCACTCCCTCTTTGTTTGAAGGTGGAGTATCTTCCTGCTCCTCATTCTCCTGTGTTGAGTTAACTTGGTGGGTCTGTTGAACACATTCTGTCCTATTTGGATTTGCTTCCACTTCTTGGTTTGTTTTGGATCTGCTAGTTTGTCCATTCTTATTGTCTTTTCCTGTGCCTCTTTTTGAATTTGCATTTTTCTGCACTAGGGTCCATTGATCCCCGTTTTGTTTGTCCACTTGTTCCTCCGCCTTCTTCTTGCAGTACTTTGCAAAATGACCATGTCCATGGTAGTGTCTACATTTAAAAGGCAGCTGCTCGTAGTCCAACTCTTGAACATACGTCCACCCAGCTACTGTAAGTTTGATTGCTTCCGGTAGCCCTTCTTCCAGATCCACTTCAACGCATATGCGTGCGAAGGAATACTGGTCCTTCCTTGCAGCTTGATCTATGTATTTTCCCAAGGCATTCCCTATGATCTGGAAGGTTTTGTGATTCCAACAGTGGAGAGGCAAATGAGGGAGCCTAACCCATACTGGGACAGCCGAGGGAACGTCCTGTGTGGGGTCAAAATCAGGAGACCATTTGTTTAAGTAAAGGCCCTGGGGGCCCATGAAGTAAGGTCCATTTCTGAAAATTAATCCTTTATCGTCTGGGTTTTCGAAGACAAAAACAAAGAAGCCCTTCCCCACGAAGTAACTTTTGACTCCCTCTTTAATGAGAGGCTTCCAGTTTCTTTGAGTCCACTCCTCGACCGATTTTGGCGAAGGCCAGAGGCCCGTGAACTGGCCTATGAGTCCTCTTTCAGCCAGATTCAGAGCAGCTTTGCAAGTATCTTCTTCGGGGAGAGCCACTGAAGGGATAGAGTCCATCTTCTTAACAAACCTCTGCAGAGACGCAGAAGGAGGGCGCTTTGGGCCAGAAGCAATTAATGTTTTGAAGGATCAGACACCCCATCGGCATCCATGATTAGATCACACACAGGACAGGCCGAGCAGAGGGGCGCAGAAGCCACAGTCATGCTGGAGCAGCCATCAACGCACTCAGCACGAGGAGGCAGAGTAAAGGGGGCGGAAAGACCACCCCTGGACTGAGCAGCAGCGTAACAATCAGAAAAAACACCCAAGAATCGATCCCTGAATCAGAATGAGTAGAGCAGTCGCCCTAATCGCCGCTCGGCCACACCAGAGCGCCACACACCACCTATGCTCTTAGCAGAGACCCAACTCAAGCGTAGCGCCATTCCAAAGAATGCGTCTGCCACACAGCAACCAGAATCAAACTCTATGTTTCTCGTAGAAAACCCTCCTTTTACATGATTTTCTTTGATATAATACTTCATTTGTGCCGAGGTTTGAAGGATGAAACTTTTGCTTTTTTAATAGAATTCATGTCGCAACAACCTCCCAAGCTTTCCTCCATAAATTTTTCCTCTGAAAAAATTGTCCTTTGACGCGGTCTCGGCTTCTGTAATGGAGGTTGTGAGTAATGGCAGATTACCTCCATTTTCACCCTAAAAAATCCGCAAACATGTTAGGAAAGCCAATGCACGGGAATGCAGGCACAGTAGGGGTAATGGTGTGACAGTCTTTGAGTGGTTGACTGGTGGAGAAATGTGGGACAATGGTAAGAAATGCACAGTAACAGTGTGGAGTGGTGGTGGAGAAGAATGCAAACATAATCGTGAAAATACGTAATAAACGAAGAAATGAACCAAATATAGATCTGGGGTGGCAGAATGCACGTGGAGAAAAACTGGGAGACAGGTGGCACGATATCGGGACAGCGGGAAATGAATGACGTGGAGTGCTGACTATGGGAGCCGGTCAAAGACGGAGATAATCAAATCCTAACCACCCGATCTCAGGAGGAGATCGACAGTTGGAAGAGCGCCTGACGCAATAGACAGTGGGCCAGGGGCGCTATTGGCTTGGGTTAATTTTCGTGCAGCTTCGCGCCTGCCGATTTGAGACTCGGGGACGAAGGCCGATAGCGATATCGCCGTGCGTCCAGGGTTTCCAACAATAATGCTGCTGGATGGAGATGTTTTGAGGTCGCATTACCGGGATGCGAAGTAGCTACTTCGAGTGGAATCGCGGTCGACCAGACTACTGGGCCACCACAAAGGCGGTAAGCATATACCACCCGATTTCGAACAATGTTTTTGGGCGCGGAGAACCACAACGGTGGGAGGGCTGAGGTACATTGATATATGGTTTGATCAGATGGATCAGAACGCACCCGATATTCTTTGATAAGCACCTAGTGCCTTTGCTCTCGGTTCTGGCTTTTGGTCCCGTGGAGGAAAGGAGCAGAGACTTAGCAAAAGGGGCTAGGCCTGTGAGATTTTCGGCTTTATGATCTGTGCCTTTTTATAATGTAATTTGAGGGCTGAAAGGCAATGATAGTCATAGAAATGATTTTTTAAGGTTGGAAGAGGGGATTTGCAGGATTATAAGCCATTGGGTTCGTGAATTTTTAGGAGTTTCCATTGCGAACAATGTAGTTATGTTAACCCTGACTTGGTGGATAAGTGTGGTTTGAATAAGAAAGTGAATGAAAAATCTTGGTTAGTTGCAGCTGGCTATAGGTACCAAGAAGAGAGTTGAATGGTATGTCTACGTCAGCACATACCTCTCTTCAATATTTAACACTGGAGCATTTGTCAAGAACTGCTTCAATTGTTCAAAATTGACTGCACATTCTTTTGTTTATTCAAATTTCTTACCTGTCCTCTGCAGTGACGTAATAGGATATGTAATGCGAGAGAAGTTCTTGATATTCAATTGAGTTGAATGGCATGTTTACATCAGCACATCTGAATGTATTACTGTTGGGGTGATATAGTATGCTTTTGGATATGGATTGGTTATATATTCATAAGAATAAAGTGGACTGTTATGAAAAATCCATTGAGTGCTTGGATGACAATGGAGAGTAGTTAATATTACAGGGGAAATTAAATCAACATCAGATATGATGGTGAAAAATATGTAGGAAAAGTGCAGTTGCAGAAAAGGATGTTTGCTATTTGTAGTGCACATTTCTAGTGATAAAGGTAAGGAGGATGAGGATGCAGATATATTGAGCAGGTACCCGATCTTGCAGCAGTTTCATGACGTGTTTCTAAAAAATATATCAGAATTTCCGCCTCACAGGGAAGTATACTTTTCTAAGTTGGTACCAGGGGAAGCACCAACATCAAAGGCACCATACAATATGAGTACTCCAAAGTTGGTAGATTTGAAGTTGCAGTTGAAGGAAATGATTGAAAAGGGATACATTAGGTTGAGTGTATCACTGTGGGGTGCACCGGTCTTGTTTGTGAAGAAGAAGGATGGTACTCTTAGGTTGTGCATTGATTACATGCAGTTGAACAAGGTGACCACCAAGAAAAAGTATTTGTTTCCAAGGATTGATGACTTATTTGATCAACTAAATAGAGAAACAATGTTCTCAAATATTTATTTGAGATCCATATATGATCAGTTACACATCAAGGAAGAGGATATTTACAAGAAAACTTGCCAGAAAAGGTATGGGAATTATGAGTTTGTTGTAGTTCCATTTGGTTTGACTAATTATCCAGCTGCCTTTATGTGTTTGATGAATAATGTGTTGCGTCCTTATTTGGAAAAGTTTGTTATTGTATTCATTGATGAAATTTTGATATATTCCAATAATGAGGAAGAGCACGTCGATCATTTAGTAGCAACGTTGAGACTTTTGAGAGAGCATCAATTGTATGGTAAGCTTTGTAAATGCAGTTCATTTCAGAAAGAGGTACATTACTTGGGACATGTTGTTTCCAAGGAAGGTATAGTAGTGGATCCAGAGAATATAAGGGCTATCATGGAGTGGGAAGCTCCTAGAAATGTCGATGAGGTAAGATCATTCATGGGGATAGCAGGATACTATAGGAGGTTCATCAGGAACTTCTCTTGCATTGCATATCCTATTATGTCACTGCAGAGGACAGGTAAGAAATTTGAATAAACAAAAGAACGTGCAGTCAATTTTGAACAATTGAAGCAGTTCTTGACAAATGCTCCAGTGTTAAATATTGCAAAATAACACAAAGAATTTGAAGTATGTGCAAATGCTTGCAATATAGGGCTTGGTGGATTTCTTATGCAAGAAGGAAAAGTAGTATGCTATGAGCCACGAAAACTGAATGAGAACGAGCATAACTATCCTACACATTATCTTGAATTGGTAGTGATCGTTTATGCATTGAAGATGTGGAGGCACTATCTTCTTGGCAGGAGGTTTGTATTGATGAGTGATCACAATGGGTTGAGATACTTGTTTGAACAACCAAATATGAATGCAAGAAAATCTAGATGGTTGGCCATGATCAATGAGTTTGACTTCGATATCAGGTACATCAAGGGAAAATAGAATAGGGTTGCAGATGCTCTTATCTGGCAGATACAAGTGAATCATATAGTAGCAATGAGATCTTATGTGACAAACTTGCAGGATCAGATCCTACAAGCAAGTCAGCAGGATAACAGGTACATGGAGATCATGCATAGGTTATAACAGAGTACAAGTACAAGTACAAGTAGTGGTATAGGTATAGGTACATGTGCTCAAGATGTGGACTATAATCTCTTAGTAGATGGCTTGATCATATTTAGGGACAAGGTATATGTACCAGATAGTAGTGAGCTCAAGAAGATTATATTGAGGGATTTTCATGCGAAACTATACTTAGGTCACCCAGGCTACCAGAAGACACCGACGAAAATAAACAAGTTTTATTATTGGACGAATATGAAGAAAGATGTGCTAGAGTTTGTGGCTATATGTTTGGATTTTCAGCAAGTAAAGGCAGAGTGTAAACAACTTGGTGGATTGCTACATCCAATAGCTATTCTAGAGTGGAAATGGGAGGTCATTTCCATGGATATCATTACAGGTTTGTTGAGGACATCTAGAAAGTATAATTCCATCATGGTTGTGGTAGACATGCTGAATAAGGTAGCACACTTTATTCCAGAGAAGACTACGTACTCAGCTAGTGATGTGGCACAAGTGTTCATCAGAGATGTGGTCAGATTGCATGGTATTCTAAATAATATTGTGTTAGAAAGGGATGCAAAGATCACTTCCAAGTTTTGGAAGGAGTTGTTTGCAGTTTTAAGTACAGAGTTGGCCTTCAATACAACTTATCATCCACAGATAGATGGACATACAGAGAGGGTCAACAGGATATTGGGGGACATGTTAAGGATGTATGTGATGCATCAACAGAGGATATGGGAGGAGTACCTTCCGTTGGTCTATTTTTCTTACAACAATGGTTACTAGGAATCATTGAGGATGAGTATGCTTAAGGCATTATATGGGTGAAGTTTTAATACTCCCATCAGTTGGAGTGATCATATGAACAAGGTATTGATTGGACCGGACATGTTAGAAGAAATGGAACAAGAAATGCAAGTGATCAAGAAGAATCTAAAGACAGCACAAAACCGACATAAAATTTATGCAGATCGAAACAATTTGTTTAAGGAGTTTCAGGTTGGGGAACATGTGTACTTGCACACCAAACCAAAGAAAATCTCCTTGTAGATTGGATCATGTGCCAACTTGGCACCTCAATTTTGTGGACATTTCAGTATTCTTGAAAGGATTGGGCCAATATCCTATCAAATTGTACTGCCTCCAACAATGAAAGTCCATGATTTTTTCCATGTGTCATTTCTTAATAAGTATGTTAAATATGTTGATTATGTGATTGAATAGTTTGTATTTCAGGTGGAGCCAGATGGATAATTCCAGCCGGAACCTTATTGTATATTGTAGAGAAAGGTGATCATGCTACGAAACCGAGAAATCGAGCATTTTAAAGTGTAGTGGAAGCACTTTGAGCCCGATGAAGCTACGTGGGAGATGGAGGATCAAATGCCGACTATATATCCTTCTTTATTCGCTGGTTGAGTGAATGTCCTTGATATATGTTTTTTTTATATGCTTTGGTATTAAGTTTTGGTATATGTACATATGTACATGGATGTAAATACTACCATGAGCTGTGTTATAAATCTCCAATAAGCGGTATGGGTTTCATGTCATTATGGTTGTCATGTTGGTTTGCTTCTCAACAAGTCAATCATTGTAAATACTACAATGAGCTAATTTATAAAGCCCCATGGGCATTATGATTTTTCTCTTCAACGGTCTTGTTGGTTATAGGTGTCATTGAACACCGAGGATGGTGTTCCCCCAAGGGGGAGGGTTCTGTAACAATCCTGGTGAAAATTTCATGTAACTAAAGTTAATTAAGGAAAAATAATAACCATGGTTATGGGACACTTATTCCATGTTGAATGTTGGGAAAAACATCATAGTGTGGGTGTTCATTTGGTTTATTTTGGCTAAGGAAATTGGAAAAGGCAATGAAAAAGGCTTTGGAAAGGAAAAATGGTGTTTTTGGCAATTTATTTATGAAAATAATGGAAATGAGGAGAAAAGGAAGGTGAAAGGTCACCAGTTGCATGTGAGGTGGAAAATTAAGGAAAATAATGAAACATTAAGAAAATAGAGGCTGCATTAATAAAAAGGCTTTTAAGGACCAGTTCATGGCTTTCGGTCAGTTCAGTTTTGGAGATCTCTCTCTATTCTCTCTCTCTCTCTCACTCTTGGAAACATGGAGTTTCCTTGGATCATTTCATCATTGGATCAAGAAAGGCAAAGAAGAAAATAAAAAGCAAGGAAGAGAAGGATCAAGCAGCTACATCATTTTTACTTGCAGGTATCGATTTGCATGTGTGATTTACTCACTATATTTGGCATGCATGATTATGCATGAGTGTTCTTGGTTCTCTTGCTGTCATTGACATGGGTTTTTCCAGGTGTGACAGTGTTATTCAACCTTGCCTCTCCATTTTCGGATAGCCATGGTGTGATGGGGTTCTTGTGTTTTGGTTTAGTTGGATTACTAGATGGATTCAGAGTTGATTGAGGTGGATCTCTGAATGAAAGAACACATGGCCTAGTGATCCCTGAACTAGAATGTGGATTGCGGTAAATCCATTAGCCTAGTGACCCTTGAACCAGATTGTTGTTTGCAGTAAATCCAGGTATTATGTGCCTCGGTGAGCCTAGGAATACTCGACTGATGAATGGCAGGATATACGGGAAATCCTAGAGGTGGTTGCC